>JANEYF010003410.1:1122500-1516638 GCA_029963845.1 Rhamnusium bicolor | reverse complement strand
ACCGCCCCTGCTATGTTCTCTAAAACATGAAATTATTTTTAAAAGTTTATTCTCAAAATTTAATAACAATTTAAAAACAATACAGTTCTGATATTAGCAGTGTTCATAATATGTCGGTCTAATTTATGATATCCAGTGAACCATATTTCAAAAATGTCTTAGTCATCAAAAGCGAAAAGCATGTTACGATCAGTGCCTGCTAAATTTAGAGTACAATTTAATCTTCCTAGTATTATATCCTAGAACTCTTTTAATGAAAATAAGAAAACAAAATATAAAACGATATAATCTGCCTTGAAAAGGCTAAATATCCATTGTATATAATCTTTTATATACCCTCTATACTAAACTAATGCCTCGTCTTTATATTTTTTTCAATAGAGTTCACAATTGAGCTAAAGTGAAGATTTATATCTTGCTCAAGACAAAATTAATTTTAAACTTATTTTAATAAAAGTTTGTTAGCTTTTTATCTGCATTATAAAATACTGCTTATATATTTTTATTCATGACTTAAAGGCTATAAGTCTACAATTCGACATATACTGATTTTATCCAATTTCTACAGCGATGTAAAATACCTCAAGCAAACAACCTTTGAAGCGTCGTATAGATCTCAACGGTTCACACCGATTTTAGCGATCCATTAGAGGATTTTCCGAATATAGTACTGTTTATTATATACTTGAATGATAACTGCTAGAAACTTAAAATTTGAGGGAATAGGGAAAAAATAATCTCTTAGTTGATACGGTCTCCAAGTACAATTCCTCAGAATAAGAACGGCTCCAAAGACTTCCTTCTGCCTCTTTACGCATTTCCTGTTACATTATCCATGCACAATGTATATAGAATTACGTAATAAGAATATTCATGTAGTATGCAGAATTAACACGACCACTAGTACCTCAAATCCGCTGTTGAATGCTCCCGTCATCAATCAATATTGATTGATAATATCCGTAACACACCATTACAGCTAATAATTAATAATACATATCTAGAAAATCCTTAAACACATATTACTGAGAATAATATTTAAACATATTATGTCAATATATTTTTTCAATATTTTATTAACCACTTTAAATCATTTCAGTGGCGTATCCAGACCTACGCTAAAGGGGGGGGGGCATTGGAGGTGGTGAAAAAGGGCAAAAAGTGGGAACTTACCTGCATTTTTGTTACATAATAATATCATTATCATAATGTGATGCAAACGCCGACAGACGAAATTGGGCCTTATATATATTAATAAGTATTTTTTGATAATATTAACAGTTAAGTAGAGGCGTATTAAACAAAAAAGTTTGCTTGATCAAACCGGCAAATTTCAGGAGCACGCTTTAAACGTTCACCTTCTGCATTTAACTGCATGCTTTAGAATTGTTTAATAAATTATTTTTTAATGTTTACGCTGACAAAAATTGTATTAATATTTTAATAAAAAAATGTACACGATTAAAATAACACAAAATTATTTTAAGGGAATTTTTTTTCGTTTTACCCCTACAGCCACCCCGTACAGGATGATATTTTGATGACCAATGAATTTCGAAGTCCCAAAGATTAAAAAATAATTTAAAATGGGTTGTTTTTACCATCAAAGTGCAAACAGAAATCACAATTTGATGGCTGGTGAACTCTACTATATCCCAAAATTGCGTGTGTCGTATATGAGAATTTATATGAAAATATGACCCAGACATCCGTTACTATAGGAAGTAACGTGTTCTTTTATGTGAATATGTTCATGGATTCAATGTAATAATATGACACTTCTTAAACTGAAGTAGCTTTTTATGATAAATTTACTTATTAGTTTGAAAGTTATGATACTATAGCAAGACGTGAAATTTTATATCAAGTATTTCGCGGGAAGTCTTTTTCAAGTTCTTAAAGTTCTTTCACATTTAACTGTTTATACGAATTTTATTTTGTGCGATATGCTCTTTAAAGATCTTTTCTAATAATATATACGACAGAGAGTGGATCCAAGTATGTCAAAACCTTAGGGGATAAGTAAATGAATATAAGATAAATTAAACATATCATTTAGAAAGTCAACATTATAACATATTACTCTTGTGTCTAAATAAATGTGTTCTAAGTGAAATAATTCAGTAATCGAGATATCTTCTGAACACACAAGAGCAGCTTTTATATACCATATTGAAAGAAATAGCCAGAGGATCTTTAGTTGCAATAAGTTCTCAGGTATGTCGACAAATACAACAGGCTGCTACGAGAACTCCTCTGGACCAGTGGCGGTTCGTGGGTCAAGATATAGGGAGGTCAATTAGAAAAGTTTACTGTATTACCTACCTTTTAAAGTGATTTAAATTCCAAGTCGATCCTCCGGTCTTTTTGAGATGCAAAGTGGTCAATTACTTTTTCATTAAAGTCTTTTATCTTCTTTATTAACGCCCTTTCTATGGTAAACATAGCTAAAGAAGATAACCTTTCCTGACCCATGGTATTTCTTAAAAATGTCTTTATTCTTTATAAGGTGGAAAAACAAAGTACACTTTCGACGGTAATCATAGGGAGAGTACACAAGGTTTTTAACAGTTTGACACTTTCAGAAAAAGTATTGCACAAATTATTGTTAATAAAAAGCTGTAACAAAGCAACTGCACTTTCACTATTGGAAACATCTTCTCAGCTATATAATACTTCTAATTCAGTTTTAAGTTTCAAATGATTTATGACTGGATACTCTGTTTTAACTAATTTAAACATATCTTGAGGAAAGCTTTTTTTATAATCTTTAAATCTATCTGCTTGCAATAACTGAGACACTGCTAAATGATTACTGAAGCCAAACCTGTTTTTGATCTCAGATGTAATTCTATCACAAACTTCTAATGAAATTCTCCTTTTTCATTCTTCCGTTTTACATCTCTGGGCAGACTGCATGGATGTCTCCTCCAAATAGTTATTCAAAATTTTATTTCTGATGTCTTCAATTTTACCATTAAAAACGCCAATACACTTATTTACTGTTATGACATCGATATTACATTTTTGTAATTGATTGAACAATATATCACAATGAGGCATAACTAAATGAAGAAAATTTAACCAGTAAAGAAAATGTTCATTTTGTAAGTAGTTTCCTAAACCAATAGCTTGGTTTAGAGTGTTGTTTTCTGATTCATTATCAATGATTTTTTTTAAACAATCTAATAATTCTGTTCGATAGGTATAAACAGTCTCTATGCACTTTGTATTAAAATTCCATCGTGTTGGAGCCGTTTTAGGTAATCTCACCTTAACAACATTATCTAACACGGTTGTTCTTTTTGGCGATTTTTCAAACAATGAAGAAAAGCTATGTAAATTAGCAAAAAAAATTTTTATGCTTTTATCCTGACTTGATGCTTTTTGTAAAATTAAATTTAGTTGATGAGCGTAACAATCAATAAAATTTGCTGAAGGATAACTTTTTTAATTTTGGCTTGTACACCTCCAATAGCACCACTCATTACTGATGCTCCATCGTAACTTTGTGCTATCAATTTTTCAGGACTTTCATTAATTTTCAGACATTCTAACTCTTTTAAAATTACATCTGTCAAATGCTACGATGTCGTTCCTTGAGGCTGAATAAATTTCCAAAATCTCTCACATACAACACCGTCTAAAACGTATCTAAACATAAAAACTACTTGTACTTTATTGAAACTATCTGTGGTTTCATCCACTTGAACTGCAATGAAGTCAGATTAATTAATTTCAGATTCTATTTCTTCGTGAATAATCGGCAGTATCGAATCTAAAAGTTAATTTTGAATTGCCTTCGAAGTGCCCTTAAACATAGTACTGTTTTGCAAATGGTCTTTAAAAATGGCATCTAGTTCAGATACAAAATTTACTAGACCTCGAAATATGCCCGGGTTATCAGAGGACTCAGTTTCGTCATGTCCGCGTAGTGCTAGTTCAAATGCTCCACAGAACAATACACAGTCTATTATTTTATTTAAAATATATCTATTTTTAGAAACGTTTTCGTTGTAAGCTTTTAAACTTTTCCTATAGGCACTGTCTAACTGCATTCTAATATCAACTGTACCAAGTGTTGCTAGACTAAAATAGTTATTCATATGACTTGATGCGAGCGAATGTTTCTGTACTTTTATTTTTAAATATTTCAAGTCAGTTACACCTATTTTGGACCATATAGGATCAGGATCATCACAAAATAACAGGCATGGGAAACAAAAAAATTCATTTTTTACCTCGCATCCGCAAATCCACTCGGATAAATCATACATTGAATTAATCGAAAATACCTATTAACTTCTTTTTTCTTATCAAGAGATGTTTGCTTTATCGTCATATTAGGTTTTGGACGGCCACCACCTTTGAATTTCACTCGGTCTTCATAACCCAACTTATGTCCATCTTTCAGTTTTAATATATTTTGTACAACATTCATATTTAATAGTAAATACCAAAAACACTGTTTTACTTAATTTCACGACAAGTAGAGATAATAAAATGTTCACAAATAAAAACATTAAAAACAACGCGACAAAATTTACCGACCAACGCGTACCTAATCAGCATTAAGACTGCTCTTCTGAACTTCGTGCATTACCGTTTCCGTAAAATGTGTCAGGGACATTGTCCTCGCCAGTGTTTTCTGTCTCTTTTGCTTTCTAACGATTCGCGCATAAGTCTATTTCACTTTAATTCGTTATAAATTCGGTCCGTAACTAGCTTTGAGGACAAGTTGTGGATTGACCCAAGATTTTTAAATTCTATAAATGAATAATGTAATGAATATGAATGTACGGGCTCGGTGCTCGGAGGGGATACGACATCTTGCGATCTAGATATTTGAATAGTATTGTGCATAGAATGAACTAGAAACTTTAATATATTTTTTAAGAATATTAAAAATATACATATATATATATATATATATATATATATATATATATATATATATATATATATATATATATATATATATATATATATATATATATATATATATATATATTTTTAAATTTCAGAAAATGAATAGCTCTATTTTTTTATTTGTATGTGGGAGGTCATTGACCAAATGACCCTATAGAAGAACCGCCAGTGCCCTGGACCTGTATCAAGTTGTATCTTATACGCATCATGTGTTTTCTTTAATATCACCTTTTTTTTATAATATAAATAGACCATGTGACTGACGTCACGTTGAATGCATCGCAGTTATATACGTACACGCTGAGCGACCACTTTCTGAACTAAAATGGATCTTTGCACTTCGTATGCTAACATTTATCTGTGTGACAACTAGAAGCAGTAATGTGCCCTTTTTAATAAAATGTCCTTGAATATATCTACAAAGCAGTCAATTTTTGAGCATAATAGCAGCTGCTATTGTCAGGATAAGTTAACGTGACACATTATATATCGTACCTGTAACCATGTATGTTATTAGGCTGTTATCCTGAAGCCAAACCGTCCTAATCGACCGTGTCCTGAAGTAATCCGCTTTCTACTCTTGAGTCTTAAACAAAAGCATGATACGAAGTAAATTTATTTATGGTGCTTATTAAGGTTCTTACTCCCCTGAATCTGTTAAGCTTTAAGGTCTACATTAACAGGCTGGGATAAATGCGGACTCAGATTTAAGTCTAAAAATATTAAACAAACTTATTTATAACAGTTAACATCTTGAGATAAAGAATAATGATTTCGTAGTGCTTATTTGTTCTATTTCCTCTGCGATGTTCATGTCTGCTTTATTCCGAACATTTACGTCAACAATTCATCATAATTGTCTTAATCCGGTATACGTAAGTTTTAAACTCACTTAACTCAGGAAAATTAGCAGAATGCCTAGCGTTATATATTTAAGGGAGTTGAGAAAAATAAACTAACCATAATTTCATAAATTTTGAGACTAAAATTTCAAGGGATATTTCCTTTTATATTAATTTAGTTAGTGGCAGAGTCGTGTAGAAGATTTGTAAATAATTAATTTTTAATTCAGCTTCTATAAGATTAACTCCAGTACCACTATGAAATACATTAATACTACCATATGAAATGGTCAACAATATTTAAGAGACGTGAGAGAGTGCTTTTTTAATATACAAGTGTAAATGGCATAATTTTAACAAAAAATCATTACATCCAAGTAACGGGTGATTATAAAGTAAGGGACATATTTCAACTTATTATATATTCTTAACAAATCAAATTAATAACAAAAAGTAAATGAAATCAAGTTGCTTACGTAATGGGATTTCTGATGTCAAACACTAGTTACCGCAAATACTCGCTATGACCTCCATTTTGTTGTTGTAAAATTACCAACCATTCCTCCAAATTGTATACAGCACTTTTCAACATTTTTGGTTGAATTGCACGAATTTGCTCTCTAATACTGTCCTTTAATTCCTCCAGCGTTGTTGGCCGAGTTCTAAATACCAAATTTTTTAAATAACCCCACAGCCAGTAATCCGCTGAGTTAATATCAGGCCATCTTGGTGGCCATGAATTTGAAAAATGTCTGCTTATAACACGATCTTGAAAAACCGCAGTTAACAATTCTTTAACTGGTCGGTAAATGTGCGGAGGTGCTCCATCCTGCATAAAAATCATGTTTTCAATTCCTTCGTGCTCGTTTTGCAACTGTGGAATTGCATAATCCCTTAACATTTTCAGGTATCGTTCACCAGTAACAGTTACGGCCTCCCCATTCTGTATTTCGTCGAAAAAGTATGGACCAATGATGAAATTAGCTGTGAAACCGCACCAAACGATGACTTTTTTTGTCATGAAGGCCTTGCTGCCAGTCGGTAATCAAAGAGACCATATGAGTACATATTTTTTTTCATTTTCGAAATTTTTGGTATGGCGGCCGGAGTTAGTATATATACTCCACATACCCCAATTACGCTGACAGAGAAAACTTCCGATCGACAAGTGGTAACCGGAAATTGAAAAAAAAATTGTTTAGTTACAGGACCTTTCATCGTCGAATGTGCACGCTATTGCTTAGACTATAGGTTTGGATTCAATGTTTGGTGCGGCATGGTAGGTATTATCTTAGCTCTTCCTATTCCACTCTTATGATATATCTATAACCCTTTCCATAATTATTATTTTTAGATTGCCATTTAATTCGTCCATTATTTTTTACAACAATTTAACTGGTGCAGCCTATCGTGAACTTCTAGAAAAGTTTTACCCGCGATAAAACAGCTTTCACAGAACAAGAAATAAATGTATTGTGGTTCCAACAAAATGGCTGTCCTGCACATAATAGTAATAATGTTAGACGGTTATTGTAGGAAAATTTTGGTAACCACATAATTTCACATAGAGGACCAGTATTGTGGCCTGCCCGCTCACCTGAGGTAACTCCTCCTGATTTTTATTTCTGGGATACGGTGAAAAATGAATTGTATGATTTTGAAAGCCCGGAAACTATCGATATTTTGGAAGACAGTGTTAGGGACGTTTTCGGCACAATAAATCACAATACTCTCAGATAAGTAATCAGCTCGGTTAGACGTAGATGTCAAAAATGTATTCAGCTAAATGGAGGCATATTGAACATTTTTATTAAATCTTCTAACTTCTTTACTATCTATCCTTCTATTATGTTAATTTGCTGTTATTAAAAATTTTTCTCCACATCGATTGTATTCAGTATATTAACAGAAAATTAAAATTATATAAATATGTCAAACTGGTAACCTTAATATTACTGTTATTTTCTATAATGGTTGGTGTCAATGAAATCAAAATAACTTTTTGATTTTCCATGGCCTACTGTTTAGTTTTGTTAGCAATGGATAACTTTTCTTAAATCAGTCCTTTAAAAAACAATTTTTCCTCGGCATGTAAAGCCGGGTACTCATATACGCTCCGTATCTGTATTTGTATCATGTATTGTAACGGATACTGTATACGCCGCGAACACAAAGAGGAACGGTCCAGTGTTGTGGACGGTTCGTAGCTGGAACGCAAGTCAGTACGTGTCAGTGTTCCGATCATGTATCGAAACACTGCATGAGATGGGATACTTCTGGAGACGACATGTTGCTGTGAACTTGCTTCGAACACTGCGGGTCAAGATGATCGCAGGTCGTTACGTCGACTATTCGCCTAGGCGTACATACAGCGAACTGATACTGTAACTATTACAATACATGATACAGATACAGATACGGAGCGCATATGAGTACCCGGCTTAATACATCGTTTGAAAGCTCTTTTTAAGCGTAATCTGAAAAGGGAAAGACCAAACTGGTTGCCATAAGAAAAACAAAAGTTACCTCGAATATCTCGAAAACAAAAGAATATCAAACATTCGTTTTTACACCAAAATATTAGTCTCCAAAAAGTGTCCTAATAATATAAAAGTCTAAAACCTATCTTACCAAGGATCACTTGGCTACAGCCAAAAAAGAGAAATCACAAAATTTTCGTCTTTTTGGAAAATCTCAAAAACGGTTTCAGTTAGCTATGATTTCTTAACGGATTTGGAATCAGCATAAAATTTGCTAAAACTTATCCTATTTAACCGACCTTGTGGCTCTTATAGTTTCCGAGATCGCAATGGTGAGCATCGAATTTGGGATGCACGGTATATAACCGATTATCACGAGAACGATCGCTGCAAAAGCCGATTCTATCGTCAACAAGTCGCAGCAAGTACATATGTGCGAATTCACTTTAACCTTTAAGACTGGGATTTCTCAGAGTCCTAAGAAATAGGCATTATTTGATTTATTGTAAATATTTAAAAAACCAAAAATGCATGATATTAAAATAGTTTTAGGACTATGCTTATATTCTAACGACTATATATTAATACAACATTTTAGTTATTAATTTTTTGTTATAATTAAAATTTGTGTCCTAATAATGCTATTAAGTACATATACGTTTTTTAAATATTCATAAGAAACCCAAAACAAATGCTTACTTCCACTTATTCTGAGATAACCCAATTTTATATGACAACTTTTTAAACTCATTAACTTATTTACATGCTCAAATACACACGAATATCATGACTTATCAAGCTATATAAAAGTATTGACAAAATAAATATTCTGTCTCTCATATCATTTCCCGTTGTAAAGCAGTCTTGTCAGGCAAAATAAATTTATAAGCCCCAACAATACCCTTTTTAAATGAATGATTGTGTAGCTATATAACTGAATGGCCCATATAACAGTTTGACACTTTCCCTGGTGTAAGATGTAAAACTCTCGGGAAACGATAACAATTAATTTGATGAATTGCCTGTGAATATTTCAATTAAATATTTCGATAAGGGAATAGTGCCTTTACCATAAATATTTAAGGTCGCTAGAGAATATCCAACACTGGAAAAAATTTAGAATATAAAGTACTGTTATGAATCCAGCTAATAAATTCTTCAGTAACTTTAGTTAATAAGATTATGAGTCCACCCTAATTATTATGTGACAAATGGGTTGAAATAACGCTTAACAAGAAAATTTGTCAATCATTACCTCATTTCTCAATATCATGAAAAAAAAGAGGAAAGTTTAATATATAAAATCTTGGATAGAACTAAAACTTTTCAAAATCCGGAAGATTCAAAATATTTGTATTAATTAAAATTTACCAGTCGTATTATAAGCATAAGAAAATAAAACGAGAAAACTAAAATGAATATATTTTCGTCTTAAAATTCGATTCAACTACCACAGTCAATATAGAACGTGAAAGTGTAAAAATGTGAAAATAATTAAACGCTGCTAAGAAAATTTAAACTGAATATATTATGCATATAATTTCAAGCATGCTTTCAAGCTCAGCTGAACTTAGCTCAGTTTATAGTTCGAGATTATTTCGGTTGGAAAGCTGCCTACTGAAGCAACTTACAACTAACTAACTCTATTTCTTTTAAAATTAAAGGATTATTTCTAGTGATTTTATTATACTTATTGAAGTCAATTAATAATTTATAACAGAACATTCTTTTCAACCACCTAAAAATAATTATTATATGTCCGCCATTCGTTTCTTGTAAGCAGGACAACTTTTAGGATACAACTGATTTAAAATTTCGTACAAAAAACCCCCCTTCTGAAATTGGACCATATGCGTATATATGTGGTCGACGTGCGCTAGTATATGATGCGTACCAACGCGACGCGACGTGCATGTGGTGTGTACGCGTTAGAGTTACCCAGTCGCGCTACCGATCATGAGCGTAGGCTAAATGGTTATAAAGGTAAACGGGGCATACTTGTTACCATTGAGATGTTAAAAAGTCCGGATGGGCCACAGCCGATTTCGCGGCTTGTTTAGAGTCGGCTGTGGATGGACTTGATTATACATAGGTGACATAAAAATAAGGAAAACTATCGTTCTGTGTCTGGAGAAGTTATATTCGCAAAAGAAAGATATTATTTTAGGATCGTTTGGTGCATACTTATAAATATTCTGTAACCTAGCATTGTCAGGATTTTTTTTAAAGCGTACACAAGTTGCCCATTGGCGGCGTGAACAACCATAACTATACATGTCAGTTAATCTCCCTAACACTGCTTCCATATAAAATATCGTTACAAGTTCCAAACACTTACCCGAGAACAAATAAATATCCTGCATGGTTTTCTAAAGATATTCGAGATCTTAAATTCTGGAATAAATATTAAAAAAAAACTAAAAAATGAAACTTTTCATGAAAATTATAAGGAAATCAGATCAAAAATTAAGAAAGATATTGACGAGTCACACAAATGATTTTCGTATTATATTGAGAATAACGTGAAAAACAATCCAAAGATATTTTGGTCGTATACTAACAATAAATCTCGTACCAGTTCAGTGCCAAATACTATGATGACTTATGAAAGTGTTTCTTATGATGATTTCTAAAGAATAGTAGATAAATTTGCAGAATATTTTAAATCAGCATATAGAATATCAAATAAAGATAACTCTAAAATTAGTAGTGAACACGATTTCAATACGAAAAATATATTTATTCCCACTATCTCATCACAGCAATAATTAGTGGTTAAAAAATTAAAAGCAAAATTGACATCTGGCCCGAATGGATTATCAGTATTTTTTGTAAAGGATTGCATGTTATCATTTTCTCTTCCATTGCTATACATTTCTAATTTATTCTTAGCTAGCAGTAACTTTCCGAGTTTGTGAATAATATACAAAAATGCCCTGTTTATAGAAAAAAATAACAGAGGAGAAATGGAAAATTGCCGTCCTATCACAGTAATAAATATCTTTTCAAAATTATTTGAACTTGTCCTGTATGAATATATCTTTCCTAATATAAAAAATAAAATATGTCCCAACCAACATGGGTTTATGCCAGACAGATCAACAACAACAAATTTGACTAAAATTATGCCTAAATCTCTGTGAAGTATTGGACACGGGTGGTCAAGTCAATGTGATATACACTGATTCTACCAAAGCGTTTGACAGACTTGATCATGGTATTTTGCTAAATAAATAAATAAATATTGGGTCATCACATGAATTTGTTTCATTTTTTAATTCATATCTAGGTAATAGATTAGAGTATCTTTGTTAACATAGTTACAAGTCTGTTGATTTATACCAGAATCAGGTGTTCTGCAAGGATCAATATTTGGGCCTCTTTTTTCAATATTTGTATCAACGATATTGGCATGGAACTATATTGCAGGTACCTGCTTTATGCAGATGATTTAAATGCAATTAATTCTCCTCATAATATAGAACTACTTATGTCGGACTTACAAAGTATTCATAATTTGTGTTCTAAAAATAATCTACCTATAAATGTTGAAAAATGTAATGCCATCACTTATTCACATAGACTTAATCTGATTATTAATGACTACTAACTAAGTGACCGTGTCATACTAAGGGTTGTTTGTTTCAAGGACTTGGGTGTGACATTTGATAGTAAAATGACCTTTGTTAATAATATAAACGGTGTTGTTTCTTCAGCTTTTAAATCATTAGAATATATAATTTGAAATTCCAAATGTTTTAAAAATGATCACATATTAATGATTTTATTTAATTTATTTGTTAGAAGCAATCTTGAATATGCCAATGTGATTTAGAACCCACACTAAGCAACCCCTATCAATCATTTAGAATCAATCCAAAGAAAGTTTTTAAGATACTTAACTTTTATCGAGGACAATATTTATCCACCCATTGGAACTGAAGTACTACTAAACAGATTTTCCCTCAATTTGCTACAAACCCGACGGGATATGCATGGACTCGTATTATTATAAATAAACTTGATGCGCGGAACTATTAAGGCTCATCGAACTGCATGTTCCTTCCAAATCAATTCGACTTCACCAAACATATCATATAAAAGTGTCACACACAAATTTACCAAAATATTCTCCCATTAATACAATCGGTGTATAATTAATTGCAATTTGTAATATATCTGTACTTTATAAACATGATTGTACTAATTTTCCAACTATGTATTTGGACGTGAGTCCTATTTAGTTGTGTAGAATTAATGAATAAATAAATAAATATTATTCACTAATTGAATATATTCGGCAAATGTTAATGAATTATTTCGCAGTTTGTCTATAATACGATTCAGAGCATGGAGTATACAAATGTGTGTATTAAATTGGTACATACAAATTTAATGGTATGGGCCGATTTAAAGCATAGTTAAAGCTTGTCCACAAATATTAAAACTTGGTTTTTATAGAAATTTTAAATTTGTTTAATGTGTCCGTTACTAGCTGTTGGATTGCTGATCAGTATCTTCTTGAAACATTTTACTGGCTAATAAAAAATGTAGCCATGGTACATTCGGACTCACACGTTATCCACACTGTGTTTCTTGGAAGTAGTTTCATAGACAGTTACCAATAATTTTGTATCGCATTTTCTTGATTAATACTGTTTTCAATTTTTGTTCTCACTGATTGTAAGTAATATTGCAACTGGGAGTTCGGCGGCAATTTTCAATTAGGAAGGCTGTTTTCGAAGTAGATAAAACGGAATATTGCATACATTCAACATAACAATTGAATTTTGCTTCTTGTACTACGAGTAGTACTTGGTATGTGTTGCTTACAATTTGATAAATGGTGAAAGAAAAACTTATTACGATAAACCAAACACGACCGCACTTTCATCGTACTTTAAGTCCGAAAAGCGCAAAATCTGCGTTTGATTACGATTAATATACAAAAAAAAATAAATTAGGTTTCCTCTTTATTCTCTGAAGCCATCAATATTTATTACATTGGGGTTTACTAGTATTCAGTTTCTTTGCATCTTTTGGGTGAGCTGTCCATACGAAGCTAAAAGCAGAAACACGTGTCGTAAGATGTCTTAAAGTTTTTAAAGTGATTGTTTAACTGGTGAGTACCTTTTTCTTTTATTTATTTTTGTTAGTGTCCTCTACCTGACCCCTGTCCAATGCAGCTAAATAACGCAATTTGGTAACTCTAATGCACGTATTTGTTGTATGTGTGATGTGTGTTGTTTTGTTTAATGTGTCCGTTACTAGCTATTGGATTGCTGATCAGTGTCTTGTTGAAACCTTTTACTGGCTAATAAAAAATGTAGCCACGCACAGTCGACGGAAACGCCAAAAAGCTGGCCAAAATTAAAAAAATGAAGATTTTTTTTGAAATGGAAATGTTTTAAATCATTGTAGTGGTACCCCTAGCATCAGAAACGACCGTTAATACCGGTCCGGGTTCACTACCTGAGCGAGGAAATTACTTATTGTGCGACAGTGCAGCGCGTCACTTCGGCAGCTCGCAACGCTTCAAAAATCGATAAATTTTGTCTGCAGCGTAAAAATTCTCAAAGTGCAGTTTTCTGTGTCATAAAAATGGATTCTGCATCAGAAAGTAAGTACAATTAAAATATCTCAGTATCAGATCAGTTTATTTATACGGTAATTAGTAAATAATTATCGAAGTGGAGTGCATTTTTATACATGCAACGATTCATAAACTCCACAAAAAAAGCCATAAGTTACGCGGTTGGTGATGGTTGGTCTTGAAACTTATTGGAATGTGTTCAATGAACATTTTTTCGAAAGTGTATAAATAATTAGCTGCATCTTTTTGCATCTTTGCGAGATATTGACCAAATTGTGCGCGAATGCACGGATGCATGTATATTCGTGCACCATAAAGTGGGCTCCTTTTGAATGCGTTCCCATGAGGACGATGAATGTAATTCAGATAGTAATTGAATAAAATTAATTTTCAAAGTCATTACACATTTTTATTCCATTCCCCAGATCCTAATTTTCCCGAAACAAATGAAACACATGAATTCGCTTCAATTCATTAATAATTTTTGAACTATGTATATATTTTCGACCGTAATTTTTTTGAAATTCTATATGGGATTCTTCATCAGCGACCCAAAAAAACTGTATACAAAATTTTGTAAAAATGCAGCGATAATTGGCAATTTTTGGTATGTTTTGGGGGGATTTCATGGCCGCCATTTTGTTTTTTTCAAAATTCAACTTCGAATTCTTGATCAGCGACACAAAAAACTACTGTATGCACAATTTCAGTAACATAGCTAAATGCCTTTATATTTTGGCCAGCTTTTCGGCGTTTACGTCCACTGTACCACGGTCCATTCGAACTCGCACGTTATCCACACGGTGTTTCTTGGAAGTAGTTTCGTAGACAGTTACCAATAATTTTGTATCGCATTTTCTTGATTAATACTGTTTTCAATTTTTGTTCTCACTGATTGTAAGTAATATTGCAACTGGGAGTTCGGCGGCAATTTTCAATTAGGAATGTTGTTTTCGAAGTAGATAAAACGGAATATTGCATACATTCAACATAACAATTGAATTTTGCTTATTCTACTACGAGTAGTACTTGCTATGTGTCGCTTACAATTTGAAAATGTTGAAAGAAAAACTTATTACAATAAACCAAACACGACCGCACTTCCATCGTACTTTAAGTTCAAACGCGCGAAATCTATGTTTGATTACGATTAATATACAAAAAAATAAATAAATTAGGTTTCCTTTTTACTATCTGAAGCCATCAATATTTATTACATTGGGGTTTACTAGTATTCAGTTTCTTTGCATCTTTTGGGTGAGCTGTCCAGATGAAGCTAAAAGCAGAAACACGTGCCGTATGATGTCTTAACGTTTTTAAAGTGATTGTTTAACTGGTGAGTCCATTTTGTTTTATTTATTTTTGGTTTTACTGAACAGAATAGTTGGAATTTAAAATAACATTATTGAGTTAGTCACACTGAACATAATGTGCATATTATCTTTTTTGTAATCCAAGTTTCAGCGTTTTAAATAGCCGGGAAAATAATTTTTTTAAAAAGTTTTGTAAAAGTAGTAAATAATAATTAGCAAAAAATTTTTCAGCGGTATTATTTTTTCATTCCAATCTAGATTAATATACATTGGATACTTACGCGACATATTCGAAATAAAATACAGAAATCGTACGTCCACCTTATACAGTTTATAAATTTACAGTGACGTGTCGAGCTCGGTCTGTTAATGTACTCTATCTGACCCCTGTATAATGCAGCTAAATAACGCAATTTGGTAATTCTAATGCACGTATTTGTTGTATGCGTGATGTGTGCGTATTGTGCATGGCGTGATGTATGCATACTGTGCATAGTGTGTAAGTGCGTGTGGGTGAGCGAATTGCGGGCGCACGATTGTATTATGTTTGTACTGTTTACCGTATACATGTGAGTGCGTGGTGAGCAGAGGGTACGCGCGGGATTTCCGTGCGCATGTATGATGAGTGCAGGGTGTGTACCAGTGTGGTGAGTGGTATGTAAATGGTATGTAGTGTAGGCATTCGTGTTGTGTGTGTGTGCATAGTGTAGCGGATGCATGGTATGGTGTGTGAGCGGTACGTATCGTGTGAGTGTGGTGTGTAAGTGTTGTTTGTACATAATATATATTTGATTATGTAAATCATATTTTACCGGAAAAGCCTGGTTTCGAATTTAACGGAATATTTGTAAAAAATCAAACATTCAGCGCCAAATTTCAATACAAAAAATTCTACTGTATCAATTTACTTCTCTACCAAATTATATATGAAAAAACCGTAATTGTATCGAAAGTTTTTGTATCTACAAGAAGCGATTAACAAATATTCTACATCACTACAGAGTTTGAAATGTAATTCTTTGTAATATTTATATAATGTTTTAACTGGAGATTATAACAGTATTTAGCTACAAAATTTTTACCTTTTAACCAGTAATTTTAGTTGTTATCATTCTTGAGATATCTGCGATTGTAACTTCAGGAAATTGCTTTTGGCAACATTTTTTTTTTCAGATAGAATCGTTGGCTGAGAGTCTAGAAATGCTAATTTTCACCTAGTTGTTCAGGAACTGATTCTCAACAGAGCGGCATTTAGTTCCTCTTCTATTGTAAGTGCTTCCTGTAAATGCTTACATTAGAGCTAATTTGATCTGACTGGTATAAATAGTCCAACTATGAACAAGATGAACTTGAGACGTCGCGCCGCGTTGTTTGTAAAACACTATTTACTTAACACTTGATTATACATGATTTGATTATATAGAATATATTAACATTTAAATTACATGAGTGACTGAAAAGCTTTTGTTGAAGAGTGTATAGACAAATTCATTACAACGGGGTAATAGTTTTGTGATTACATATCTTTTAGGATGCACATCATATTGCTTTAATGGAATTTTAATTAAACTGTTTTTATTATTGAAGTTTCGAACATTTAATTTAACACAGCATTGAGAATTAATGTATATGCCAATAAACAAATAAATAATAAATAGAATAGAATACGACCTATGTAACATATCCTAATAAAGTTATATGCGCATAAAATTATTGTAATAATTGTAAAAATTTACTATGAAATCACGTGTAGTCACAGTGAAATTTGGGTTCCGCTTTGGATCACTGTAACAGTGAAGAACGTGGTACTTAGAGTAACGAGAAGTCAATAATACTCGCTGACAAAAAAAATTTATTTTTTTGTAACATGTACCTAAATATCATATCCCACTGGAATAAAACCTTCTGATTACAGAAATGACAAGCAAAAAGTCGTAACACGTGATGTTTTCTTATTACATTAATAAAACATTATAGGCAGGAATAACAATATTGTTAATTTCACAAATCTATTTATTGCTATATATCAATGATGTATATGACATATATTAGGTTTACATAGATATATCTTCAAAAATACAGAATAATTTTTGAAAAACATATTCTCAGTTCATTTCTTTCTTTTATGAGGAGTCAAATCGTCTCGTTTTAATCGTCCTTGATAACGAATTTTTATTGTCCTGATATCTAGATGAAATCTTTCTCCTTTCTTGGTGCTTACCGCACCCAAATTTTCAGGAAAAAATTTTAAATGAGAATGTATATACTGCTTCGTTTCGAAGGTAAGCCCATCCATATTTATTCACGAATAGCCTTTTTGAAATATTGTATTATTTTTTAGAAAATTCTGAATGTATAAATAATGCAGTAGATCAATTAGGTAAAAATTATTCCAAAATCCAACGTACGTTAAAAAATAACAGCTACAGACCATATAAAATTTTACCCGTACAAGTTTTAACAGAGACTCATAAAAGGAAAAGGCTGGACTTTTGCCGCCAGATGATTCAGAAGTTGATGAAGATCCCGATTTTTTTACTAAAATATTATGGACTGATGAATCATCCTTTTCTACAGCAGGAGTTTTTAATAAGAAAAATCGAACGTCGTGGGAAAACAAGCACAACAGAAAAAGATTGGTAAAACAAATAAAAAAATTAGGAAGAAAAACTGTTAGCGTTTGGTGTGGAATTTTCAGAAACAAAATTGTTGGGCCTCTATTTTATGATTATACTTTAACTGAAGTTACCTATCTGGAAATAATTATCCCAGAAGCAGAAAATATTCTTTTGCAGAATTTTCCAGAAGCCGAACTTGATGATATGATTTGGATGCAGGATGCGGCTGCTGCTGCTCTGGAAGACCCGCTTCACCATAACATCAGGTGCACAGCGGGTCACGACAGAGCAGGTAGCATTTAAGAGAGGAGTTTTCCAGGGTGACTCCCTGAGTCCTCTCCTCTTCTGCATCTCACTGCTGCCTTGTCTGTTGGGCTCCGCCAAACCCGCGGATATCAATGTGGACCACCCACCGGAGGCATAAGGTCACCCATCTATTCTATATGGATGACCTTAAACTCTATGCCTTCGGAGAGCTCGAACTACAAAACGCTCTTAGGGTCGTCGAAGAATATACGCGGGCAATTGGTATGGAGTTCGGGTTAGACAAATGTGCAGTCGTCCACCTCAAGAGAGGACGATGCGGGGAATTCCCTGAAGATGCGCAGCTCGCAGACGGAAGCATCCTAAGACATCTGGATGCCGGAGAGACCTACACGTATCTGGGTGTGCAACAAAGGCACATCCAGGATGTAACACAAATAAAAGATTCTCTCCGCGGCAAGTACAGACACCGACTCCGAAAGATTTGGTCTTCCGAACTTTCGGGGAAGAACAAGGTGTCTGCAGCTAATATGCTTGCCGTTCCGGTTCTGCCCTACTCCTTCGGAGTAGTAAAGTGGACGGTAGATGAGCTGCGCCAATTAGACAGAGATACCCGCAAGATGATGAATATTCACAGAAATATTCATGCTAGATCGTCCGTTCCTCGTGTGTACCTCCCACGTCAACGGGGGGGGCCGAGGACTCTTGAGCCTGGAGTGTACGCATGGCAGAGTAGTACTGAGTATGGCATGTAATATCCTCAGGAGCTCAGATCCCCTCTTGCGGTTCGTAAAACATCACGAAACTGTAGGAGTGGGAGCAGGATTGTTAAGGCAGCAAAAAGAGATGAACTCGGTCTCGCATTTGACACCAGGCGAGGAGGCCGGCGAGGTGCTGCTGTAGAGTCAGTCACCGAACTTTAGCCAAATCGCCTGAAAGCCAGAATCACAGCTGTCGAACAGGAAAATCTGTTTCGGCAGCACGTCGATAAACCCCAGCATGGTGTCTTCTATAAGAACATAGAAACACTAGGTTTATCGACCTTTCTAAGGTTAGCAGGGCTTAAGTCGGAGACTGAGGGATTCATTATGGCCTGTCAAGATGGTGTTATCAACAACTTGGTCTACCGTAGCCGCGTGTGGCGTGTAGAGGTTCCTGATATCAACTGCAGGACCTGCCATCAGGCGCCGGAATCGCTCATGCACTTGCTATCTGCATGCCCTATATATGCGATTTCGGCCTACATCCACCGGCATAACGCGGCGTTACGAGTGCTATACTACCATCTAAGGCACTCGTACGGGGTAGACCAGACACCAGTGCTGCCTGACGTCCCCGGAGATATTGAGTCCGTTGTCGAGAACGAGAAATGTCGAATTTACTGGAACTACTCGTTCCCGACTGCAGGCTAATCCAAGCCAACAAGCCTGACATAGTCCTCCTCGACCATCAACTCAAGGTAATGTATGTCATCGAGTTCTTTGCACCTGCGGAGAAAAACATCACCTTGAAGGAAGAGGAGAAACGGACCAAATATCGCGATCTCCGGTACGAGCTCCAAGTGCTGTACCCAGGCACTAGGTAAAGATGGTCGTCCTTATAATCGGTGTACTCGGAGAGATAAAGCCTACGTTTCTTTCGGAACTGAAGATCATACCGGCCTGCCAAAAATCAGCCGAGTGGCTGGCAGGCCAAATGCAGAAGGCGGTCATTCTGGGTTCTCTCCGTCTGCTTAGGGTACACGATTCTGGTATCTACAGTCACTAACCCTGCGGGATGTGGGGAGTGGCTGTAGTTGATGCGCCGGCGCGACTCCCGTATGGCGTCGGAGGCCACGGGAGGACTGACCGGCATCGGGAAACCGAAAAAAAAAAATAGTATTCAAGTCATTAAAGAGAGGATTCGACTTGAAATAAACAATCTAAATGTAAATAATGAAGCCATTGTCGGTGCCATTATAAATATAAGAAGACGTTATCAATTATGCATTGACAATTGTGGTGGACACATCGAACATATTTTACAAGTTATCATTTATTTATATTTAAATTTCCTAAATAAATCTTTATCTATTTTTTTATGAATATTTGGTTTTTTTCTTCCTCACTGTAAACCATTTTGATTATTTCATTAAAGAAATGTCACTTACCAAACATAATAGTTGTCATTTTCATAGCTCACTTTAATAATGTTAACTTTTCCATATTTACAGTATTTACTAGTTTAACTAAGTTGTTCGACGTTTAATAACTCAAAATCGATATATGGTAGGGGTTTTATATGGTATATTTTTGAAATCAGGAACAAAGGATCATTCCAAAAATTTAACAATATATAGGGTATCCTATTTAAAAAAATATATTATTTTTTTGTATCCCCTGAAATCTACACGCTACTGTACTTTTGATAGCATTTTAACAAAATTTAGTCATAACCACACAACTTTTTTTTTTACTTTTTTTTCTATAGGCAATAGTAACGGTGATAAGGGGTGAGAAATTTATAATGAATAACCCTGTACATATTAGGACTTGTTGGATATTTTTTTTCAGTTAATAGGGAGGTATTAACAATATAAAAACAGTAGTGTATACTATGTTACAAGAATTGTGTCGGCCAGTGTAATTAGTGGCAATTTCTGTTCAAAGTCTACAGACAGATCTAAGCATGTCATTTCAGAATTTCTCTGTAGAGTTTAGAGAAACAAGAACTGCCAATTCACAGTCCCTAACTAGAAAATAAAACGTGATATAAACCTGTCAGTTTTCATCTCAAAACACTACATAGGGAAGCATTCAATCAAGTATGTGCAGTTCCCTAGATACAAAATGTGAGATGTGACTAGAGAGAAATTTACCACAGTGCCTGCTGTCCATGCTCTCTCTTCTAATCTGAATGTACGAGTTTGATTGATGCTGCTTCCCTATGTAGTGTGGAAATGTGAAAACACGGTATATGCAAACTAGGCCACATAGAAGTTATTTGACAGAATATCAAAATAGCCAAGCTTACTAAGAAAATCTTAAATGAAATCTTGAAACGAGAGATGAAATCTTCTTCAACAAAGCCAAAGATTCAAGCGCGTAGAGGGCCACGATCTCCGAGATCCGAGACAGTCGGAGTAGAGTACAGTAGAACCATAAAGTTTATTATTCATCAAAGCCACTGTTGTACAGTGAAAACTCAAACTGAGGGAGAGATCACAGGCAGTCAGGTTAAAGTACAGTAGAACCACTGATGCAAAGATTATTTTACACCATAGACGGTCAGCTGCTATATAAAAATTTATTGTTCATAAATGCTTCTGCCGAACGGTTTCAACTGTTCCACCTAATTCTGACACCCTTCTGCTAATTCAACTTTTTATTTATCAGGAATAAAACTTCATGTAGAAGCTGACTATTTATGGTGTAAATAATCTTTGTCTAAAGTATCATCCCTCGCCAATTAACTCTTCTCCTGATATCGTGACCTATTTCGTACTTCTTTCTCGCCGTGAAATTGTGTGTCGCATGCACTCTATAAGGTGTGTTTCCAACCCAACTGTTTGATTTTGCTTTTTGCGTTACATGATTCCATTGCCCAGGATAAATTTAAAATAAAATTAAGGGTTGAAAGTGCCTCAAAACAGCAGAACTACGGTTTGCAGGTTAAGTTAGGTTGATGTATTTGTCAGTTTTCTATGGGTCTACTAAACAGTAGCAGATGCGCGCATTTACCTCTCTGCTTTTTCAAATTTATCGACACCAATAGAATCGGAGAAGACAAAAAGCTAGGTTAGGAACTCATCTTTACTCACTAACATGACAACTACCGAGGCAAATTTAATTTAAAAATAATAAGGAATATTCTTAATTTAATTAATGCTGTTGTATAATCAGAACATTTAAATCATTATTAAATATGATTTGAACGAAATAACTACTCAGCGGGCAATACCCCAACCTGCGTTGGATTATACCTTCAAATCATGATAGATCGGTAGCCAATATCATTTGGTAATTCCTAACCAGATATAGACCGGTTTCGAACTTATTAGTTCTCCTCAGTATGCCATAGGTTATGGAACAGACAAATGATAGTGGCCAACCTGCTAGTCATATACTGACTAAGGTAAATTGAGTAATGGTGAGGGGTATGTGAAACTTCTCATATGGACCAAATGCTACTGTCCGACCGACACCATAGATGTCTCTGTGACGGATAGCGACTTGAGACCTGGCTACCAATCTATCATGATTTGAAGGTATAATCCAATGCAGGTCAGGGTATTTGCCCGCTGAGTAGTTGTTTCGTTCAAATCATATTTAATAACAGTAGTTTAGTCCACCTGGGCTAGAGGTTGCCGTTCTCGGTACTTGCTTCGCAAGTCGCTATCCGCCGCAGAGACATCTATGATGTCGTTCGGATAATAGCATTTGGACCATATGAGAAGTTTCACATACCTCTCACCACTACTCAATTTACCTTAATCAGTATATGACTAGCAGGTTGGCCACTATCATTTGTCTGTTCCATAACCTATGGCATACTGAGGAGAACTAATAAATTCGAAACCGGTCTATGTCTAGTTAGAAATTAACAAATGATATTGGCTACCGATCTATCATGATTTGAAGGTATAATCCAATGCAAGTCGGGGTATTTGCCGCTAAGTAGTTGTTTCGTTCAAATCATATTTAATAACAGTAGTTTGGTCCATCTTGGGCTAGAGGTCGCCGCTTTCGGTACTTGCTTCGCAAGTCGCTATCCGCCACAGAGACATCTATGATATCGGTCGGATAGTAGCATTTGGATCAGATGAGAAGTTTCACATACCTCTCACCACTATTTAAATCATTATTTCATAGAGAGGCCTTGCAATATCAACAAAGGGGCATGTGTCCGCCGCTCGTTTATGTTAAAAGATACTCTATTTTAAACTGGAAAAATTCAGGCGCAACGGAATTTTGGCAGTTTACACACAATTCAAAACATTTGGTATAAAAAAGTTCAGTGGAACAAACGTTTTGTTAACATTATTTTCGTTATTCGTGACAATATAACACACAAAAGCTGTGCATAAATCATAGATACGGGGTAGGAATTCATTGGTTGTCTTATGAACGCACTAGTAACAACGGCAATTTTAACATTTTCAACCACAGAAAATTTTGTCAGAACTGAGGGTTCTGATCGAACTGTCATACTTTACGAATTTCTAACAAAAAGTCACTGAATGACTGTGGCATCACAAGGAAAGTACCTACTGCATTCGTTGATATAGTAAGGAAATAAATGGAGAATACTTCTTCATGTGTCGTAGGACAAAGATCCAAAGATAATATTATCCTATACTTATTAGTGATATGTCTAAATATGTATCTATTACCTATTTTTTTTATCTTAAGTTCATATTGATCTTGGTAGTTTATTTAAACAACACAAAGCTCGAATAACAACACAGAATTTTAAACAAACCCGGTTTATTTAATTACTGCTGTAAAGCACGTTTGGAAGATCATAGGAAGATGCCCGCAGCTACATCCACTTAATATCGTCAAGAAATTATTGATCAGATTATTACATCTGGAAGAGACGTACCTCAGGAAGACATACCTAACCCAAGGGTATGCCGGCGTATTTAATATTATGACAAATAAACCGTGGCTGCCGACATAATAATGAAATATCAGCTTAAAATTATTTAAACTCAATTTTCTGTGCCTGGTATCTATATTAAAAAAAGTTAAGTTTACGTACTCAAGTTTTTAAAATAAAAAGAAATAAGTATTTAATTTTCCTAAAAATTTACGGATATTAAAAATACGGTACAGAATATTAAGCATATCATTTTGGTCGAAGTATGTTAAACAAATTTGCGTAAAGAATACGAACACCGGTGTGCGTAGCTACGTCATGTTTCATTTTAGAGTATATGGTATATGGATTCCATTGTTCAAACATGTTCTTTTCAGCCAAAACATTGATGTAGCTCTATTAGGAAGCATATATGTATAGATCACAACAAGACAAATATTCGACCTTTAATAAAAGATGGCTAAGTAAAACGACGGTCTTGAAGATAAAATATATGTTTAACACTAATAATAATAATCTTTAAAAATAGTTCATAAGACAAAGAACGCTTATTACTCACCCTGTATATGTAGATATACGTATGTACTTAGAAAATTTCCATGCTCGAGAAAGCGTGAGAATTTTCTATTTATAGGATCATCAATCTCGTTATTCCCTTCCATCAAATTTCTTTAACATGGTTTTTAATTAAAAGTTAACCAAACTTGGCTGGTCGGAACATTTGTTTTGGACAACCCAATTTCTTTAATCTTCTGCATAGTGTATTATACATCCTGAGGTCAAAATTACATCTGAAAGACTACATGTTTCCTAAAAATATTAATTAATATTAATTATTTAAACAACGGCATCAAATACATGTGTTCTTAATTAATTATTTATATCAAAAACAAATTATATCAAAGGTATAAGATGTTTGATAAGTCTTCACAAAGAGTTGTCCCAATTAGAACATTTTCTAAATGGTATCAAGTTTCATTGTAAAATAAGTGAAATTAAAATTCTGCAAAAGCGTATAAAAATATTGATCATACTTAAATAAATAATATATAGAATAATAAAGTGCGGGTCATCACGTGAAAATGTCCCTTTTTAGAATAACTTGGTTATTTTTGAAGTTGTCAAAAAGTTGTAAAGACCTTCATTAACTAATTTTGTTCGCAAAATCCAAATTTTGACAAAAAAAACAATTGCGTATGGCGTTTAAGAAATATGACATCTTACTTTGTTTCTTTAAATGGAACACCCTGAATATTTTGAAATATTTCGATTTTACACATTTTTCTGATCACTATAATACCATACACGTCATGTTATCTCAAAATTTTTTTTGAGATATTTGGATTTTGGTATTAAGATATCGCTAATGATTTTGTTAAACGGAGTTGCCTCTGAAAACAAAATAGTTCTATTTCCGAAATAAATATTTTATTTTTTTTTTATTTTTATTTTATTTTATTATACACTACCCAACAGAACATGTTCCAATTACAGGGTAGGAAAATACACAATAACAAATGCATAACATTAAAAAATACACAATTAACTAATTTTCACTGAGTATAACGTACATAGGTTTTGAAATAATTAATTACAAGCACATATAATGAGTTAATTGTTATAGCAGCTCTTATATCTGTAACACTGCAGCTCTTATATCTGTAACACTGCAATTAAAAAGGTTAATTTTGTCCTGAATATCATGCCAGTTATGACACATAACATACACCGGTGAGAATTCTAATATATTTGTTCTTGATGTGGGTAAATAAAAAAGATTAGTTAATCTTGTTTGCACCAATGGCATATGCACGAGCGCATTAACTTTTGCCAACAGCTCAGGACATTTTATTTTATTATTGACAAGTTTATACAAAAACATATCAGAGTGAAGAAACCGCCTTCTGACCAGTTCATCAACACTGAACCTCTCTAGCAGCTTGTCATGCGGAAACCCTATTGGTGGGTAGATTTTGTCCTCCTTAAATGCCATAAATTTTAAAAATCTTCTATGAATTTGTTCGATAGCTTTACTATGTACGGCGTAATTAGGATTCCATACGACAGAGCCGTACTCAAGTTTAGAACGCACAAAAGACGTAAATAGAATTTTTAATGTGTCGATGTTGTTAAGCTCACCGGAGTTTCTAATGATAAAGCCCAGAATTTTGTAAGCTGATGATACAATGATATTGATATGCTGGTTAAAGGTCAGCCTATTATCAAAAGTTATGCCTAGATCTTTAAATACCTCTGGTTTATTTAAATGTACCTGATTTATAGCGTATTCATACTGTACAGGATTCAATTTCTTAGTGTAGGTGACTGCGTTACATTTGGCAGCGTTGAGAGGTAGGAGGTTTGAAGTACACCAGTCGTTTATTAGTTCCAAGTCAGCTTGTAGTAGCAAACAGTCAGATTCATCCTTGACAGCTAGATACAGTTTGAGGTCATCCGCGTATATATGCAATTTACTAGTCAAAGTAATGTTTCTCAAAAATCAGTACCTGTCATGATTAATTATTCTTCTTCTTTTCATAGGCAACTAAATTTACTAGAATTATTAACGATATTTTAATACCAAAATCCAAATATCTCGAAAACTTTTTGAGATAACATGACTCATGCTCATATTTTCGAAATCAGAAAAATGATATCGAAATATTTTAAAATATATAGGGTGTTTCATTAAAACAAAAAAACAGGTAAAATGTTATATTTCTTAAACGAGATGCGTAATTGTTTTTTTTTATTAAAAAATTGGATTCTGCGAAAAAAATTGTTACGAAAGGTTGTTACACCTTTCATAACTTTAAAAATAATCCAGTTATTTCAAAAAAGGACATTTTCGCGTGATGACCCTGTACGAATTGAACATTTTAACTATTCTATTTCTTATTCAAAAATAGTAATAATGTCAATTAATAATGCAATTTATGTGTTGTGGCAAAAAAAGAGTAAAATTAAATTTATATATAATATATAATATATTTATTATAATTAATATTAATTTCCTAACAGGCCTTTATCACGATTTTCAAGTCAGCTGCATTTTATGAGTCGCGGACAACAAATTAGTTAGTCAGAATGATGTCAGTTTAAAAAATGTTGGATGAAATAATTAGGTATGAAAAATATACCAATTTAACTGTAATTTTTTAGAGCCAATTTATTATCCCTTTCGTATTTTGTTTCTTACCACTCGAGGAATACTGTTAGATAAATTCAATAATAAATGTTCGAGAGATAACTTTTTTGATGAAACAATTTGCTGTTTATGCATCAGTGGATAATATACCTGATGGGATAAAAAAATCACATTTTGTTTGGAAGCTTATGACTATCGCATAGACATGGAGCTTTGGGTGGTCCTAAAGGAAGAATAAATTCTATAAGTACTGAAGATTCAGGTTTTTAGAAAACCTTGATTTTCCATGATAAAAAGGTTTCGAACTGATTTTTATTTATTTTTAGTTAATGTTGTATATTTTCAACTGTATCAACTATAAAGGATTTTATTTTAGACCGTTGCACTATGGGCCGATGGTGGAGGCGCCGTGTCAAAAATCTGTAATCTTTTTATTTGTTACTATAGACACATGAAATTCGGTATACAGATATAAAGAAAGGTCTGACGTTCAGTAGTGATGGTAAATAATTTTTTTTTGTTTTTATACATTTTATTTTATAATTGTATAATGATAACATATAGCGTGTAATTTATGTACATAACTATATGTAAATAAATATTTATTGTAATAGTTGCAAGGCTTCTTCTTCAAGTTCCACAATCTTCCATGACACAGATTGTCTTAAGCTCGTTATATAAGGGTCTGATGTATACAATAAAGTATGAAAGACATCTTCGTTAGTGGCTTTTCGGGAACATTTGTGAGAATAATGTAACCTGAAACGTTTATAATCCTTATTTCTGGATTCCTTTGCATCTTCGGACAACTGGCCAAGTGGTAAAAGTGCATTATATCGAATTATGTTTTCTCCATGAATGAGGACTTTATGTACAGAGGAGGGCATATAGTACCATGGATATTTGCTCACATATAATTCGGCTGTTCTAAAAGCATATTCACCAAACTTTTTGGTATTGATTGCCATACCACTTAACATTGTCTGGAGTAGTATGCGAAATCTCATAACTAATTCTTCATCAACTCCAGTAATTTGTGCAGTGCAAGCAGAATCGGCAAAGAACCTTCGAGCGATATTTCCGTCATTAATAGTTTCTCTGATTTGCCGAGGTTTATCAATTAGTAATCCTAATTCTTTCCAAAACTGCTCCTGTACATAAGCCTTTTTAGATTGCTTTTGTTTTTCATGTCCTAATATCCTCTGAGGTTACTGACCATTTTTCAAATGATAAATTATATGAAACATGAAATACTAACTCCATAAATCGAATCCATGCATGTAAAGATGAGAGTCCAAATCTATAATACTCTTCATTCTCAGGTCTCTGTTTAACACGTTCCAAATCGTTCATTTCTGTTGGTTTTGCAAGACATATATGGCATATGGCACTTGATGGAGTATTTGATACTACTTGTGTAACTTTACCATCTATCACTGTAAAGAACAGCTCATATTTAATAGACATCTGCTGTTCATTCTTGACTACAAAAGAAGGCAAAAGAGTGCTTATTTGAGTTTCCACTTCATTGACAACAGATCTTGTTTTCTCTGGAGTCTCTTTTGAGAATTCTATTAAAATGGGCCTACAGTATCGAACAGAGGACGGGGTTGGATTTTTTTCAAACGACGTTTCTTGTGACTTCATCTACAATTTGTAGTGGAACCAAGGATGTTACAAACAAGTTAATATCGGATATTACGTCACTTTCACCAGACAGTATTTGCTTGTACTCACTTTGTCTCGAAGATCCATCACAGCCCCATTTACTATATAATATTAATTGTGTAAAGTTTGCCACATTCACAGAATCAATCTTGATTATTCTCTTACATGTGTGATCTAGAAGAGACTGCAAACTTACTTTAGCACCAATTTCAGTTACTTGCATGTGCTCTGGATAACATTCTCGCTTTGCTTCTATAAGTTTGGTATATGATGGGAGTACAGTACAGTCTCTGTCTTGTAAACTGGTTCTAAGGTATGTATATTGGTTTTACGTTAAATCTAAATCAATGAAAAGAGCCAAGGTCTCTTGATTTGTGAAAGGCTCAACAGAAGTATTATGTTTTAATAATGTGTGGATAAAAGCCTTCCTTTCTTGTGAAGCAGAACATGGTTTCTGTATAATTTCTGATTCCCATGTCTCACCTATTGAACTTAATCCCTGAGTATATAAATGATAAATCTGATCAAGTGCAGAGTCTCGAAATAGTTTTATTGCTTTTCGTTTCTGTATCTTCTCTGCAGATTCGTTAAATGACTTACATGGTCTCCCTCGTGGGCTTTCAGATAAGGACTTCGATGGTTTTTCGTCTTCTTGGAATGGTACAAAAAAATCGCCATCTAACCATTTCTCGTTGCTGCGTAAGAACACATCCATTTTTCTTCCGGCTTTATTCCAGCGTATCTTAAATTCGGGCAATAAGTGTTTCTGAATTTTGATGATAACACATTGCAACTGCTCTTCAGAAAGATCGAAACATACCCAGAACAGCTAAAGCAGGAATAAGTTCGAATTGAAAAAATTCTAAATAGCGTTCTCCGCTTAGTATTCTTTCAAAGAAATAAGTCCCAATAGTTCGATTGCCGACAATTCCTGCCCATACATTAATTTTCTGAGGATATTGTGTGTGAACCTCTTGCATCCAATGAGGATTTTCTGTCGCCCAGTATCTGCAATTTTGTCTATTTACATGACCAGTTAAACAGAAAGTGGCCTCATCAGAAAAAACAATGTGTTCTATTAAATTTAAATTTTCATTGTGCATTCCATGTATTCGCTCGCAGAATTTGCATTCTTCGATCAAATTCATCTTCCGATAATTCGTGCACCAGGTGCACTTAGCTGCTCGAAGAATTTTTTATACTGATCCCGTTGCCAAATTATAGTTTCTTGAGAGTTCTCTAGCCGTCACATGGGGATTCTCTTGAACGTGTAAGTGGACATTGACCCTAACATCTTCAGGTACCCTTTTTGGTCGGCCTTTAGGTAAATCTCAAACGCGGCCAAACTCTCTAATTTTTTTTTTACTTCTGCTCACACTAGATTGGCTAATCGGTAGACGGTCAGGATAATTTTCATTATATAAGTTACATACCTGCTGTTGAGTACGAACTCTATCACCAAAACCAATCATTATAAACACCTCAAATTGATATTTTTCCGTTAAATTCAATTTTTCGGTAAATAAATGTCACTTGAACTTACAGACACCTGATATTGGAAACTTCAATTACTTTTCGATAACTTTAAAGTCTATTGAACGCTTACTATGTTAGTGCAGCATCTCACGTTTTTTGTAAATAATACAAAAAGTATTCAAAACCACGTTGTTCAGAATATATTGAATTTTTTCCTTTCATTGTGAACGCACTGTATATTACGGTTAAAATAAACTTTGAACATAAGTTAACAGTGCCGTTCTAATATAAATGTATTTTATGATTTTTATGTTTCAACATGACTGCCAAAAATTTTTCTGTGATTAAAGTTTTTTTCAAAGAATAGGTATATAAAATTTCCCATACTTTTCAACATCTAAAAGCAGTGTTTTTCTTCAAAATAGCTATTTTCAAGATGTTTCACGAGAAACCTACCACATATTCAATCCAGTATATTTTCAACTGTATTCCACGTGAATAAAACTGATTTTAATCAACCTTTCAAAGAAGTTAAATTGGAATATGTTCAGTTTGAAAATTAACTTACCTCTTGATTTCTATGTTTGAAAAAGCTGTTTATAGAATTCAGTATCGAAACTAAGTTTGTTCGTCTTCAGAATAATTGAATGAATATCTGCAATGCTGTTCTGTAATCAGTGCACAGAAAATTTACTATTCTCAAATCAAGAAAAAAATATATTTGAAATTCATGTGTTGCATTAAAGCAATGATAGGTCAATTATTTTTTATATGAAATATATCAATTTTCCTGACTAATAAATATTTTTCTTATAATTATTTCTAAATTTAAATGTAATTTGAGTCGTTTAAATATACCTGTATATTTCAAATTTAAAAATAAATCATTTAAATTAACCGAGGTCGGTAGCGCACTGGACTAGAGCATTGAGTGACGAACGTAGCTGATGTCACTGTCTGTCCACTCCCGGAATCAAATCCCGGCTTCGACCCTGACAAGTCGAATGGAGTGGTTGTGTGTTCGTGTTTTTTCAACAGTGTAACCCTCACTCCCGGCAGCTCCGGCTTTGTATTTGGAGGTTGTCTAATTTAGGCAGTTTAAATAAAAATTAAAAACCAGGCGGGGGTTATACTGTTGAAAATGCCTCGACACACAACCACTCCCTTCGTCTTTGTCAAGGTCAAAGCCGGGATTTGAACCTGGGAGTCGGCAGACAGTAAAACCCACTACGTTTGTCACTTAACGCTTTAGCCCATTGTGCTACCGAGCTCTGTTTTATGTCATTTAAAATTATTTTTATGTGCAACCCAGAATTTTCTCACTGATGCTTGAAGAGACCTATTTTATGATGATATGTCAGGGGTAACACTAGAGGAATTCAAATATGTGTAAATAAAAACTAAATAATGGAAAAATCTTTATACAAAAGTTCGATTGATACACACAAAAAAAAATTTAAAAAAAAGCAACTAATCAATCAATTTAATAATTATTATAAAAATTGTATAAAAGTATATGTTGAATCGATTTACGTATCTATTTTCTAGATGATTATTATTTGTGGTGGCCGTTCATTTTTATTTCACCCTTTAGAGGGAATTTCTAGTCGTTATATTGCTTTACTGTCATGGGAAAATACTCTAGGGTCTTCTGTGCGTCATCATACGTATCATAACGCTATATGTCATGATTTAGTAAAATATTTCTTTTTACCAATGAGATGTTAAAGATAGAACAAACAAAAATGAGAAGTTAAAATAAAATAAACAATTATGTCTAAAAGCTCTTTCTGTTGTATAAATTTACTGTAATAAAAAACCATCTATTGTTCAATTTAGACAAAATACAACGTTTAGACAAAATACAACGTAATGTTCAAGTTACATTTAAGCTCTCATGTAACTTTTAGAGTAACGGCAAAAGCTAGTTTAAAATACAAGCGTTTAAAATAACAGTTGCCTGGAGACAAATAAAAAATGTATTCATGTCGTAGTTAAAATCTATAGAAAGCATGACTTACTCCTAACAGTCGCCTCGAAATGTGGAAAATAATTTTATTTAAGTAATATTTGCAATAAATGATAATCAGTTTTAGACACCTATGCATTAGGGTTTAGCATTTAATATTTTCCTTAAATGTCTTGGCCTTGGTGAGTGATAAGTGTGTCCCTCTGGTGGTCAGCGCTACTACCACATCACTGATGTCGTAGTGACTGATAGCGACCTGCAAAGCAGGTACCAAAAGCCTCGACCTCTAACCCTCGTGGGCTAAACTATATACTGAATAAAATTTGCAGGAAACAACTACTTAGCGGACAAAAGCCCCGACCTGCATTGAATTAAACCTGCAAATCTTGTTTGGTAGCTGAGATCATTTGTCAATTCCTCAATAGACAAAGACCGGTTTCGAACTCTTTATGTTCTCGTCAGTATGCCATAAGTAATGGAAAAGACAAATAATAATAGCAAACCAGGCCAGCCTAAAGCAGACTAACCATTACTAATGGCATACTGACGAGAACATAAAAAGTTCAAAACCGGTCTATGTCTACAGAGGAATTCACAAATGATCTTAGCTACCAAACAAAATGGACAGGTTTAATTCAATGCAGGTCGGGACTATTGTCCGCTGAGCAGTTGTTTCCTGTAAATCTTATTCAGTATATAAATTAGCCCACCAGAGTTAGTGATCGAAGCTCTTGGTACCTGCTTTGCATGTCGCTATCAGTCACTAAGACATCAGTGTTGTCTGACTGGTAGTACCATCGACCACCAGAGGGATACACTTATCACTCACTATGTCTGTTTTGCTTAGTCTACTTTAGGCCAGCCTGGTTTGCTATTATTATTTGTCTTTTCCATTACTTATGGCATACCGACGAGAACATAAAAAGTTCTAAACCGGTCTAGGTCTAGTGAGGAATTGGCAAATGATCTTAGCTACGAAACAAGATTTGCAGGTTTAGTTCAATGCAGGTCGGGGCTTTTGTCCGCTGAGTAGTTGTTTCCTGCAAATCTTATTCACTTTGTTTCTTAAAATGTTTTCTTAACCGGCTCTCAAGCCACCGAAGTAACTCCCAGAACATCTTAGTGTTTTCTGTTGAGTAAGGAGAGACGAAGCCCTACAGTTTATAGCCAACATCTTGGGCATCGACAGTTCTCTCTCATCTTAATCCGAAACAAATTACAAATAAAATTTCTAACTTGCTCCGGGACGGATTTGAACCATCGATATCCGGTACCGAGTAAATAGCTGTAAGTGCTTCACCCACTCGACTACCATATCCCATTTTAGGAATATCAATATGGTACGCAAAAGATAAATGTAGACTCCCCTATAGATAGGCTATGAGATAGAGCACAAGGCAACTTAATACACAGAAAACACATGGAATTTCTAATCAAAAGAAAATTTCATTAGAAAATTAGATAAATATCAATTCAATGAAATGAAACTGTAAGTAGTGTATTTTATATTAGTTTAAAATAAGTTTGCGATTTAAAAACTAATCTGCAGCAGCTTGGTGCTACCTTGTTATTCCTTTCAGTCACTAACAATATCTGCGAAGGTACCGTAAGACTGGGCGGCGGCTGCTGGTTGTCCAACTGGGTGGCACCTTGATACAACCCGGGTATCCACCCTTTTGGAACTTTGCACTCTGTACCCTCACTAAGAATCTTCGCCCTTTCGGGTCTTTTCTCTTCTTCCGCTAACCGGCGCCCGAATCAACAAATAAACCGGCCTCGACAAATAATACCAAAATCCTTCCCTTCCGGGTAGTCAACCCTCACTATGTTTTTTAACAAAGTACTTCCCTTCCGGGTAGTCTCGACCGTAACTGCCCTTCCTTTCGGAGAGCCCGCAAAAAACTCCCTGGCTTCCTTTCGGAGAGCCCGCAAAAACCCAACTGACTCGATTTTTTTCTTCTCTCTCACGAGACGATCCTCGTTTTTTTATTTTTTAACAGATCGTTAACTCTAGCACCCGAATCTGACCAATCCGGGGCCACGCTATTCCACGCGCTTCGGGTAGGGGGCACCTCCTATTTTTCTCTTGCCCAATAACATCTGTAGACGTTTTGTGAAAATCAGCGATATCAGAGTTCATGCCTGGTACGCCGACCCCCACAAAACTCCACCGACAAGCATTTTTTATTCTGAGAGGAAATATCTTATATAGGTAAACTAAAGTTTCTAATTACCGCCAGACAGACTACATGAGGTTTCATAATACCTATAGATGAAATGTTTAAAGTTGAAAACGAGTATAAAATATTTATATATCCCTATATAAAATATTTTCTGACAATAGAAAATACACTGTCTATGCCTATCGCTGATATACAATAAAAACAATAAGGGTCCTAGTACGCTTTCTTGTGGGACTCCTGCATCCATCGTTAATTCATTTGATTTTGTATTGCTAAATTCACCAAACCGTTCTTTCGTGTCTAAATAAGATTTAAGAGTATGACATTGACCACGTAGAACTTCTCTTCAGGCCAAATGTCTTAAATATGACGTAAAACTAATAAAAATAAAAGAGCTTGGTAGCGCAATAGATTAGAGCCTTAAGTGATAAATGTAGCGGATTTTATTGCCTGTCGACTTCCGAGTTCAAATCCCCGCTTCGACCCGAAGTCGAAGGTGGTGATTGTGTGTCAGCCTCTTTTAATAAGTGTAACCTCCGCCCATATTTATGTCGGCAGACAATTGAATTTGATAATGATAACAAGGTACACGATATTTTGTTACAGAGATTTATTTAAAAACCATAAAACTTCTAGAAAGAACTTACTTTTCAGTACTATAATATAATGTAAGAAAAATGACATTAGTTGCACTCAAATCTTGAACTTAAAGGGGTGAAATTTAATAACACAATAAATTTCGATCACTAACTTGAGCGTCGACTTTTACATTCACACCTATAAACGGTTCGTTCTCATGCACATTTCAGCTGAATTAAATTCTGAAATGATATATAACACAAACCACAATTCTTAAGTTAATTCATCAATTTCTGCAATAATTACATTTCTCCGTCTTCTATTCGTTACCAATATTGATTTATTATAATTCTCATGTTTTCTCGGTTTACATTCAAGGAAATTATGTAGTTTTACTACTGATATATGTCCACAGTTGAGTAGGTTTAAACTTTACGGCACGTCATCTGAAGAAAAATGAATAAAAGTTTATGCCCTTTTGAATAAATATTTCTTAGAGTATTCCCTTTCTTGGCTTTTGTCTATTATAGCGATAAAATCAATAGTCTTTTACACGTCTGAAACTTTAGACGAAGTCAGAAAGTATTGATTCACGTATACATCACTTAATACAGAAAAATTAGTCCACACAGGGAAACAACGATTAATGTTTTCTTCAACAAGAATATCATATTCAATATTGAACAACCATTTGACTAAATAAAAACCTTTCATGCATATACTTAACATGAACAAAAAATTACCCAGTGTCTACACACCTTGTTGCTTAAATCTATACCAGTTATACAAGCTGGATACAAATATCAAATTAACGTTTTAATTGCATCAGTGGTGTGCTGGACAGTAACTCCTCGACAACGTGCATGCTGACTGGCTCCGGGAGTAAGTACGCAGCTGGAAAATGTGTTGTGTGTTTTGAATTGAACTGAATTAGCGTTTTTTTTCACCTAGGTGACCTGGATTAAAACTTGGACCAAACCAAGTCGATGGAGTTTAGTGTATAGCGGATCTACTTGCAAAAACATCGAAAGGAATCTAAAACTGTGTAGGCTCCGCATATCTGAAATATAAGAACATTAACGGTAGCGGAAATTGGCCATTGAATAAATGAAATAAAGACATTTAAAAACAAGTATTGTTTTAGAAACAATCAAAAAAACTAACAGCTATAATTAAAGAAAGTTTGGATTACATGGTATAATTCAATAAATTTTAATGCGAAATCTTACTAAGTGAATTATATTTCTTTTTGAAATAACTGAATCATGTTATCGAAAGAATATAATGAAGTTTTGTTACTGAAACGGACAAGTAGAGCGAATGAACAAAACTGTACTAGATTCACTAGCTACTACAGGTGCTGACACAACTCAAGTCAACTGGGACGCAAAGATTACGGTGTAGAAGTATGAAATCGGATTTTTTTTTGTAAAAATTACATTTTATTTATTTGAAAACCGCATGCGCTAGTATTTCCCAATTGAACGCCTCGATCGTATCCGTGACCCGTTTTACTGTGTGTGAGGAGGCATTATCATGAAGCAAAATGACTTTATGTTGCCTTTTTTGCATATTCCGGTCGTTTTTCACGTATTGCTCTATTCAAATCGATCATTTGTTGTTGGTAGCGATCAGTGTTAACGGTTTCACCAGGTTTTAGTAGCTCATAATAATATTACACCCTTTTGATCCCACCAAACGCAGAGCATTGTCTTCTTTCCAAAACGATTTGGTCTTGCAGTGGATGTTGATGGTTCGCCTGGATTCACCCGTGATTTACGACGCTTAGGATTCTGAAAGTATATCCACTTTTCATCACCTGTCACTATTCGATAGCTAAATGATTTTCTTTTATATCTGACGAGCAGCATTTGACAAGTGGTTTTTCGATTTTCTTGCTGTCTTTCATTCAGTTCATGTGGGATCCATTTTCCCACTTTCTGAATCTTTCCCATAGCTTTCAGACGAGGAGATACTGCTTTCTGCGTCACATTTAATTGTTCCGCGAGTTCTTGTTGAGTCTGAGTATCGTCTTCATCCAATAAGGCTTGCAAGTCCTTGTCTTCAAACTTTTTCGGTGGTTTCCCACGCTCCTCGTTTCTTACGTCAAAATCACAACTTTTAAATTTTTTAAACCACTCGAAGCACTGAGTTTTGCCAAGAGCATGTTCACCGTATGCTTCGACAAGCATTCTATGCGATTCTGCAGCAGTTTTCTTCAAATGATAGCAGAAAACCAATGCTGTCCGCAAATCATAGTTCGTAGACACAAAACTCGACATGTTTGAGGTTATAGAAAAATATACCGGTGTATGAAACTTAGGTTATTGTGTGTTGACAAACTCCGTCAGCTGTTAGAGGAAGAAGATGGCGCTGTAGAAGCGGACTTACGGTCTTTAAACTGATAGCGAGCACCATCTATAAGGAAATTCCGGTTTCATACTTCTATACCTACAATGAGTTCGCTAGAGCCAAGTCAAGTTTTGTATCAGGCCTATGGGCCCGTTGTGCATCTGCATCTCTACAAATTGTCTTCCGAGATGTCTTAATTACCACAGAAAACATTAGTGGGGGTTTCATCCTCCAATCTGTATCATCCTTCACTCTCATAGCATGAAGAGTTTATTTTGATGACAATGTCGTGTTATCAGAACTACTATTCTTCTAGTTCGTTTTCCATTGAGCTTTCGCAGCCACTGTATGGTTGTGTCACTCGAGGTCCTTTTATATGGAGACTTGATTGTCTCATTCCAGGAACTTGAGCCTAATGTCTGATTGTGTTATGGCCCAGTTTCGTAGCTTTGATGTAATCAGACTTCTTGGTAAACAAAGAGCCGACTCAGGGCCAGGAAATTTACTTTTAACGCCCTCTAAACGATCCGCTTCTTCATTCCCTTGTATATCACTATATCCGGACGCACGTTATATAATAACTTTACATAAATAGAACGAATGAGATCGTGTGTATAATATGGAAAGTGAAGTACAACAGATAAAATGATTCGGTTCGGCAAATGGATAGTTTTAGATGACAATATTAACGTTTTTACAACCCAAATAGCACGGAAATTGTCTTAGAGTTATCACAAAGGCGAAATATGGAAACATGCTCGTGTTAATTTTTTACGTCCGTTCATTATTTACTATATTTTTTAGTATTCTACAAACGTTATGCTACGAACAAAATGTGGGGAATGTTCTTGGATTTTTCTGAAAGCAACTGTTTGATTACCGATCATACTTACAGATAAATAAGTCGATAATCAAAATTTATTTGATTTATTGAAATATGAAAAAGTACTTGTACAACTTGATAGTACAAATATACGCTTCCTGATCAAAAACAAGTACGATTAGATTATGACCGTAAAATTACGTAGCGTAAATCGTACACATCCCTTTGTTAGTAACTAGAAAGCGATATTTAATTGTTGCGGGTTAGATACAGTTTTCATTCGTGTCCCAATGGCCCGATTTATACTCCAATTAACTGGAGGGTGATACAGCTCCACACGTAAAATTACTTTACAACAATAATTTAGTATAGATGAAATTTAAACTATCACTTATAAACACGTTGTTGGTAGATGTGATTGCATTTAAATTACATAAAATAAATACATTTTAATTGCCAACTGAAAGTTAAATATGTGTTTGTGAAACTTGTTCAGTTGCGAGATTTCTGCTTATTAATATTTTTGTAAAAAAACGGTAAAGAGAAGGAGATACGTTTTTATAACAAATTTAACGTTCTACTACATGTTGATCAAACCAACACAATTTTCCAGTTGTGTAGTGACGACTTCTGTCTAATACACTTAGTTAAACAAAAACTGAAACAATTTAACAATTTGTTACACAGAGTGGAATGAAAATAATATTAACTGAAAATTTTTTGTTAATTATTATTTACTAACTTTTACAAATCTTATCACAGATAAGTATAACATATATCTTTTTAAACAATTATTTTCCCGGCTATTTGCCAAAACGCTGAAACTTGGATTACAAAAAAGATAATATGCACATTATGTTCAGTACAACTGACTCAATAATGTTATTTTTAATTTCAACTATTCTGTCTAGTAAAACCAAAAATAAATAAAACACAAGGTACTCATCAGTTGACACTCACTTTAAAAAAACTTTAAAATATCTACCGACACGTGTTTCTGCTTGCCTTGCGTCATCAGGGTAGCCAGCATAATTAAAGAATCCAAAGGAAGGAAACTTGTAAACCCTAATGCAATAAACATTAATGGCTTCAGAGAACAGAATAATTGAAATTATATAGTGGAAATACCCCTTAGGGTCAATGAAATAATTTAAAAACAAATTAAGTTCCTCTTCTTGATAAAAGTTAAAATATAGAGTGGAATGAAAAATAATATTAACTGAAAATTTTTTGTTAATTATTATTTACTAACTTTTACAAATCTTATCATGTTACATGTTTTCAAAGTTATTCCTATTACTACCCTTATGAAAAGCCAATTTGAGTGACCTATAATTCAAAACATATTTTGCTTTCCGACAGTATTTCTCTAGAACTACTGCTACTTATCATGAAAATCATTTACACATTTTTTTTATTGTTGGAAAACAATATGTTTGTCTGAAGACAATCGCGATGTCTTGTGAACCAGAAAAGATGGAGAAATAAATCTAACGCCACCTTTGTGTATATGAACGGGAGATTACGCTTCACTCTCAGCCACCCCAACTTTAAAGTACTAAATGGCACACTGCCCTTTGTGGAAACAATAAATGGAACCATGCGTTTTGTGGTAATAAGATGATAAAGTTTAATATGGAAACATTTTGATCATTTATAGTAAATTATTTTATTTCTATTGATAAGAGTTTAAAATATGTTCATATAAATTACTATCTACTAACACCACCTAAGCATATTTACACTAGTTTTAATTTTACATTCATTCTCAGATTTTAATGTAAACATGCGACGTTGCACTGAAAGCAAATTCTTTGAGAAAATACAAAATAGTTTTAATTCCAGGGTTTTATGTCGTAATAGGTTACAGTGTAAGGAAATTCCACGCAAAAATGCAAAATATTTCAATTTCTGACACTAGTAAAAAGAAACGTTAATATTAAAATTCTAGAATATTTTTACATAAAGAAATTATTTTTAAGTTTTGCAAACTATTTTAAATTGTTGCATTATTAAATAAGCGTCATCGCACAACACTTTCTTAGAAGTGAAACACAACAAAGGAAAAATAATCAAAATATCCATTTTATTTAAAAGGATTTCTTTTTCAAATCTTGTACAAGCGTCTACAAAAGCCTTTTTTGGTAACTTTTTTTACATTGTTATTATCTTAGTTCAGTGACATGAGTGGGTTAAGGTAATTGAAATATGAGATCCTGATTTCATCTTGATATTTCTATATTTACACTGTTAATTAGCTGTATTAATCTTCTCATGCCTCAAAATATGTTCTGTAAAGCGGGTACTAGCAAAATGACCTGCCTGCCCAATGTGAGTAATACGATAGATTCAAGTCTTTATTCCTAGACATTTTTTGTATTTGAGAAGCGAGTTTCCACTTTCTTAGGTCGATGGACACTTCTGCCATTCTTTTCTTTCGTGCCTTGATCTCTCTTGATTATATTTCTGTCAGTGATAACATTTTTAATGCTATATTCAGGTAATGTTGGTCTTTATATATTCCGATTTGCTAGTGTGTAATAAAAAATAAAGACTTGACCTGAACTAGCAGCTATATAGTAAGGGCTTAATCCGAAGGGATTGAAAACTATATTCTATGTAGTCTGCTATTGTTTTGATATTTTCACATCCGTGGCGCTTAACTATAACTGATGAGATATGCATTGTGGATATTTCGAATTATTAAAAAAGCATTCAAACCAGTTACCAAATGCATAACAAATGTGTATGAAAAATATGAAGTTCTCAGATAAATGAACAAAGCAGCCATATATTTCTATATAAATCAAATTACACAACAGTGTAGATTACTACGATATGCCACTATAATTTGGTTAATTCATTATTTGTGTCAACATATATATCATTTCATAAAACGGCACATTTTGCTTTGTATGCTTGATAAGAATCATGTTACAAAATGACCAAATTATATGCCACTCTCAGATTCTAGTGAACAAAGAGAACCCGACCTTATTTACCTTATACCTTTCCGTAATGAAACTTAGTCATATACAGGGTAGGACTTTAAATGGCAACTTCATATATGAGATTTCTAATATTTTTTTTAATAGAACTATTGGTTACTTCCTAGAACATTTCAAATCTGCTGCTTCCAGGCATATTGGCTCATCGTGCTTCCCCAACATGTTTCTAAAAGGACCGAATTTTTTTACAACAGAGGGCAGTCTGTTTCAGGGTAGAATCCTAAGTCATCTGCCATAAGTTATAATTGCCTTCCGAGATGTCTATGTCTGAATGCCTCCAACGGTGCACTATTACATAAAACATGAATGGAAGTTTCTTCCTCCAATCTGTATATCCGACAAATGTAATCAGGCCTACTATCCGCCTCATTTATTCTTTATTGAGCTTCAACAGCCACTTTACGGTAAATACTCGAAGGTCCCTTTATATGGAGCCTCGACGGTCCCATTTCCGGAGCTCACGCCCAATGGTTGTTAAACTATGCTGTAACCCAGTTTCATAGCTCTGATATGATCAGACTTCTTGGTATGCAAAAAGCTAGTTCAGGACCTGGAAAGAGGTTTATAGCACTCTCTCCCGGAATGAGTTTTCCACGAAACACCAAAACACCATATACTGCACTCGACGCGTGTTTCGCCAACCAAGTTGGCATTATCTGGAGATAATTAAAAATAACTTTATGCTAACAATGTATCCTATTTATACCTAAACTATTGTCACAGTTCGGTGAACCGTGACCCACTAACCAAGAAAGCGGGCTACCTGGAATTCATACTATTTTTACACTTTGTGATTTCCAAGCTTTCAAATGCATCCAGCTGTCTAGTATTTGTTACATTCCTAACTAATCTTAAATTGCTAATAAAGATATAGAGATAAAGATATAGTTTGGAGAAGATATAGGAGTTGCTTTTTAAAGATATAGGTATGACAGTGGTTCATTCATCGAGAAATAAACTACAAAAACTTTGAGGCAATCCAAAAGACAAAATTAAAACAAACGAAAAGTCGGGGATTTACGAAATTAATCAAAAGTATGTTGGACAAACTAGACGATAAATTCGAACTAGATTCAAAGAGCATCTCAAATATGGTAGAACAGATAAGTCTAGTGTTGCCCAACATGCGTTTGAGAAAAACCCTAAAATAGATATTAGCAATTTAAGATTAATTAGGAGTGTAACAAATACTAGACAGCTGGATGCATTTGAAAGCTTGGAAATCACAAAGTGTAAAAATAGTATGAATTTCAGGTAGCCCGCTTTATTGGTTAGTGGGTCACGGTTCACCGAACAGTATATAGTGTTTTGGTGTTTCGTGGAAAACTACGTCAGTGTCACTCTCTCCCGCTAAACGATCCACTTCTTCATTACACTTTATGCCACTAGATCCGGGCACTCATATAAGTCTGCATGACTTATACTCACAAAATTCAGTCACAATTTGTCGACAATTTAATACCAGCTTAGAAGACAAAATATTCGATTCAAAAACCCTCAAACCCCGGTAAGATCTTTGTTTGAACATGATAAAATGGCATATATCTCAACTTGGTTTGTATCCATGTATGTCAATACCTCCTGAGTCTTTGATCCGTCTGTACTCCATTCCAGACCTCCGGGACTCAGTGATTGTGTTTTACTGTACTCCCAATCATCTTGACTATGAAACGCAACTATGTATGGTACATTGGAAGGCGTTGGTCATCTTCCGACTGACTGAAGACCTGGTCTCCTATCGGTAGAGCTACGGCCTTTGTATGCCCCTGCCCTTAACCTGTCATATTTCACATTCCATTCTTCAGCAATCTGTTAGTTGCTTTACTGACTTCAAGTTCCATTTCAATGTGTAATGGTGTGAGACCAAGAATGGTTTCCATGACAACCGAGATCGCAACTGTTGAAGTTGTCCTCATTGCTCCTGCTATCCCTAAAGAGGCTAATCCTTGAACTTGATATAAGTAGGCTCTAATTATAGAACGCTCCAACGAGCGCCACTACACCAAGACCACAAACGTTACGAGGGGTTTTTACCATCGGGTATACATCCCAAGAGCAGTCTTTGAAGTTATACTTTAAGACACAAATAATCTAAATAATACATTAAGTTTCATGAAGTAGCAACTCTTTGTTGGCTTGTATTTATCATTTTTCTCCATTGACTAGTCGACTTTAATAAGGTAAAATGTAACTATAAGATTTCCACTGAAAAATTTCTATTATTGAATCTTTCAACTATATGAATGGTACATGGACTACTTAATGTAGTAAATAACAAGTATACCTTGATATCTTGCAAATTTTTTACATGCAACACCAACTTGAAGGAAAAATATTATCGCAATAAAAAAAATATAAAACATCACATAAATTAGACAACCCCCAAACCAAAACCGCAGCTGCTCGGACAGGGGTTACACAGTTGAAAACAACGCAGACACACACAACCAAACGCTTCGACTTTGCCAGAATCGAAACCGGGATTTGAACCAGAGAGTCGACAGGCAGTGAACCAGCTACGTTTGTCACTTAACACTCTGGCCCACTGCGCTACCGAGCTCAATACAGTCATACTCCTTCATTTTGCTGTAAATACTTGAAATCGTACCAAATTTTTATTTCCACATATCTGTTATAATGGTTATAACTTTGTTTATATGTTTTAGCTAAGGCTGGGAATTTTCCAGATTTTAGTATTCGAATATTCGTTCGAAAAAATATTCGAATATTCGAACTATTCGGATTATCGAATATTCGGATTATTCGAATTATTCGAATAGGGATTCGAATAATCCGGATCCTCGAATAATCATTATTAATAGGTATAGCAATGAATACTAGTGAATAGTGAATACTCTATTTGAGTATTTGGTTGGATAGACCACAATAATAGTCGTGACGTAATCCACTAAGCAGGCAATTTAATTTGCTTTCCAAACGCACAATAGGGTATGTCTCCTGTACATGTGCTTTAAGGGTCAGAATTATTTAGTTAGTATTTTATTTTAGGATTGAGGCGCTATTGTTCACATTTAACTATTGAAGCTTAAATAAAACGAAAACAGAGCTAGTTTATTATACTTCTGTGTCATAACTATTTTTCCTTTTCGAGAAAAATAAAAGTGCTCTAAAATTAGAAAGTTTTTAGAAAAGACGCAGATTGTGAAGGTAAAACAAATACATGAAAAGTCAATAGTTAAATATTTACAGGTTTTCTAAAATTTAAAATTTAATTTTAACCCCTGCCTTAGTACAGTAAGAATAAGGTCGAGGCGAGAAAGAGATGGAATAGTCTGACTGGGAGTAAAACGTGCCACTAATGTGGTCTATTTATATATTTGGATTTTAGAATAGGTACCTACCTATACCTACTATCTACCTACTTTGGTTGGATGCACACTGCATACCTATTCGTACATAATTTAATAATATATTTTAATATTCAAATTAACTTAAATACAATCGAATATTCGAATACTGGAATATAATCGAATACTCGAATATATTCGAGTATTCGAATATTCGAGTAATCGAGTATTCGAATATTCGAGTATTCGAATATATTCAAGTATTCGAATATTCGTTATATTCGAGTATTCGAATATTTCGAATATTCGAATAATTTCCCATTAGAATAATTCGTATTCGAAGACCCGAATATTCGAATACTTGAATTATTCATATTCCATTCCCAGCCTTAGTTTTAGCCTCGTAAAGGTTTGGTCAATTTCACCATCTGGCGGTACGAATGAGATCGTGTATCGTACATGTATTTGGCAAAATTCAAAATTGTTTAAATACTTCAGTTTATGGTACAGTGATTTATAAGCACATACATATAATATGTAACTGTTAATACCGTCATTATTATTTAGCACTAAGTGAGATATATGTACAGAATAAACAAATAAATGGCTGGACAATGTAGAGGACAATGTATACTAGTTTATTGACTCTTTATAGCCATTTAAACTTGCAAAATGGTTGCTACACTAAAAATTTAATTAGACAGTTAAAACTTGTGTCTTACGAGCAATTAGTGATGTACTTAAAAACACTGAAACTGTCGGAATCAGAATAAAGACAAAAATAAAAAAATAACACATTTTTAAGATTAAAATTAATTGCAACATTTGAATCCCGAAAAACATGACAGATAAAGAACGAAAAAATATATTTTTGAACTGATTATAATGTATTTATTAATTTTTAACTGAATGGCATCACCACCGAGTGCGAGAAAATAGGAGAAAGTTCCTTTTACCTCAGATTGAACAGGGATACACAATACTCACAAAATACATTTTTTTTACCTCGAAACGTTTCAAAATATTCAGCAGAATTTTCCTACAAATTACACTGGAATATCATATTTTTAACTTTTATTTGCTCGTGTTAAATCGTAACCTTTGTCAGAGTAATCAAAGAGATAATGACTTACTTTAATTCTTTTGTTTACAACCCTACATAATAGGCCACGTTTTACATTGTTCATCTGGTGTCACTGTTAAATACTGCCTGTAAAATTTTTATGTTAAGTGTCTTCTCAAGAGAAATATTAAAAATATTTTTGCATTTTTTTACTGTCAAACTTTGTATAACGCACGTAATAAACCCATATTAATATTTTACAGCAAGAGTTTAAATAAAGAACTGCTCGTGTTTATCTTCATATATGTGATATACCTATTGCCAAGAAAGGCATAAAACCAGATTTAATTCCTCAGTAATCAATGCTAATATAAGTATTTACCACTTAACACAATAAAAAATCCTCCAATTGCTTTTCAGGCATTCCTTATCCGTTTGCTTAAATTCTGATTTACACGGAATTATTAATTGTTTTATTTTATTCCAACAAAATTTTCTGCTTTTAGAATTTTCTGCCGTAATTCTTTGCAGGTATTAATTTGATGTTTGTATACGACAGACTTTATATAGCCCCATAAATAAAAATCCAATGTAATGAGATCTGTACAGCGGAATGGCCAACTCACAACCACGATCAATTCAATGCCCAGGTAGATTTGTCTCAAATGCCGCATTGTGCGGATGTTGCGTACGGATGCTTTCGAAAGGCTGCATTCAATTGTCAAATATTCATCCAAGCAATGCATATGGCACATCGCTTAGACCATGCTACGAATGTATTTTAACCCTAACGTGGGTTGGAACCTTTGATGTGTAACGGTCCGTTTCTTTTAAATAAATAATTTGAACTACATTCCTTATAAATTATATGGATATCATTTGAATTATAACTTAAATTTCAAATTTGAATAAAATAGTTTTACTAAACCTTATTTTATTAGCTATTTAGTGCGTCGCTACTGTGCAGGAGAAAAAAGTTGTTTACGAAGAGGTTCCGTCGCGCGCGCTCAGAGACGAATTCGGGGTGTGTTTAGCGGCAGACAAGCGAGAACGAGACGGGCAACCGCCACAGCAAGATTAAAGTTATGGGCATATAGAATTTTGATGACCAGCGACGATGGTTTGCTTTGTTAACTTTGTGAGAGGAAAGTGTTGGCAAGGCGAAACGTTTTGTCTTTCACGGAGATTATTATTTAATGGATACTTTGGATTCATAGACAAATCGCAGTCATTATTTCTCATTCGTTTCAAATTTAGCGAACTTTTCACTGAGAAATTAATTGAAAATGTTAATAAGCACAATAGATTATTCGGTTTGTCACACCCTGACGAGAATGTGAGTACTAAAACAAAACATGGGATGAAATTGATAAAGATATAAAATTAGGAATTACTTGTGGTAATGGCGGATTTAAAGGGTGTTTCAATATTTCAAGGTTCAATAAAACGGTTTTCTGTAGCAAAGTATTGAAATATTTATTGATTTATAATGTAGACATTTGGGAGTTATGTATGGAATAACATATCTGGTAAATCGCCGCCACGGCTTTGCTGGCACATGCGTACTCTTTTGGCGAAATTTAGAATAACGGTGTTGTATACATGTGACGCAATTTCGTTGATATAGCGTATAATTTCGGCATTCAATGTTTCGGTGGTCGCGGGCTTGTTGGCATAAACCTGTGACTTCAGATAACCCCACAGCCAAAAGTCCAAAGGTGTTAAATCGCAAGAGCCTGGCGGACAATTCTAGTCACCAAACCGAGAGATGACAGGACGTGCAAGTCCGTCAATGTTTCACGGGCGGTATGGCAAATGGTACCGTCCTGCTGAAACCACGTGTCGTCGAGAGCAATATCTTCCAATTGAGGCACAAGAAACTGGGTTATAATAGCACGATAACGTTCGCCACTCACCGTTATTGCATTACTTGCCTCGTCTTCGAAACGAAATGGCCAAATGATTCCTCCAGACCACAATGCACACCAAACAGTGACACGGTTTGGATGCATTGCTTTCTCATGAATTATTCGTGGATTTTCTGAGCACCAAATGCGGCAGTTTTGTCTATTAACGAAGCCATGGGATTCACTTTTTTGTTGTTCAAGGATCCAATTGGTGAACTCTCTTCGCTGTGCATGGTCTATTGGCAGAAGTTGTTGAGCCAATTGAACTTTGTGGGCATGGAGATCAAATCTTTAGTGAGAATACGTTGATTAGTGGCTGTTGTAACGTCCAATTATTGTGCACGATGACGAATCGACGTCCCTGAACTCTCGACCACGCTCTCTCGAACTGCCGTGATGTTTTGTTCTGAACGATTACTACGCGATCGTGTCGTGTGTTTCACATCACCAACCGAACCAGTACTTTCGAATTTTTCGATTATTTTTCTCACTGTAGATGAATGAAGAACATTATTTCGACCAAAAATTGGACCAACTTTATAAATCGTGGCAATCAAACTTTCACCATTTTGGTGATAATGTTTAACAGTAAGGACGCGTAGTTCTATCGTGTAATGCTCCATGTTTACTACCTCCCAACTGTCTCCTATCAACCTGGCATGTCATACTCTTGTAACATCTTGACTTGGCAAATCAAATCTTGCGCTCTTATTAAAACACCTTTTATATTCATTTACCACACTACATTTCTTTATCTGACTATGCATTAAATACAATTTCATTTAAAAACAAAATGGGGCGATTGTAGATTGCCACCGCGCATATATTATATTTGCCTTCCAACGCGATCGCAATCGCCGCAGCTATCGCTATCGCGATTGCCACCATTGTCGCTATAGCTATTGTAGTCGCGATCGTGTATATCTGTTCTACACTTTATTTTAGTATGATTTTTAAGATTATCATTACATTTTTTCTTAAAGAAAGCTTAAATTTGATAACTAACTCCATCTACAAATTGAAATATGTCTATATTTCCACATAACATAACATAACTGTCAGATATGAGGTATAACAAAAATTATCATGCTTACTTAATAGATAGGCAAACGCCAACTTGAAGCGCAAAAGGAAGTATTAAGTAGATACGTATCTGTATCTGCGTTATAAAAAAGGAATATGAAATACAATTCTCGTATTCTAATAACTGGAATATGTATAATGGTAGTGTAGCATGGCAAAATTGGTTTTAAAATATTTAAAAAAGTTCATGAGGGTAAACAGCAAGAGTAAAATTTTCCTTACTATATAAGCGGCCTGGAAGATTGAATTAACAAGATAAACAAGCAACATCTATGTTGAAGGAAAATTCTGCATTTGAAATAAATGAAAAAGTCACTGAAAAACTTTTCCTGCCGTCTGGGAAATCAAAAATATCTTATTATATTTAGAAAATTATTTCGTTTTTATAACACAAAATTGACCCGCACAAAATACTTCATTAGAGAAGCAAAACCTCTCTTAACCATCTCAAATTAAACTCGTCGATTTTCTGTACGGAAACTCAATTAAAGTGGTGTAAAATATTAATTACGGCAGTAAAATACTCAGGCTTTAGAAAAAACATTAAATTTGAAATCGAAAGTGCGAAACCCTTTTAAATTGCAGCACAAAACATCGCTTTCTTTTGAGGTTTTGTTTAAATTCAGGTAAACTTTTCATGATATTAGCGATGCAAACAAAAATCAATTTATAGGTTTACGTTGAAACGTTTTCTGTGGCTCTAAAGGTTAGAGCTGTAACTGACTTTATTGGGTTCTGAGAGGAAATCATAAAATATATCGGTTTCTCTGAAATTTCCTCCTAAATTGGTCTTATGTTTTATTAAAAAATATATACATTGTCCAGAATCACTTAATTTTAAAAAGAAATCTTTCACAGTGTCTATTTCCTCATCATCATTCTTAGAAATATATAGGGTTACGTTACGTTATTTTGTAGATGTCTATTGACATTAATCTAAGATACACAAACTAGGTATAGAGAAATAAACTTTGAAAAAATACCAGTTGTACTTAAATAGTTTAGGTGGAGTAGTTGGCTAGAGCGCGCGATGGCTAGTGTGACTAGATAATCTCTCCATCATAGCTGCAGGTTCGAATCCCACCACCGGCACTGGCAACGTTGGTGGGATTGTGTGTCCGCATTTTTTTCATCAATGTCATCCTGCCCGTGCAGCTTAGGCTTTGGATTCGAAGATTGACCAATTTCTGGGTCTTTTATTTATTTATATTTATTTATTAAATAATACAATCAAGTAGAATTATAAAAATAAATCATAAGTATAAATTATTCATAACAAATAAATTCAATGTCATATCACATCAGATACTACAGGTAATGCTAAAAAGGATATTATCAAGTATACGAGTACTTTCATCATAAATATAATTATACACGTCTTTATTGCAGTAAGTATACAAGTATACCGGGTGTCCCAGCCTCGCGTCGGCCAAATGTCCTGGCTCTCTTATAAGAGATATCGAAAAATTTCAAAAACGGGGTGATAGAGGGCGCAAAGGTACATAGTCTAAAAATATTTTGAAATATACAGGGTGATCCATTGAGGCGTGACGATATAAACTTATGTTTTTTTAAATGGAACACTAGGTATATTATTACATATTTGAATTCTACTTTTAAAGACGACTCAAGCGATATGCCACTTGATGGGTCTGCGATGGGTCGGTACCATAATATGGGTGAGTTTGTACCAAAAACATGCCAACTTTGTGAGCTCACTGTGACGTAATGGAAGGACATTTTGAGATCTAGATTATGTCAAAAATTGTCAAACACCCTGTAGTTTACGCTACTTTTATCGGATCTAACGAAATCGGTCATTTTATACCGGGTGAGTCAGGAAACGCCCAAACTACTTTTTCTCATTTTTTTCAAATGGAACGCCCTGTATATTATGACACCAAAGGAAAGCCCTTTGAAAGAGCTTTCCACTGATATAAAGGTTCAAGGGTCTATCTATCATGGGTGCCAAGAATTTGATGGCAAAGTGGCACAATTCGAGGTTTATTAAAAAATTACGCTCAATTTTCAATTGTTTTGTGAATTTTCGCTTAAATCGGCGCTTTTCAGTAAGAAAATTTCAAAAATAATTATCCTTATACTCGGAGAAAAATACCGTACTTCAGTGCAGAAAAATACTTAAGTATAAAATAGTCAACACCTGATAAATTTAATTTTTTTTTTCTGAAATGCGTATATAAATTCATGTCATGACAAGTCTTTTCTAGCCCGACGTAATTTTGTCGCGAAATGATTTATTATTTTAGAACGGTGCTTAATAAAACGTAGCTTTTCGTAGTATTTTTTTCTCAGCTTTAAAATGGTGTAATTCATTCTTCTAAAATAAGACCAAAAAATACTTTTATTTTCAATTCAATGAAAGATAGTAAAATTTTTGTTAAGTTTGGAAAGCTGTTGTTCCACGTACTATCATCGAAAGAATAAATAAAAAAAAATTGTAGAGAATTTCAAATTGCTTCCAACTTTCAATTTATCGAAATAAATTCAAAAAAATCAAGTAGGTACCTGTCATAAAAGTACCAGTCTTGTCAATAATTTACTTTATTGTTGTAAAATTTCGAGTGTTGATATTTTTCTTAGTATAAACGAACGAGTAACAATGAAATTCACCCAACAAGAGTTAACTGATATGATATATTGTTTGGGAGAAGCTGATAGGAATTGCTTATTGGCATCAAGGATTTATGGAATGAAATACTCCGAGAGACGAACTCCTGATCCCAACTCATTCAAAAACTTGAGAGAAAGATTTGAGGACACTGGTAATGTGTGTTATACCAAAAGAAAATTGAGGAACATGGTTGTAAATAATGAAGAACACGAATTGACAGTTTTGCTTCACGTGCAAGAGAATCCTCACATAAGTTGTCGTGAAATTGAACAACAAACCGATGTAAGTAAAACTTCTGTAAATCGTATCATCAATAAATACAAATATCACCCCTATCACATTCAACTACACCAAGACCTTTATGGGGAAGATTTTCAAAATCGTATTAATTTCTGCAATATAATGCTAAATAAAATTAACGAGGATGCCCAATTTTTATCAAAGGTTTTATTTACCGATGAAGCTACCTTTCGCAGTAATGGGACAGTAAATCGCTATAACATGCATTATTATGCGACTGAAAACCCGCACTGGGTCAGGCAAGTGGATCACCAAAATCGATGGTCAATTAATGTATGGGGTGGTATATTAGACAACTATGTCATTGGACCGTGGTTTTTTGAGGATGGGGCATTAAATGGCCGAAGATATCACAATTTCTTGCGTTTGAATTTAGAGGGGCTGCTTCAAGATGTAGATGAAGACGTTAGAGAGAACATGTGGTTCCAGCACGACGGTGCACCCCCACATAACCATCGAATAGTAAAAGATTTTTTAACTAATTGGAGAGGGGAACAATGGATTGGTCGTGGAGGACCCATAAGATGGCCGGCACGGTCTCCAGACCTAACTCCTTTGGATTTTTTCCTATGGGGTTATGTGAAGCAGGAGGTCTACAGGGTGAGGCCCACAACTAGGGAGGATATGCAGGAAAGAATCGCTGCAACATTTCGCAATGTCTCAATAGCTACACTAGCCGATGTTCGAAGAACAACTGAAAATCGTTTACAACTGTGTATCAGGGAGAATGGGAACATTTTTGAACATTTAGTTTCATTTCCAGTGCTTCCACCCAGTTTCTTTCCAAATAAAGTTTTCGTTTCCTCTCTTTCTTGATTTTTTTTTTGTCTGCAGAGAACTATCATGGTGCAGATAAGTTGATATCATTATTTTCGAAATTGTCTTACTGAAAAGAGCCGATTTCAGCGAAAATTCACAAAACAATTGAAAATTGAGCGTAATTTTTTAATAAACCTCGAATTGTGCACCTTGCCTTCAAATTCTTGGCACCCATGATAGATAGACCCTTGAACCTTTATATCAGTGGAAAGCTCTTTCAAAGGGCTTTCCTTTGGATTCATAATATACAGGGCGTTCCATTTGATAAAAATGAGAAAAAAATAGTTTTAGCGCTTCCTGACTCATCCGGTATAAAATGACCGATTTCGTTAGATCCGATAACAGTAGCGTAAACTACAGGGTGTTTGACAATTTTTGACATAATCTAGATCTCAAAATGTTCTTCCATTACGTCACAGTGAGCTCACAAAGTTGGCATGTTTCTGGTACAAACTCACCCATATCATGGTACCGACCCATCGCAGACCCATCAAGTGGCATATCGTTTGAGTCTTCTTTAAAAGGAGAATTCAAATATGTATTAATATACCTAGTGTTCCATTTAAAAAAACATAAGTTTATGTCGTCGCGCCTAAATGGATCACCCTGTATATTTAAAAATATTTTTAAACTATGCACGTTTGCGCCCTCTATCACCCCGTTTTTGAAATTTTTCGATATCTCTTATAAGTGAGCCAGGACATTTGGCCGACGCGAGGCTGGGACACCCGGTATAATGTATACATCATGGAAAGGGCGAAGTTTAGTTAGTACACCTACCGAGCTATTTTTACAGTCCACTCGATGAAATTAAACTAAATTCTATATAAAGATACAGAAAACCTTATATACGCATTTGTTCGTATATACACATATATAGACATATGCATGACATTTTCAGACACACATAATACGTCTAATAATTAATTATAGTTAAAAATAGAAAAGTGGTATAATAGTTAGGACGGTCTAACCTAACTACGCCTAGAAAAAGATATAAACAAAGTCTTAATATTCAATTAAATTAACCCTGAGGTGAAATATTTTATTTAACAATAAATATTTTACTTACATTTTTGAAAGTATACTATATTATAATAAAAAATGTAGATTTTATTAAAACCAATATTATTAATGTCATAACCAAATATCGAACAAAATATGAAGAGCACCCATGATTTCTGAACCCTGCCGACCAGCGCAGATAATGCCTCTATGCCCACATGTTCCGTAGTGGCCTGTGTCACAGTAAGAGCGTTTACGCGATTTTTATCCTATGTCCGTGCTGTACACGAGATGCTCTCAGCTGTGAAGCTTTTGGCAGATGGCCGGTCTTAACCTGTTGACTAATTGACCGTTTTTGTTTATAAATGCAGTTTAAAGTTTAATAATTACAAGCGTTAACTCATTAATGGTTAACGTGTTTTGTTTACAAAGGTTCAAATATTTATTTGTGGTTATACGAACCCGACAGTTTGATATGTTTGAAACGTCAATAAAACGTGTATAGATAGATAGTGCGGTCGGAGAGTTTAAAAACCGATAAAAATATTTCAGTGCCGGTGGAGAACATGCCCTTTTGTGTACAGATTCTACATATATGTAAAATTTTAAAACGCCCAGACACCAGGTTTTTGGTCCAGATTGGCTAGTAAATGACGTCATCAAAATGTAGGTCACAATAATAGAATTTAAACGTATAAATCCTATCAGTTTTTACAGCACTTTACGATTATATCATCATGGATTGCACATAAAAAATTGGTTATAAGTAAAGCTGGCCGAGGTCACCTGGCAGACAGAGCCGTCATATGACTCATATGTTTACATCATATCATAATACTTGAATAAGTACAGTAAATGGAAATAAATTTTAACAATAATGTTACATTTTATAAAAATTTGTATAAAACTCACCCTTTTAAGCAGATTTATGAAGTAGTTTGGTTGCCGTCATCACAAAGTGGGGAAGATCTATAGTATAATAGCATCAGGTATGTTTCTACAGCTGTCTCCGTCAGCAATGTTCGCTTTGGTGAAAAAATATGTTTGTATTTTGAAAATGACCGTTCGACATCTATGGATGTAATACAGGCATAAGTAAAACAATCTGTGAACTCACTTAACGAAGTTGTAGATGCACCATCACAAATTTGTCTTAATTTGCTAAAATCAGGATCTTTCTGTAATACACTCTCGAATTTTTCACTAACGCGATTATTTTTTGCGTCATTTATAGCCTGTAGCTGTGTATTTAGGTCGTCCACTATTTGCAGCGATTCCACTAACGACAACGAACTATTTTGCAATTTTTCTATTGTGTCGTGTAGTCCTCTATAATTGTTATTAATAGTTTTTAAATCTGTTTCAAGGGAAACGTCTTGAAAGCTTGTCTGGCTTTCCCTAATAGCTGCAGCCTCGTTAGGGTTGAACTGTAGTATCACAGCTTTTATTTGTTGAAAATATTCAGCATAATAAAAAGCCGCTTTCAACCACGCTCCCCAACGTATAAGAATCGGCTTTGGTGGTTCAGGGATACCAGGACACTGTCTGTGAAATGCTCGAAGCCGTTTAGGAGATTTGAGAAATACTTTTTTTGTATTTGCTATTAATGCATCTACCACTGGAAAACATTTTCGAATCGTTTCTGCCACAAGATGTACCGCATGCACTTTACACGTAACATGTAAAAACCTACAATTGTCTCTTTGAAGAGAACGGCCTACCATACGCATTGTCGCGGCACCTTCAGTCACAAACATCAATACTTGACTTGTTGAAAGTTCAAATTTTTCGAATATCTCCAACACCACACGCGTAATTATTTCGCCGGTACACGCAGTTAGTCTTTTACTAGCTAGTAAAAGTGGAAATGTTGGTTTAGGAGGGTTCAGTACCCGTACTATAATATTTAAAATAGAATTTTCTTTTACAATCTGTCGTCTCGTCAATACATAACCAGAGCCGTGTATTTTTTAATCCACATTTAATCCTATTTACAATGTCTTCACGAACAGCTGGAATATATCGTAACGATGTACGACTTGGCAAGTTCACCTGGGGATTGTATTTATTCCAAAACTCCCGAAATGGTTGTTTATCCAATATGTGTAGCGGAATATTACAGGCTATTAACATTAACAATAAATCAAACATAAACTGAGTTGTCAAAGGCATGCCATTTTTTTTTTATTTTGATGTTGCACGGTATTGATATGACGACGACAATCTGTTTTGTGCCAGCACATTAAGTCTTGATTGCAAACTTTACAAATTATTTTGCATCCGTCATAGAATAAATCCGGAAATTCACCGATAAATTTATTCACTGTGTCCGCGTACGGTCATTTTTTACCCTTTGGCGCGTTTGACATTATGTATAATTTATAGGTACAACCTCACGCATTAACCTTTCAAATAAGACTGCAGCGTAAATCACTTCTAAATCGGCGCAAGACCGTGGCTGTACTCCAGCCATCTCGGCCAGCTTTAGTTATAAGGCTTTTATAATTTCAGTGACGTAGCCAGAGGATAGGGAGCCCCCCCAATTATTTTGAATAGAAAAAACGTAAAATAGCAACGTTTACTTAAGAATTTCAACAAAAAATTTAAATTTTTCACTAATTTAGAACACTCCCTCCCAAACGTCCGGAATGGTGGACCACAATGGCTGACACCCGTCCTTGGATTTTTCCGGGTCCCCATATATCATATTTCGTAAAAACTCGTAATTTTTTAGAATCATAGTGGAAGATGTAACTGGGATGTGAATTTATCTTCCTCCCTACTGATGAGTGTCAGCTTTCAATGATTCGGCGCTATACCTATTAAGTACCAAATCAACTTGTAAATTTTACAATAGCCGATAAATGTAGGGCTTAAATATATTACAATAATATTCCAAAAACATTTTTACGTTTCCTGGAGTAAGTAAATGGGCTATTACTGCACCGTCTAGTACTGCTACAGAAATGCCGTGATTAGTGACATCTGTTTCTAAAATATCTTTACCAATACCTTGTCGCAACAAAGCACAGTATTACCTTTTGTCAAATTTCTAGCGCCAGAGACAACGTTGAGTTTATAAATCGCCCTTCATAGTTGAAAATATCCCGCGACTGTCAAATTTTGACGGGATATCTATTTACAGAATCATTTAAATAGATTTTTAGTACCACCACCGAATTTTACGACCTCAAAAACCTATTAACTGATACCAAACATGATGTTCAACTAAAACGCCAATTTTTTGACATTTGAAGGACATATTGGCCGTCATCTTTATTTTATAAATTTCGACAGATATGATGTTCGCTATTATAAAATACATTTCAAATTAGGTTTTAGCAAAAATATGGTAGTTTAAGTAAGTGGGTTCATGAATAGGACCTATTTCTTGACCTCCAATTTGATGATGTCATTACTGGTCAGTGGGGGTCTGAAAATTTTAGGGTCTGGGACGTTTTACAATCTTTTGTATACGTAGAATCTATATCTAAAAGGGCATGTTTTCCTCCAGCACTGAAATAATTTTATGCCTTCCGACCGCACTGTTAAAAGCTGTTTACTTAAACAGTACAGTATTTGGCGAATAGATGTTTTTTAAACATTTTGTAAGTATTCAATTATTATTCTGTCGGACGATTTATTGTCATTATGAACATATGCTTGAAATTCTATCCGCACTCTATATTATATCAAATTATTTATAATTTCACACTTAGCGATAAAAGAACATTAAATAAAAGAAAGAAAATATGCCCTTAGCATAATCAAGTATATGACCAATGAGTGATATTCGTTTTTCGTTACATTTAATTCATAAATAGTAGGTGCCGGAACGTAGATGACAAATGATTTTCAAATTAATTTATTTCCAACGAAACGGTCCTTAAGTGCTTATACCTGAAAATTCTTTAAAAAATCAATTCAGCAGAAGATGGCAACGTAAAATATTCTTTTAAAGGTCAGCGAGGCATCCAAACCTCTTGATTATTTCTTCTAGAAATTCTTAAACGTTATACGTTTCTAAGGAAGTTAATTTGAGTTCATCTTTTATTTCATTTAAGTAAATTTCTTTACCGTAATTTTTTTATAGCAACATTTTCTGACAAACAAAGAGGACGTGAAAATATTGAATAATAAGTCAATGACTGAATGTATTAATCATGTATGGATATAACAATTTTTTAGAAGAGATGAAAATGTTCATCTACGTATAAAGTGCTAAAAAAATCTCTAATGCATATCCACTAAGACATATTTCTATACCCATATATTATTCTAGTGTAAATATAACCGATTGAAAATTAAAATAATTTTCTTTAGAGGAATATATAAAGAAAACCAATAAAATAGAATACATTATTAAGAACACATTCCGATTTTTATTCATTGGGGTAAATGAATATGATAGAACAGGGCCAATTTCTGCATACCTCTCTACATTTTTGTCTAATCATGGAGATGTATCTCTGAATGCATTTCAGGAATAGACAACAAAGCATTTAATCTTTATGCGGCGATTACATGGATCGATTTCCGAACCTACTTTAGAAAATCCTAGTACACAAAACGTGCTGTTATAGGCAAGTTCTTGTGGGTATAGCATAACCGATCTCGGGTAAGACATTGAAAGCTGGGGCGATCTAGACAGACGCTTTTAAAAGGTATATCTCCAGTATTTTCCATTTCCATTTACCTTCCCTATACAGGCATTTCGACGTTCCACTACCCTTTCGCTGTCCAGAATACAGGGTTTCAGGTTTTATTGTTGCGCTGAACCACTAATTCAACTTTTTTTTCCTCTGATGTTGAAATTGTGCAAAATGCATTTGTTACATAATATAAAACTCACTCGACGTTAGCAAATAACCGTAGCCGACTGAGTAAAAGCGCATCCCAGTACATATCGACAATTTATTTATTTGAAATTTGATAAAATACTGTCGATGTCCTAGATGTGGTTCGGACTCCACAATGAACTGTAGGGCCTCATCTCCATTTAGCTAACACAAAATTTAATAGCGCTTGCAAAATATCATAAGCTCTTTCTGAAATTAATTAATATGACGAATCTGAGGAAAATTAGTAAATACTTAACATCCTATGTCGTAAGAATTCTTGAAGAAATTACAAACTATTTAATTGGATATAATAATTTACCAATGTATACATACATATACAATGTTTAGTTAAATCATTTAAGCGATTGAGTGGGCAACTTTTTTTAAATACTTTGTATAAACACTAGTGACTAGTGATTTACTGTCACATCTTGTTTCATTTACTACATACGTCAATTTGAATCCCCAACAGGACATATATGATGAAAGCCTTCTTTGATTTGTTCACTGTTAACTGTATCCTATAAAAAAAATTAAAATCATGGTACTTAAACTCTATTCACTTAAACTTTGCAGTGGTGGGTGGACTTAGTGAGCCCGATTTACAATGGGCAAAGTAGCGAGTGTATTGTAAATTGCTTATTTCTAGGCGTAATAAATAGATCATTGTGGGTTACTTATTTATAGGGCTGTCAAAAATGTTCCGTGGGATAGTGGCGTACGCGAAATTAACTAATGCGAGAAACAATAAACTGTTACAATTTATAACAATGTATGTAGAACTTACCCTCTTAACTAGCTTGATGAACTAGCTTGCTTATCACAAACTGGAGAAGTTGTGTAGCCATTTTGCAGCATCAGGTATGTTTCTATGGTTGTCTCTATGAGTGATGTTCGCTTTGGTGAAAATATATTCTTATATTTTGAAAACGACCGTTCGACATCTACTGATGTAATACACGCATACGTAAAATAGTTTTTGAACGCACTTAACGGATTTGGGTCTGCACCATAACATATTTGTCTTAATTTGGTAAAACCGGTGTCTCTATTTAACACACCTGCGAACTTTTCTTTAACGCGCTCATTTGTTGCGTCACCTATAGCGTGTAGCTACTTCGTCCACTATTTGCAGTGACTCCGCTAACGACAACGCACTGTTTTCTAATTTTTTTATGCATTCATGTAATGGTTTATAGTTCTTCGCAATATTCATTAAAGCTGTTTCAACGAAAATATCTTCGAATTTTGTCTGGCTTTCCTTAATAGCTGCAGCCTCATCTGGATTGAATTGTAGTATCACAGCTTTTATTTGTTGGAAATATTCAGCATAATAAAAAGCTGCCTGCAACCATATTCCCCAACGTGCAAGAATCGGCTGTAGTGGTTCAGGAATACCGGGACACTTGCTATGAAATGCACGGAGACGTTTAGGATATTTAAGAAACACTTTGTTTTACTTGCTATTAATGCATCCACCACTGGAAAACCTTTTCGAATAGTTTCTGCCACAAGATGTAAAGCATGCACTTACAACCTTGTTCTTGCAAAGAACGGCCTACCGAACGCATTGTCACGGCGCCATCAGTCACAAACATCAACACTTGATTTTTTGACAGTTCAAATTTTTCTAACGTCTCCAGCACCACCCTGGCAATTGTTTCGCTAGTACACTGACTTAGTCTTTTGCTAGCTAGTAACAGTGGAACTATCGGTTTAAGAGGGTCTAGTACTCGTACTATAACATTTTTTTACAATCTGTTGTCTCATCAACAGATAACCACAGCCGTGTATATTTTAATTCACATTTCATCTTATTTACCATGTATACATGTACAGTTGGTAGATAGTTATATAATGTTGTGCGACTTGGTAACTTCACCTGGGCATTGTATTTATTGCAGAACTCTCGAAATGGTTGTTTCTCGAGTATGTGCAGCGGCACATCACAGGCAATCAGCATTAATAGTAAATCAGACATAAACTGTGTTGTCAAAGGCACGCCATTTTTTTTTATTTTTATGGTGTACACTATTTACGTGAAGTCCACAATCGCGCTTATCCCAGCACATCAAATCTTTCTCGCACATTTTACAAATTATTTTAGCACCATCATAGAATAAATCCGGGAATTCACCTATGAATTTATTCACTTTGTCAGCAAATGGCCGTTTTCTACCCCTGCGTACGTCTGCCATGCTTTATTATTAAATTAATAACAATACAGTACAACAAATAAAATAAAAACACAAAAACAATATGCAATAAGCCCAAGTGACTTAACGTGTACACAACTCGAAAGCTAATAATAGACTGGACTGGAGAAAAAGTTTCGCGGTGAACTTCAATGCCGGGGACAGTAAGTACATCTGTACTCTACGACCATGATACACAGAAATGATTTGCAGCTTTACTTATTTATTACCAGGCGTAAAAAATATATCAAGGCATTAGAATTAAGATAAATGCCCTTTAGGTTTATTGAATCAGTGAAAAAATATTTCAACAGAGTGTACATATGTACGTAATTTATTAACAATAACAAGAAATGCCTTTTTATTGATTAGCAATGGAAAGAAACAAAATAATAAAAATAAAATTGACATATTTTCTTTCAAGTTTTGAATAAGAAACTAAAATGACTGGTTACGCCGAAATAAGAACATCCTAATTTAATAAAAAGTTTTGATTTAGCTATAAGAAAGCCTAATGTCTTAAAAATTTCCGTTACTTTTTAATATGTGCACCCATAAGAAATAATGTCAGAAAATAAAACAATTTTAAATTCTACCTACTTTAGAGTGGACCAACTTGTTACTGCACGATTTTCATATTTCTGCTTTAAACAATGTTATGTTTCTCTCTATCTTAATATAAAGCAATATGCTGCATTTTGAGCATTTAGTACCACTGACCTGTGTAAAGAAGTGATTAAAATATACACCATATTATACTCCGTTTATTCATATGAGCACATAAAAAACTGTTTACCTGAGCTCACAGAGCGACCTTTCGTCGACCGTCAGTCTTGCGTAGTTCTCTAGCATAGGCGCGCGGTGCATTATAAATGCACAAAATGGATTTATATAATACCGTATTTAAAGTCACTTCGAAATTTCTCAACCTTTCAAAATGAAAGAGAAAATCCGAAATTTGTATCGATTACATTCATTCCTCCTCGATTCACCCGTAGTATTGGTAAGATTTTTAAAGATATAAGTACGACCGTGGTTCATTCATCGGGAAATAAACTAAAACAAATTGTAGGCAATCCAAAAGACAAAATTGAAACAAACGAAAAGTCGGGCATTTACGAAATTAGCTGTAAGGACTGTAATTAAAAGTATGTTGGACAAACTAGACGATCAATTCAAATTAGTTTCAAAGAGCATATGGCCCATCTCAAATATGGTAGAACAGATAAGTCTAGTGTTGCCCAACATGCGTCTGAGAACAACCATAAAATAGATACTAGCAATTTAAGATTAATTAAGAATGTTAGACAGCTGGATGCATTCGAAAGCTTGGAAATCACTAAGTGTAAAAATTGTACGAATAGTGACAGACGTCAAATCCCAAATAGCCGGCTTTATTGGTTAGTGAGTTACGTATAAGCAGGGTGGATTGTTAACACTATTTTAATTCATCAGTTAATTACTGTGTGATACACAGCTAAAGGCTTTTATTAGATCTAAAATTTGTTTATGTTGCACTGAACATCACATTAAACTCGGCAAAAATGTAATTTAAAAATTTAAATATAAACTTTGTACGTTAGTAACTGTGGTACAAATCTTTGAATTATTTTCGAATGTGGTTGCAGTTGGAGAGATTTTTTTGCTGTTATTCTAACAGCCTTTTCGCTCCATTAGATGAGGAAGTAATCCCCTCTCCATGAGATAAAATATTCATTTTCTACTGCTGCAGAAAAATATTTTGAAATGTTTTATAAACAGGTCACTTAAATTCAATTTATGCCTCTACTTAACTGAAAATGTTCTTTTAAATTTTAATTAAGCCTCTAAAACCGTTCTTGAAATGTACAGTACAAATGAATTCATTTTTAACATTACATCTCTCTGCGACTGTGATGTGTAGGACATGTGATCATAAATTTCTGTAATGCGCTTAAATGAGATGTATACCCTTGGCATTTTCAGTACGACCTTTTAGAATGTATATTTACGTTAAAATAAAGTATGGAATTTAGAAATATAATAGTACACACACTTTGCGGGAAAAAGCCAGTAAAAAGGCCAGACAATATTTCGTATAACAGAAAACAATTTCAATTAGGATTCCTGGGTGTTGACCCACGGATATGTGTTACAAATTTATCAGGAAAATGAAACGAAATTTATTTTGAAATACGAACCCAGTCAATCATTGCAATCAGTTTTATTGTTTTTTTAATGAATCCATTCAGAGAATAATCGATTTTAGAAATGATTACATACAAATTTTTACACGACATGCTATTTAAAAAGATATTTACCAGTTTTTCATAAAAACGCGGAATATTAACCGCGTTTGCTACCCTTAATCAGTCTAAATTAAATAATATGAAGCAAGTACTGGTTTTTTTCATTATATGGTATAAAAGTTGTAGTTCCCACGGATACGGCTTTAAATTTCAGCCGTCGTGTACAGTCGAGCTGTTTTAATAAACTCACAAATCACCGATATCCGTTGATATTAGAAATAAATACAAAACAAGTAAACAAAAAAGAAAGCCATTTGGTAGATTGATTTCGATTTTAGATCAGATCTAAAGCCAAAGGTCACTTCCTAGGTATGTTATTCGTCTATTATGTGTTCCTTTGTTCTCTATAAATTTTATTAATATTTATGGTTTACGAATCATTGAGGTTGAAAAAGCCGAAGCACACCTAGTTTTTCTGATATCCAGTTAATAAAATTTAAAGTTTACTTCGATACCAAAATTTTACATTTTCATTAAAATATTTTAACACTTTGTTTCAACTCTAACGAATTTTAAAAGAATTTTTGTTTAACATATCAAAAATCCACAATAAAATTCCAAACCAAACAAAGTATTGTAAAATTATTTTACCTGTTTATCATCTGCGGATGGCATAGTAAATCTGCCTATACGGGAGTTCTATCATTTGAATTAATCCCTTGATTACGGTAGCTTACTGCAATCATTACTTCTGCAATTGATTACTAAAAAAATCATTCGAAATGCAAATGTACTCTACTTTAGTAATTGATATGTATACAACTCCATCGAGCGAACAAAGTCAAGTACCTGAGAATTATACTAGACCCCACTCTAAATTGGAGGAGGTACTACCTGACAAACAAATCATGAGATAAAGATGTGCAAAGGGCCAGAGAGTGGGGACCATCATTCCACCAACAATAATAAAGAGAATATATTGCTAAACAACAATCTTATTAATTTGCAATATATAACGGAGGACGATATACTTAAAGGCATAAAAAAACTAAAAAACAAAATGACAGCTTTGATAAAGTTCCTAGTTTTTAATCAAAGATTGTGCTACAGCGTTTGTTCAACCCTTGCTTTTGTTATTTAATATCTCGTTAACTACGTGTAAATATCCAGATATATGGAAAATTGCAAAAATATGTCCCATACTCAAATCCGGTGATTCTTCTTATTTAAATAATTATAGACCAATAGCAATATTATGTAACTTTGGCAAATTATTAGAGATTATTCTGTACGAATACATTTACTGGTCTGTTAAAAATACAATATCGCCTTCTCAACATGGTTTCATGGAGAAGAGATCTACAATTACCAATCTAGCCTCGATATCTCAGTATATATCAGAATCCTTGGATTCACAAGGTCAAGTTGATGTTATATACACAGACATACAGAAGGCATTTGATCAAATAGATCACTTTTTATTACTATCAAACCTGAGAGGAATTGGTTTCTCTGACTCTTTAATTTGTTTATTTGAGTCTTATTTAATTGGGAGACATCAATTTGTTGAATATGGAGGCTATCGTTCTCAATCATATACAGCAGTATCGAGAGTTCCGCAAGGATCAAATTTAGGACTCCTTTTATTTCTTATTTTTATTAACGACCTAACAGCTAATATTAATTCTCACCACCTACTATTTGCTGATGATCTCAAAATTTTCCTAGAGATAAGTTCTATACAGAATTGTATCTTACTGCAAAATGAAGTTAATAAAATTTCTAGCTGGTGCTTGGTTAATCTCTAAAGTTAAATATTGGCAAATGTAAGGTTATGTCATATACAAGGAAGGACACTACAGTTATCATTCAATATAAAATAGATAATAACATTTTAGATCGTTGTGTGAATTATAAGGATCTGAGAATTATTTTTGACCCAAAACTTACTTTCAACAATCATATCGATGAAATGGTCAAATCGGCTAGAGCCTTAGGTTTTTTAGTAAGAAATTGGGGCGGTTTTGTGAATATTGACACCCTGACACTGTTATACATATCATTTATAAGAAGTAAATTGGAGTATGGCTGTATTATTTGGTTTCCCATATATCAAAATTCATTGTCACGCATTGAATCAGTTCAACGCAAATGTCTGAAATTTATGTTTTTCAAATTTAATGGATCTTATCCTCCCCGAGGTACAGACAACAATATACTGCTTAATATGTTTGATCTTAAATCTCTCAGATTCAGAAGAGATGTTGTCGTTTTATCCTTTCCTTATAAATTAATTAGTCACAATGTTAATTGTTCATTTCTTTTAAGTAAACTAAACCTATCAGTCCCCAGATTAGAATCCCGTCAAAACAACCTCTTTTACTGCGATGTTCCTCGTACAAACCTTATGATAAAGTCACCAATCTTTAATATGTGTAAAACTTTTAACACCATTTCATCTTTATGTGATGTCAACTATGATAGTTTAGCTAAAATAATTCATATATATGAAGAAAACTGTGCTTATTAAATTAGATTATTTCATAACACTATAAATATATTTTACTTTTATGTATGAGTTTTCTTGTAAACTCTTAATGTAATGTTAATGACTTGTATTGCAAATTTGTGCATTTTATATCACAGTATACTTAGTTTTAAGCTTTTCCTGTAATTGGGTGCTTTAACCTGTAGGAAATAAATTACTTATTATTATTATTATTATTATTATTATATTTGTAGTAGTGTTTACATTGGTACACTCTTGCAAATAGCAACTTTCAGAAAATTGTTGTATTCTTTAGTTTAGTGATTTCTGAATTGTGGTGCAATAAATTTTGGTGCTTCGCTCATATCTATGCCTGGTCATATTTGTCAAGTAGTAGTCTTTTCATTCTCTATCCAAAATGCTATGCTTTTAATATTTATTGTAAAAATTAACGGTCTGCTTGACGAAATTCGCTACAGCAAACGAAAAACATAAAAACTTACAACGTCTTGTTCTTGCAGGCTAGCAAAAATAATTTGTGTTCTTTTTCAACATTATCAACTAAAAAGAAGACATAAAAACTTATCAAAATTCTTCATAGCTGGCATTGCCAGTTTTATTAAAAACGCCGTAGCTACTTGCTATTTGATTGAAAGCAATAAATAGTTGTCAGTGTTTTGCGTATTGTTTGAGTTTTGCTAACTGCAATTCCTAAACATGGTTTATTTAATAGAAATGCCCAACATAACAATTGTACAGATGGTTGATTACGGAGATAGAATGCGACAACAGGCCGAAGTTGCCCGCCTATTTCAAGAAAAATTTCCTGATTTGCCGACTATATCTCAAGGAACAATTAGCAAAATTGAAAAGCAGTTTCGCGAAAATGGACTGTACGGCAGATAAAAAAAACGTCCAATGCAATGAGTAACGATACCAAATTAGATATACTGCTTGAGTTTGAAGAAAACCCACATAGTTCAAGTCGACAAGCAGCTCCAGCATTTAATGTTTTCCATTCCTCGATTATTCGCCTATTAAAAGAAAATAAAATACATCCTTATAAACCGACGAAAGACGATCTTGACAGAAGAACGTATTTTTCTGAACAAATGATGCAATGGTTAGATAATAATGTTATACAACTAGAAAATGTTTTGTTTTCTGAGTCTACTTTTACTCTTCATGGCCATGTTAATCGTCGCTACTGGGCTAATGAAAATCCTCACTGGATGAGAGAATTACATACGCAAAATCCTCAAAAGGTTAATGTTTGGGCGGGGATAATTGGAGATCATTGGTCCCTTTTTCATTGATGGCAATTTGAATGGAGATAATTATTTAGCTTTGCTCCAAAATAATGTCGTACAACTTTGGCAAACTTATATCCTGCTCAATCAAACCCACAAGTTCCAGCCGATGTGATATGCTTCCAGCAAAATGGAGCACCACGACATTCTTGAATCAATGTCCGGCAATACCTTGACGTAATATTTTCAAATCGGTGGATAGGGAGGCAAGTATCGCTAGAATGGCCAGCATGTTCTGATCTTACACCCTTAGACTTCTTTCTATGGGGATATGTAAAAAGTATGGTATACAAAACTAAGCCAAGCGATATAGCTGACTTGAGAAGAAAAATAACGGTTGAGGTAAGGTCGGTCACACCTCAGATGTTGGAAAACGTTAGAAGACATTTTTATTTAAGATAGAATGCTGCCAAGACGTTCAAGGAACTCATTTTGAACATCTACTGCGTTGAAAAGTTTTTTTTAGTTTGCTGTAGCGAATTTCGGCAAGCAAATGAATTTATTTTTTTTACTGTTAATTTTTGCAAGAAATATTAAAACCATGGCAATTTTTAATAGAGAATGAAAAGACCTTTCAAATGAGGTATCATAGACCCCTACTTCCTATTTAAAAATTTAGGGGTTGCACCTGCCACTCGAAGGGGGTTAAATTTAGGGATGAAATTTTTACGTTGCAGGATGTCATTTTCGAATCCAGAATCGCCGTGTCTCGAGATTTTTTAAAAATATGCACAATAATTGAGATATTGAATTTATTCCATTTGGCTGTTCCACACTATATATATTTGCCTAAAGCAATAGGGTACAAATCTGCTGGATAGAGAGGCACAATAGAAATCAAGTAAACAAGGAAGAAGATGCATTAGCCAGTAAAGGCTCTGATAGCGCTCCGCAAAGTTCAAAACCCATGAGAGCGCTCTCGGAAGCGTTCACGATTCCCTGATAAATAAACACGACATAAACATGACAGAAATTAGACAACCCATGAAATTAAAACTGAAGCTGTCTAGTAGGGGATTACATTTAGAAATCTTGGACATACAATCATTCCCACTAACATGGCCAATGCCAGTGGCGGGGTTCGATCCCGCAGCTATCATAGTTAAATTTCTAGTCACACTTGCCATCGCGCGCTCTAGCCAACTACACCATCGAGCCGATTAAACATCTACACCGACTTGGGGATTAAGCTAAGCAACTGCAGGAACAGTAGAATGGTTATAGCTCTACCCAGTCATAGGTTAAGAAACCATTGTCTCCAGCTGTCCAGAAATAATACATATACTTATAATATAGTTCTACTAACAGGGGACTGTAGACTCATATCTACATACTGGGAGTTGCAGAAGACATGGCCTAGAAGACCAGACTGACGAGAATGTATTGTGTCACTGTCCTACATGCTGGGTGACTTCTTGTCCAGTATGGCCAGCATAGGAGGTATACTGTTGGAGTTCATTCATGTAATGAATCTATTACAAATATCAGTTGGCTTGATGAAATAAAGAATATGGCGGAGACGCCGTCACTACCTTCAGGAGCAACGCAATGGGTCCACCTATGATTTCTAAGTGTGAGCGGGCATGAGAGCTCTTCCCCATCTAACAATCCAGAATCTAGAATCAGATGGTTTTACAATTTTTGGTTTTAAGTCGCCGACTAATATTAGCCCTATTTTACCATAACTAGACTCTACTCTATTAGTACGTTGTACGTGCCTGCTCTGTATCGATGAAGGCTAATAGCCTGTCTGAGGGATTGCATCGTGTGTCTGTTCACACAGGAGTCCTCTGACTTGGAGTAATCCCTTGCTGGTAGTTTAATGTAATCATTGCTTCTGCATTTTTTAAGGAATAGAGGATAAGGATTACATACACGTTGTATCTTGTACTAGACTCATAATGCGTGCGTTTCGACTCTTCCCGCTTTACGACTCTCAGAATGGCAAGGCCGAGTCGGTTATCGAGTCGAAGACCCTTAGACAAGTGACTAAGGTGATCTGAGTCCTTCTATCGAATGTCTATGCTGTTTGTGTTAACAAAACTAAATTCATGCGCTATCTGTCACTCCTTAGGTCATATTCAAAAGTAACTGATACAATATGTATATAGTTTTTATCATTTTTCAATTCATAAAATGAGTAAAGTTAAAACTATGTTTCTTGAACAAAGGTTAAATGATCAACAAATATTAATTATGCATGTATAAGGTAAATGGTATAAAAAAAGAAACGATAAAGTAACAGGCTAAAGCAATTGTAAAAGTTCTAGCAAATTCTTCTGGTAAAGAGATATCTTACTTAATGGTATTGTATTACATTATTAGATGAATCTGCAATCGATTGTCGGGACACTGAAAGAACTATCATGTTTAACACGACGAACCTAGACCGCGACTACCAGAATAACAGGATAATCCTTAAAACTCTTAATATAACACAGAATCCTGTGGTCTGCTTTATCTACCGACTTCTATCCTGTAGATCGTATGTGGGTGTAACGCGGAACATTGTCACGTTTATCAGTAACTGTAAATGTATATCGGTACAAATTTGTACACGTGTATACACATATTTTTTTTTCGTTTGTGTTTTTTTCACTATATTTGATATATTTTGCCTAACCGCTTGATTGAGAAATATTAGAGACCATGTTTCTTTATTAAATTATATATAACGCCTTTGTAATGGAATGAATAAATTAAAAATTTACCAAAATTATTATAAACTGGATATAACGAGAGTAATACTATTAGAAGTAACGGAAACAGCAACATTTTTACGCCCTTTGTTGTACTTATTTTACAAAGTACATTGTGTTCTCAAAGAGTAATGAGATTTTGCATTGGAAAACAATTTATAAAGTACCCGGAAATTAAATTTTATAGACCCATTGAAAACTTCATTCTCTCAAACCCTTTTCAGTCATTGGGAGTTTACGAATAGAAAGAGTTGTTATATAAAGAGAATATGAAATAAAACCGTTTCAGTCAATTAAATAGCTGTTGGAAATTTACACCCCTAATTTCAGAAACGCCTTTCAAGATCCAAACTTATATTTTTTTAAAAAGAAAAATTCATTTGAATATGCTGTTAAATTTTATATTAAGCTTAAATTTAGAAATGAAAGTTTCATTTATATTTATTTTATTTTCTCGTACAACCATTATCCAGTCGCTTTCATTTAAAACTATATACCAACTCAATTTGAATTTTATTGTCCCAAGTGCATTTAAAATTAAAAAAATTACTAGTAATTTGTATCAGCTAAAACTTTTAGTTTTAGAAGCGAAATGGTCTTGGAAGTCTAATTTAACCAATAACAACCTGAGATTATTTGGGCATGGTTTTTCAATCGAGGTTAAGTAAACTAACACTTTTAGAATTCGATGCATATTTTTGGAATGATTACAGTAACAAATATTTTATATGATATCACCTTACCAGTTAAAATAAGACATATACTATGAATTTAAAGGTAATTATTGGGATCATCCAAGGCGCCAATCTAAGGCCTTTAGTATTTACCATGTATGTGTCAGGTTTAATTCATTATACATATATATGATTGTAAGTCGCCGCAAATAATATATCGACTGCCTAAATCTATCAATAATGCTTGATGTTTTTAAGCGTCAAATCATATGTTTCTTAACTGCATAAGAGAAAATTTTGGGGGACAGTTATGGAAACATGTTTAAGATAACTTTTATTTTTCACTTCTGTGGCTTTACAAAATGCTATAGCCCATAATATTTGGCAGATATGTAAAATGGTATTGTAAAATTTTGGGCGTTTGATACAGGTGTACATTTTTTATTGATCGCACTAAAGATGGGCCTATTGTATTACAAGGAGTGTAGAAAAAGTACCTAGTAATCCTGATTTTAACGGTCCGAGAATAGAACTGAGGAAAATATTATTGGCCAATGAATTCTATAACTTGGTTGTTCGTGGTAGGAAGGATGTCTCGTAAAGTGATCTACGGCAGTTATGGAGCATACGTTCATGTGTTAGATAAATTATATTCTTTGTCAGGAAAAGGTTTTTTAAGATGACGCAGGGAGCAACAAAATTTGCAACTTAACTAAGAGGAATATTTGTGGCCAGTCTGACACTGGGATATGTTCCCCTGGCCTGGAGGCATCTAAATTGGTCTTCATCCCCAAAGTGGGAAAAAAGGATTACACAGCTGCCAAATAGTTTAGGGCGATCAGTGTCACGTCCTTCATGCTAGAAGCACGGGAATGGCTAGTGGACAGATATCTGTTGGAATGGGACCTAGCCAGGTATCCATTCCACAAGGATCAGCACGCATATAGGCGAGGGAGGTCCACAGAGACAGCCCTTCACGCCATCGTGCATAAGGTAGAAAGGGCCCTCCTGGATAAGAAGGTCACCCTAGCAGTATTTTTCGATATTGAGGGAGCCTTCGATAAAGCAAGTACTCCTGTCGGCGATGCTCTTCGGACTAGGGGTAATGCTCCAGTACTAGTCAGATGGGTGAGAGACGAGTTAGTACTGCTTTATAAGACTGTCAGTTGGACGTCGGGGTGCTGGGAGCTGACAGAGTTCAGGTAAAGCTGAAGGTCACGCAGCAATTGCTGGAATGGCGGAGAAGGGAAATTCCCATCTCTGTTCTAAAAGTGAGAGAGGCAAAGGATCAGCTAAGGCTGGAAAGGAAATATACTCTCATTCTTCCCAGTAGGGAGGAGTGGAGTCAACGGAGAATGGACTCCCCCCTGGACTTTCTGGTGTGCTACAAGACGGATCTCGGGTGGCCACTAGACCGTCCTTCGGGGCGGGAATATATCTAGAAGGCAAGGGAGTGCAGGAAAGCTTTGCTCTAGGTTCGTATACCACGATCTTCCAGGCAGAGATTTACCCCATCCTAGCGGTGGCGGGTAAGGCTGAGGTTAAGAATGGAACAGAACAGATGGTATACATCTACTGCGATAGCCAAGCTGCTCTAAAAGCGGTGTGCTCCCCCAGGACGAGATCAGTTCTCGTTCAGGAGTGCGGGGACGTCCTAGAAGAGCTTGCTAGGCAGAAACAAGTGTGACTGGTGTGAGTCGCGGGACATACCGGAGTTCCAGGCAATGAAAAGGCCGATGAATTGGCAAGACTTGGAGCCAAGGAATCCTGTCTCAGACCTGAGCCTATGTTATGCATTACAAGAAGGCATGTCATAACCGCCGCCAATGAGTGGGCCCACGGGACACTGAGGAAGCATTGGAGGACCAACAGGGCCTGCAGGCAAACTCTAGATTTTGTGACGGAGCCGAAAAAATCGAGATCGGCCTGGTTACTGGGTTGCATTTAATCGGAGTTCTGATAGGTCACTGCAGACTTAGAACGCATCTATCATTGATAGATATTGAGGAAGACCCTACATGTCCAGAATGGGGGAGTGGTGAAGAAACATCTTAGCACTTCCTGGGGCAGTGTACAGCGTTTGGGCACTTGGGACATAGTATCTTCCGTTCTGAGGCGCTTCTAAGGGAGGAGATGAGCTCCCTCGCAATGAGTGACATACTGACCTTCATTAGAAGGTCGGAAGGATTCAATGAGGGAGCAAGAGACGGACAAGGCTGAGGGGACAGCTGGGGGTTGATAAAAAGGGCCCGTCTGTGGTCTATTTGCAGGGCGTTAACCTCCCCCACCATTACCATTACCATTAACTGGGTGTCGTAGATGAGGGAGGAACTATCTCATAAAATGTCACTGTAATTGTTTAACATAACTAGTTCACTAAAATCAAACATCAGTTTTATATTTTTAGTGCTCACTGTTACTTTTTAGAGACCAAGTTAATAAAACTCTAATATCCAATTTACTTTTGTTCTTCATTAATAATAATAGGATTTACGCGCGGAATTCAATAATAATAAGTATGTCCAAAAATGATATAATCTTAGGTCGGGCACTGGATAATGAATAATCATTATTATTCAAATCAAGACCAAATAAGTAAAATAGAGTTTTAATATAATTTGCCGCAACATCTAAATGTCCGTTGTTTCAAACCATCTCGTTACGTATTTTGCTCCGACAAAGAAATTAAATTCTGTCAAATATCCCCTTTATCATGTAGTACAGAGGGTGAATAGACAAGTCTCGACCCCTATTAGCCAATGTCAAATATCCTCTGTTCCACGAAATTGATCCAATTCGGTAGTGAAATGAAAATGATACACCAGTAGAATTTTAATTAAATATTTTTTAGACAACGGTATAAATAGACGTAATTTTTGTTTACATCCACTGGGACTAAAAACCAGAAAAATAATTATGGTTAAAGATAAAAAGCTTGGAGAGAAGTTATTAATTTGACTGTCCAAATATATGTAGCTGCAGCTATTGTAAAATTCCTTTGGCTTTTTACTCACTTCACCCCCTTTAGCTTTTAAATAAATCACATGCTATTTTTCACTGGCAAAAGTGAATATCAGTGAGGAAGTTTAGTCACCCCTGTACACATTGGAAGGGTTGAAATTAACCATTTCTGTTATGAAGAATTTATTATTAGCACGGTTGTTTCTTTGCAAGTTTAATAATAGCCATCAATATTAATGAATTGGAATATTTAGTGGTACTCATTCATTTAATAATAATAATAATAGTATTCTTAATTCCTCAACACAGTAACAGTAACACCCAATCACAGGAAAATTTAAAATATGCTTAAGTACTATGGAACATAATATCTTGGAACAAATATTTATATTAAATATAAAACTATAATAAATGTTATTGAGAAGACTAAAAATTAAATTAAAACAAATAATAATTAAGAAAATAAAATAAACAACGATGAGAAAAAAAGTGATTACCTGTGCAATACACAAAAGAATAATTAATAAAAAGAAACAGTAATCTAGAATTATACACTAAATGTTTGTTTAGTTCGTTTGGTGTACAAATGTTTGTATCACAATGTTGACTTAATTTGTTAAATGATAACACATACAATGTATTGATGAGTGTCCATATTCTAAACTTTCAAAATTAAATATGTTTAGGAGATAATTATTGTCTATGCCCCTCTCAGGATATATTTCTGTAGCTTTAAATATCAAAAATTTTCTATGAAATCGCTCTAACGCATCTTTGTGAACAAAAATAGTAATGAACGCATACTCAAGTTTTGATCGTACAGAAGAACAGTAGAATGATTTTAAACAATTTAAATTATTAAATGATTTACAGTTTACAGCAATAATATCAACTTTATTAGGACGCATCACTTCTTGACTGGGTTTTCTTGAAGACATATATGTATAATCATTCACAGAATAGAGAACTTGCAATTTTTTTTACTTCATAAAAATGTTCTACAATACTAAAAAATAAGATATGCAAAATATGACGCCTTAATTCCCAATAATAAATTTGTTATAAATTATTAAAGTTTCGCGCGCGAGCGAACCGTTTCAAACAGGTTCAAAAGCGCGGGAGTAGTCGTGACATCACACCATATAATTTACAAGCGACGACGGAGATCCCAACACTCGACCGCTTGATTTCAGATAAATTTTAAGTGTATACTTAAAATGGAAACAAAAACTCCTTATTTTAAATATTTCATTGTACCGTTGTGTAAGAATACTACAGTAAAAGTACCAGATAAAATATTTATAATATTGTCAGAAGATAAGATTCGTCGATCAAAATGGCTAAAAGCGTGTAGAAGAAATGAAAAAGACATTTCACAGAGCAGTAGGTCTCTACATGTGTGTGAAGATCATTTTAATGTAAGTACATTATTAAATACTATATGTCTATCTACTAGTTTCTCGCAGGCGGGCAATAAAATATTCCGAATTCCGAATTATTGAATTTGAATTAGGGTAGGATTAAAGAAAAAATGTGTATACAATAATAGAAAATAAGATTAGTAGATAGAATGTAATTTAGTGATACTAAGTAAAGGTAATTTCCTGGTGCGAAAGTAAACAGCTATTTATTATTATACTCTTCGCAAATACGATTACGAAGAGTATATTTCATTTGATTGGGACATTTCTAAAATCGTTAATATCGCTCGCAGAGAAAAAATCATTTCGTTCCTCATCGAATTCTGAACAACTTTCAAAATGTCCGTCTGTTTATCTGTCCGCCCGTCCGTCACGTTTCTTGTAAGCATGATAACTAAAGAAAAAAGTCCGATCGAATTGAAATTTGGGCTATAAGTTAGTGTTAGCTAGAGGAAGAAATCCATTGTTTTTGAAAAAAAATCAAATAGTAAATAAAAAAGTTATAGGACATTTTATTTAAAAATATGAATCTACAGAGGGTTGCAATTTTCAATGTGCTACTAAAATTGAAGTAATTTTTTATAGACACCAAAATGCTGTAAAATATACTACCACAAATTTCGCCTACGCAGTCGGCATCATCGGGAGATGAAAAAAAATTGAAAATTAAATATGTGATCAATATATTAGGTATTGTAAGAATGAATCTTAGTTTATACTATAAAATATAGTGTCACGCGTTTCGCCAATACAGTCGGCATCATCGGGAGAAAAAATTAAATATGTAGTCAATACATTAGGTATTGTAAGAATGAAGTTTATAAGACAAACACCAGATTCTTTTCAAAAACTGCGAAGAGTATTCTACAGAATGTGCAACAATTATATAAAAGTTCAATAACACTACTGTCTGCGAAGAGTAAAATGTTTACCTCTAGTATATATAGTATATTGCAAATACCTTTCCCTTGCCCTTTAATTTACTCTATTCAAATCTTACATTTATCTATTATGTGAATGATAACACGACACAATCACTTATTTCCCTTGCCCCAAAACATAGTACGAAAATACCTACGATAGGTAATTATACATTTGCACAACATTTCATTTGCAGCAAATGTCTTCTATAGAGACACTTTACGCGTGTGTACAAAAAAACCACGAAAAATATAGAAGTGGCTGTTGTAAAGAATTACCCTAAATTCTTTCAAACATAAGACTAAGTCTGCTAAAAATGCTTAGTTGCGACTAAGCATTTTGTAGTTATTTCTTTTTTATTCCGTGATCAAGTCATAACTATTTTATGTTTATAAATTATTACTAAAAGCTAAACAAATACATACTTCTCTGCCTTGACCCCGCGGACCTCTCCAAGGGAAAAACTTTCACTATTTTGTATAAAAGATGCCACCATAAACATATCCACTTTAGGCAAATTATCAGATTGGCCCTTTGAACAACCTAGATCAGTCATTTATAAAAAATCTCTACAACTACAATAAGCGGTACTATAAAACACAATTAAATATTTATATCAGAACAGTCACTAACAAATCAACCACAGTCTAATAACACCATATTGTACATATGTTTATATAGAATGTCATACTTTGTTAATTTGTTTGTATTATTATTTTTAAGTGTTTTATGAATGAATTGATTTTTAGTTTTCTTTTTTCTGTATATATGTATATATTAATATAAATCTTACTCTGTACCCCATACAAGTTGTAAATAATCTACTTAATTGTGAATAAAGATTTTAAATGGAATTGGAATTGGTAAACATCTGATTGTGTTGCTTCCCGGCGCGACGACTACCGAATATTGTATGGTGTGACGTCACAGTCAATAGTAGCTCGTTTCGGGCCACTTCAATTTTATCGCTGTTTAGATCCTTCATACTGATCGCGTGAAATTAGAAATCTTATTTTTTTGTGAAGTACACGTTTTATTACAACGTTACGCTATGTTTTTTAGTATTATTTTTATTTTTAAAATTATAGGCAAGTTCCCTATTCATGCTCTTAAAAAAATGTTTAAATCATCATCAAGGTTAATTTATCGTACCTCAATTTCATATATCATCGACAAATAATCGAAATAGTAGAGGCCCAATGATCTCAAGAACTTTAACAAAATTACACAAAATGGAAAACGGTATGTAATTGCGTATCGTCTGATGTAAAAATGTGAAAGGCCTTTGCTTCCTTCCATTAGTTGGGAAAACTGATGTTTTTACTCAAATATCAAACAAAACAAACAGTGGTGTTAAGAATGCATTGATACAATCTTTCACCAAAAAGGATGGTATAATGATTAGCTTTTTTATAGAATCTTGAAAATCTAACATAGAGATGTTTGTAATACTGAAAATTTCAAATGACCAAAAGATCTTTGGATCCGAAAATATTAAGGATTGAATATTAGAGAGATACCTTTGATATTCTAAATCTATCTGTTATTTTATAACGTTATTAACCTTTTGAACTGGCCTAAATTATGATTATAGTTTGTTTTTGAACTTACGGAAGTGCTTGTCTTTTTCTTTAATATTATTGATTATTTCACTAGTACACCATTTTGGATAAGTCCTTTTATAAATTTTGAATTGAGAAACATACGTCCGAAATGCTATACAGTTTTATGTAAAATTCATCAACAGCTGAATTAATATCTAAAAATTCCTTCTTGTTCATTTGTCAAAGATCTTTTCAGGGATCTAGAATTTTTATCTGAATATTTGCCTTACATTATGTAGGATTTATGGCTTCGATCATTTATATATTTGACTGACATTCCTAAATTACATTTTATTACGAAGTAAAGAATGTTACTGTATCATGAACATAATCGAATTTTCATGATATACCGGCTAGGTGGTGTAGTTGGCTAGAGCGCGCGATGGTAAATTTGACTAGAAATCTTTCTACTGTAGCTACTGGTTCGAAATCCGCCACAGATACTTGCAATATCGGTGGGAATGGTTGTTTGTCCACGTTTTCCTAAGTGTAATCTCCTTCTCGACAGCTTCGGCTTTGGATTTTGGAAGTTGCCTAATTTCAGTGGTATTTATTATTATGATGATGATGATGATGCCTGTCTCCCCATGCTCTAGGGCCTAAACTGTTTCAGCTATTGATCTGAAATCTAATTAATATCTAGACCTCCGGCATTAAACGGAAGAGCCTAGTCAATTTTTATTGACATCAGTAAACCAGGACTGACAGGCGATTATTAGATTACTTGAAATATTGCAAAAATTATGCGATTGCAAAAAAATATAAGTGAGGACTACTATATGTAAAATTTGCATTAACTTTTGTCATCGTCATTTTTCTAAATTTCTAATCAGAAATATTTTATACTTATTAAAAAATCTGTCAAAAATCAATAAAAAGGTCAAATCCAAATTAACATATTTTAAGTATTCTAATTTGGAAAAACCAGGCGATTTAAGAATCATATGAATCATTTTAATTAAATATGGAATAACAAATAAATCTGTTGCCCCGCATCCATTTTAAAATGACGATACGATAGATGGTAGCAACTTACGATAGTAAATAACATACATAACAAATAATAGAAACTAAATACAATTGAAAGCATAGAAATCACAAAATGTAAAAACAGCAGTATAAATAGTGACAAGGGGCCAATACCAAATAGTCCGCTCAAATGGTTAGTTGGCATTGTCTGCAGATGATGCCAACTTGATCGGCAAGGCGCGAATTGAGCACAGTCAAAAACATTTTGGTGTTATAATTTGTAACATCCAACTAAAGTTTTCAAACGGTCTTGCAATAATACTTTTAATTAAGTTTCCTCTCATCCGTCTTTTTGATTCAGTAATACTCCTTGCTTTGGAAAAAAAATGTCAAAGGATTTTTATCTTGTAAATAAAATAGGGAAAAATGAAGTTATTACATTTTACTAAAGTTCTTTGAATATGAAATGCAATCCTTTAGGTAAAATAAAAAACTACAAAACCTTTAGATACCTCCTCTTTCATCATTAGAAAAATACGTCAAAGGAAGAACGTCCTTTATGGTCTATAATAATCACATAACATAACATAACAAAATAATACAACTGTATTCAACTCAAGTTTATCCGGCTCGGTTTTGTACCTGGGCAATTTGTCCTCAGAAAAACTATATTGAAAAACTTAAAGAAACAAGTCTATCTAATATTAATAGACTGTTAAAATTCAATGTCCTAACACGGAAATAATGTCTAATTGGAAATACAGCATGGACTATTAGTGTATACCTTGGTGCATACTTTTACCGTATTTAATTTGAAAACAACTAATTGCAGAAAAAAGCAGAGAAGCAAACTCGAATAAAAAAAATAAATGTAAAAGTTTTTAAGGTAGGAAATGTACGGATCCTATTAAATTCCCAGTAAAATTTTAACCGTGCTAACGCTTGAAGATGACACTTTTCTTTGTGAAATTTACTTTATACGGTGGATGTTTAATTCTTATTAATTACGCCGACGAATACAAGCGAACAATGCTAAATGCTCCAAACCAACCATTAGGTTTCTGTTTACAACTGGCGCTTTTTGAGCCATTCATCAGATTAAAGCTGATAAGTTTCTCTGAGCAGGTGCATAAGCTGAAACTTTTCAAACTAAAATTTCTTTTGTTCAATTCTGTTAGTTCCAAGCAATCCTTTTCAATTCTGTATTTTATTTATAATGTAAAATTTAGTGTATTAATAAAATAAACCAACAGTAGGTAATTCTCTGATTTATACTTATACAAAATTATCAACAATAAAGCAAAAATAGTTTTTAACAGGAAATTTTGTAAGTATGCTTGGTGCAAATTGTTGAATGGTGGAATAGCAATGTGCTAAATTCCGCTAGGATGGGCCTACACGGTCAATAATATTGTTAATATTACCGATATCAATATTTCTATTGATTGTGTGACACGTATTGACGAATAATGCACGCGTGCCTTTTAAATGAAAAAATCATCAATATAGCCATCAATATTATAGACCGTGTAGGGCCTGGTAAGACATTAAAAAGAAAATACAAACCTTTTATTTGAAAAGCTGCACACGTATGAACAGGGTATTTTAGAATAAATCGATGACACTCTAGATGTAGGATCAACACTACCAGTTATACGGATATACAAGAATAAAATTCAGTGAATCTTTACAGCTATTGATAATAAAGAAAGATCGCCAAGAGTCCTCGAAATATATAGAAGATATGTTTTGGAGCAGTCCTGTACATGTTTTTTAAATTAGTTGTAAACAATCGACGATTCTGTTGGCTTTTATCAAGGGTATCATATTACACCGTTTCGCCAATAGCCCGAAGTCGTTTTTATATTTGCAACGCGATATTTCTATCTTCCCTTACTGAAATTACGATCTCGCAGAGTACACAAGACTCGAATTGTAGCGCAATCTTTTATTTTATAAACGAATACGCTGATGCAATCTATCAAACGCTGCTTCTACTATCAGACAATATAGTTATAAATAGTATAATTTGCATAAGCAATATAATATTTCTATTTCGATAACGTTAATTCGTATTTGCCGTAAGTTATAAAAAATAAATGTTTGACTGAAGCCTGTTGTATTTGCTGGATATATTTGTTGCCACTGAAACGTTTTCCATGTTTTAGAATGTCGCCGATAAAAAATGATACACTGAAATGATAAATTTCAGGACAACGTAATGTCTGTCACATGATGTTAAAATTAATCAATTTTAGGAAATGCAACATAGCATTTAAGCAAAAGTATAATATCAGGGTGGCTTAATTTTCAACTTGATGTAATTAATATCATGAAAATTTTAAGAGAAGCAAAGTCGGATAAATTTGACAAAACTTATTTCAGTGCTCACACGTAGTGCTGGCAACTGAAACCGGGTTGCTGGATAATCGGTTAATCGGTTTTGGATCATTCGCGGTTTTACACAAAATCGAAAACAGGTTACTCGGTTAACCGGTTATTCGAAAAACCAGTTAATCGGATAACCGGTTATTCGAAAAACTAGTTAATCGGATAAGCGGTTTTTTCTAATAACCGGTTATTTGGATAACCGAATATTCGGATAACCGAATATTCGAATAACCGGTTATTTGAATAACCGACTATCCGGATAACCGACTATATGGAGAATCAACTAATATGCGTTTCCTTTTCTTTCAAATGTTTGTTGAAATCTCAAGCTACAGGCGGGCAGGTGGCAACCGATGCCAGTTTAGTTTAGAATTTGCGTAAAATCTGATATATTTTGTATATTGTCATTTTTATCGTAGTTTGCGCATATTAACTAAACACAATAATATTGCCCAGCCGGCGAAAGAAGGCCTGCGCGGCAAAGGAAAGTATTGCCGATAACTGATAAGTCGCCAGCTTTCTGCGAAACCATATACAAGGAATATAATATTTCTCCCAATGGAATGTAGGAATCACATTCTTTTCGCGGGTCTTCTTTCCCCAATCATACAGTACACAGCCACAACACTAAAAAGTCTAGCTAGTCTTTCGTTATGACATGACTCATGCATGGTGTGTGCCGTGCGCGTGTCCTAAATAAAATCAGGAAAAACAATCCCTTGCATTCTTTTCTTTGCAGTTTCTATTTTCAACTTCAACGTCTCGTATCTTATTATGCAATATTTATATAGAATTAGTGATCGGGAAGTAGCGGAATACTCTGAATCCGCTCTCAAAATTAGAGAAAAGTATCTTTTATTTCCTTTTTAGCAATTTCAAACACGACAGTTTTCTGTTTACATGTTTTCATAGAACAATCCTTTTGGCGCAGAAGGGCGCAGAAGTTTACTTAGTTTTTTTTTTTTTGATAATTTACATGACAGTGGCTTAATACACAATGAAAGTGAGAAGACACATTATAGGATGTCACATACATACAAATAACTATAGACAATATACTTTTACTGTTACGATCGCTAGTTAAATATATATGTGTGTTAGTATTATATTCACCAATAGTTTCGGCCCTCATTGTATTAATTTTGAATGTTACCGACCTTGCCACAATAATTAATATGTACATAATGGTTTTATAAAATTGTTGTATCCAGTTTTTTATACTAGTATCTACTGATCTACTGAAATGAAAATACTAGATTTATTTGTCTTCTAAAATTTAAATTATAAACTCAATCTAATCTGTTTTCTTATTATTCGGTTTTTCAAGTATCCGATTAACTGGTTTTCGGATAACCGGTTTTCGGATAAGCGAATATCCGGTTTTCGGATAATCGATTAACCGGTTTTGATCTATATTTGGATACTCGGTTTTATTCGAAACCGTTTTTGATGAAACCGATTAACTGGATTCATTTTTTTCCGGTTTTTGCCAGCACTACTCACAAGTATCTAACTAGGCGTCCCCACTAAAACAAAACATCTGGCATATTTCATTTTTCCTTATAGCTCTGTTGCATGTTATAGAAGAGATTGTGCATATTTTTGTTTCAGTTTCTGAATAGAAATAGTAAATCATTTATAAAAAAGGAAACACTTAATAGGGAAAGAGTAACATCACTGCTTCATGATTATATATTTATGGCATCCTGTGCTTCCTCGCACTTTATTTAGATATTCAACCACTGCCCTATAATATATTTAAAAAAATTTGTTAAACGAACCTCTGCACCAAAAGGATGTCGGAGTAACACCACTGTTTAAATTTTACTAAAGTGCTGTACGAGCGAATCGAGCATGTTACTTGTGTTCAGTGTGAATCATTTAGTTTTTCTTTTATTGTGAAAGGAATTTGAAACAGTACCTAATAAGGAATTCAGATTTGAAAGTATATCATTTCATTTTTGTTTGATAGTAAATTTAAGCAGAGGCTTGCAGACATTTTGGTTGGTATTTTGACGAAAAATGAGATATTTGACTTGTTTTGACAAAGACTTTTTACTGATTGCATCAATATGAATGGTCCATGAAAAATTTTCTGTGTAAGCTAAGAAACTTTTCTTCTGTTTAATAGTGCCATTTTTTATTCTAATTAAGTGGCTATCGTTAAAATACGTGTTCGCGGGATTAAATCTTACAAACGTTGTTTCAATAAAAGCGCAATATTTCAAGGTTCAATAAAATATGATTTTCTATAGCAAAGTATTGAAATATTTACTGGGTTATAATGTAGCCATTTAGGGGTTATGTATTGAACAACACATCTGGCAAATGGCCGCCACGGCTTTGCTGGCACATGCGTCTTTTGGAGACAATTTTAATAACGGTGTTGCATACATATGGAGGTATTTTGTTGATATAGCGTCTAATTTCGGCCTTCAATGCTTCGTTGGTGGCCAGCTTGTTGGCATAAACCTCTGACTTCAGATAACGCCACAGCCAAAAATCCAAAGGTGTTAAATCACAAGAGCGTGGCTGCCAATTCTGATCACCAAACCGACCAGAAAAAGACTCATGCAAGACCGTCAATGTTTCACGGGCGGTATGACAAGTGGAACCGTCCTGCTGAAACCACATGTCGTCGAGAGCAATATCTTCCAATTGAGGTACAAAAAATTGGATTATTATAACACAATAACGTTCGCCATTCACCGTTAATGCATTATTTGCCTCGTCTTCGAAGAAAGACGGCACAATGATTCCTCCAGACCACAATGCACACCAAACAGTGACACGCTTTGGATGCATTGCTTTCTCATGGAATCATTCGTGGATTTTCTGAACCCCAAGTGCGGCAGTTTTGCCTATTAACGAAACCATCGAGGTGAAAATGGGCCTCATCACTGAAAATTATTTTGTCCGCAAAATCGGCATTCACTTCTTGTTGTTCAAGGATCCAGTTGGTGAACTCTCTTCGCTGTGCATGGTCTATTGGCAGAAGTTGTTGAGTCAGTGGGACTTTGTAGGCATGGAGATGCAAATCTTTAGTGAGAGTACGCTGAAGAGTGGCTATTGTAACGTCCAATTCTTGTACACGATGACGAATCGACGTCCCTGGACTCTCGGCCACGCTCTCGCGAACTGCCATGATGTTTTGTTCTGAACGATCTCTAAGAGTTCGTGTCGTGTGTTTCACATCACTAACCGAACCAGTACTTAATTTATCGATTATTCTTTTCAGAGGTGATGAATGAGGAACATTATTTCGACCGAAAATTGGACGCACGAATCGTGGCAATCAAACTTTCACCATTTTGATAATAATGTTTAACAATCAGGACGCGTTGTTCTATCGTATAATGCTCCATCTGTCTCATGATTATCTTGTAACATCATAACAGCCAAACTGGCGTGCAATTGAAATCTTGCGCTCTTATTGAAACACCTTTCAAAAGAGGATTTTTTTTATTTAAAATGAACATATTGTCATTAAACCACTCGTGTACCCCATGTATCTGAAAATTTGCTCTCTGAACGGCATTGATGTCAGAAATAAGTATAGATATGTCGTCGGCGAACATTATAGATAGATTAACTTTAAAATCATTTACATAAAAAAATATAGTAAGGGTCCTAAAACCGATCCTTGTGGGACACCGTATGGACTTTCTAGAATGTTAGATGAACAATTGTTGATTTCAACATAGCGTTTTCTGCCCCAATCTAACGGTTTACCTCTAACGCCATACAATTCCAGTTTATTAAATAGACGTTCACGACATACTACAGCTTTACTAAGATCTAAGAATACACCAATGCATTTTCTTTATCATCTAGTTTATTATAAAGAATAGTTAGAAATTTAGTGATTGCACCGGTAGTAGAAAGACCCTTTCGAAAACCAAACTGATTATTATTATTGAATAATTTATATTTATCTAAAAATGCAATCAACTTTCCGACAAAAAATGTTTCAAATATTTTGGAGAAATTACTCAAAATGCATATTGGCCTGTAGTCATCCATTATGTTCATATCACCTGATTTCAATAAAGGCCTGATTTTAGCTAATTGTAGTTTTTCAGGAAATATCCCTTCACTTATCGATGTATTTTGTATGTTGGTTAGTGGTAAAGCTATTTGAAACACTAACTCAAAAAAATCCATACAAATCAAGTAAATTAGTAAGCTGATTGTTTAAATTAAATAAGTTGATATTTACATCGCCGTCTGTAATGATTTTTCCATACACAAGTACAATATTTGAAAATACAGAGTCAACTGCTTCGACGAATTACGTAATATTACTTTGTGGAGGGTGGTATGGCACCGATATTGCTAATTTAGAGTTCTCTTCACCCACAGTTGTTCGATATTAACATCTTGTGATGCTTCCAGTTCAATTTGTTGTTCGATATTAACATCCTGTGATGCTTCCAGTTCAATTTGTTCAAAATTTAGTTTACTATTAATGTAAATTGCAACGCCTCCTCTTCTACCCCTATTACGATCACATCGAAGCAATTGATAACCACCAATATTTAAGACGTTAACTTTAACCAACTTTCTGACAGCATCATTATATCAAACACGTTTTCTGTCATTACATTTGATAAATTTACAAAACTTGATATAACAAAACGAATGTTTAAATGGCCTACTCTTGAGTTTATTATAGTTTGTATTTTTAACTACAATACGTTTTTGATTTTAATATCTCAATTTTACGCTGATATGAATGACAGTTGTCAAATCCGTGACAGCATGATCAGTTGCTACACTATTGTTTTAATTACGTATATTAAAAGTAACGCAATTAATACATTTTTTTGTTTCTGCAGTACATTAAGTTTTGTCATGATCGCCACTGCACAGAGGACAAACCTTCTTTTCATTTTTACAATTATTTTGAATGTGACCGTATTTTGAATAATGGAAACACCGAGTGACCATTAAATGATCTTCAGTTGCACATTTTTGTCAGCCTCCGGCATAGAAAAGTCATGATATGTTTTCTAAGAGCAGCAGAAAAATTCAAGCACTACACTTAATGAGCGACTAAATTTATTTTTATAACAATTATCACTTTAATTTGTAATTCTGAATCGATGTCTTTTAATTCAGGGTTGCTTTGAAATAAATCCTCTATAAAATCCTCACTATTCTCATATTTTAAAAACAAATTAAGTTCCTCTTCTTGGTAAAAGTTTAAAATATAGAGTGGAATGAAAAATAATAATAACTGAAAATTTTTGCTAATTATTATTTACTAACTTTTACAAATCTTATCACAGATAAGTATAACATATATCTTTTTAAACAATTATTTTCCCGGCTATTTGCCAAAACGCTGAAACTTGGATTACAAAACAGATGATATGCACATTATGTTCAGTACAACTGACTCAATAATGTTATTTTTAATTTCAACTATTCTGTCTAGTAAAACCAAAAATAAATAAAACACAAGGTACTCACCAGTTGAACACTCACTTTAAAAACTTTAAAATATCTACCGACACGTGTTTCTGCTTGCGGAGCTTCATCAGGGTAGCCAGCTGATTTAAAGAATCCAAAGCAACTAAACTTGTAAACCCTAATGTAATAAACATTAATGGCTTCAGAGAACAGAATAATTGAAATTATATAGTGGAAATTCCCTTTAGGGTAGAATAATTTAAAAACAAATTAAGTTCCTCTTCTTGGTAAAAGTTTAAAATAAGTGTGTGATAAGATTTGTAAAAGTTAGTAAATAATAATTAGCAAAAATTTTCAGTTATTATTATTTTTCATTCCAATCTATATTCTCATATTCTTTCACCTTAGTTATTTTTATACGCGGGTTAAGTTTTCTTGATTCGCCTACAAAATATTTGTTGTCAAATTTATTTACTACTTCATTTTTAAGTTTGTCATTACAATTTACCAAGGGTCCACCCTGTATAAACTTAGTGCTATTAATATAAATATTTAGATCGGCAGGTTTTACTGCATTTTTTATTTCTTACCAGTGGCGGACTGACACTTGTTGACGGTTGTGGAGATTTGTACCGAGAGGCGGCGAGGGCACATGTCCACGAAGGCCCTGTATATAGTGAGGGGGGGTAAAAATATCAAAAAACACTAATCACAGAATCACATTTTTTTATTTGATTTAGGATAAGTACAAAATAAAAATGAATTTTATAAAAATAAAATTTAAACTCATTGGTTGTAAGGACTAGTTAAAAATATAACAAGCAACTAAATAGTAATAATAATAAATATACTATTAAACAAATTAAAAAAAAAGGAACTTTTAATATAACAGAAGTCTTCGTAATTCTTTTGAAGAATTAGCGTATTTATCCAATATGCTTTCAGTGTCTGGGATCACGTCTATTTCTATATTAATAATCACAAGGCCCTCTAATAATGTTTCTTCCAACGTTGATCTAAGGGAATACTTTTTGTTTAGCAAAAGAACAAATGAACACTTTTTGGGATCGAGTAAGGGCGTTTTGGACCGGGGCGTTTCTACGATCGCCACCACGCCACCATGGTCAGTCCGCTACTGTTTCTTGCATAACAGTGGTATTTGAAATGGCTCTGTCACTAGATTTAATTATCAAAACCTTAGAATTCTGAACATTATGCACATTATTTTTTACCACACCGCTATAAGAAGGTTTAATAATTTTATCAGTACTTACAGTTTTTATCGCAAGGTCCTATAGTTTTGCACTTTGTAGACGATTTGTGTTTTCTAACTTACTAATTGTTTTATTTAATAATGCAGTTTGATTATTTAAATTACCAATTTCCTTACGTAGAAAAACAACACTATTACAATCACTATTTAAACCAATCTCACGCGTTATGTTTTCTCCCTGTTCAGGACTCCTCAATTATCTTAGTCTCTGCACATTTACAACATCGCCAATCCTCCCTTGCAAGTTTAAATATTTTTGAAGCTACCTCAAAGCATTTTACATGCAGTGATATATCACATTTACTGTTAGCACACTTGATACCTCCGGATCTAATACTACTTTAACATATTTCGCACTTTTTCCTTTTATTTCTATCAGACTGACTTGACGATTCATCCACATCGTTCGCCATCTTTAAAAATATATTTTCATACTTAGGTTCACCTAAATATACTATCACTTTATATAAATATATCAATTATTTAAGTATTTTTATACTGCCGCTCACACTCTGTATGATATTTAGTTTCCTCTAGCGCAATGAACCTATGAGGAAAAGTGAAATGCATGACGTGTTGTTGAAGTGGGGACACCTAGTACGCGACTGCAAACGGATCACAGGAAATTTGCATCGCATTGCATTTAGTTGTATAACTTATTAATTAGTAGTTATAAAATTATATATCTTATGCCTTTATTTCTAGAAAAAAGATAGTAAAATAATTATTGGGTGTTCAAAAGCATTCTTTCAAACCTAACATGATAAAATTAAAAAATACCTATATATTTTTATACTTTATACTAACATTCTTATCCGAATGTACTAGTATAAAAGTTTTAGGCATATAATGAATCAAAAACAACGCTTCCAACACATTTTACATAGAAACTATTAAAACACCTACTCAGTTTAGGAGCAAGAACTGCATTGAGTCAAGTAACAGGGTCCTCAGTATTAGAAGCAAAAAGATATTGAAATATACAATCTACATTCATTCTTCTGAACTCTCAGGGGGCTAGACCGTCATTATGTCCAAAAATTGTCTTCATCTTCTTGCTTTTATGTACAATTTCAAATGGACCAACATTATTTAAATGTTATTTTGCAAAATTTACCGTTTTTGTGAAAATTTAATAATGCGGTTCGGATGGATCATTCAGAAAGTCGATGAACAAATGACAAAAATTTAATATGCATTACTAATTTTATTACCTTTTTACATCCATGAATATATTTAAAATACTGCACAAATAAAGTTTGACTTATTTCGTAATTAAAGCAACGATTATTTTATCTTTGTTGATAATTAGTTCTCCCTAATGTACGGATGTTTATGTGCAAAAATAAGTTATTCGATTTGGCAAGCGAGTTTAATCCTCGATATAATAATTTTAGATTTCATATTATTATGCGACTTATAGTAAATTTCATTTTTGCATTATTTGTTTTATTTAGTCTGTTTATTTTTACATACACAGTTAATTTGGAATTCCGCCCTAGTGTCAAATGATTGTAAACTGTCCTTTTTAGATAAGGGAATTGTGTAGTTTTCAAAGTACTTTTAAACAAAATTGTAATAGCCAAGTTGGAGATCCAATAACAGACGCGATTCCCATTGCTTTTTATAAGCTTTTGAATTCACTAAGGAGCCCTAACATCACGCCTTTTCCTTCTACTGCTACTTTTACTGCCGAATTCATCTTTATTGTGTTTGTTGTGATTCATTAACTTACTAATTTATACTACTATATTGCCCATTATTCTTACTCTCCCTCTCTATCCGTTAAAACAATGACAAACCTTCAACACAAATATTTGTTCAGCCATAAACCGAAACTAAAGAAATGTCTATAAATAATTTAACTTTCGTCTATTTGCTGCAGCAAAAGTTAATCCTTTCCTTTCTGATTAATTTGAAAACTTGAAATTTTTACATCTGTGATTCTACAAATTACCATAATTTAATTTTCATTTAGTGTTTACGAATGTTTGGTATTTTGTTGTTTTAATTATTTTAGTAAGCTCGTTATATGCAGAGATGGCCCTGGTAGTGTTACCTTGTAAATAATTTGTTTGTGTGATTTTGTTGAGAGTGAGAAAAAACCCCAGAATGTTTCTGTATAATGTGAATTAGCTTTTTTTTAGAAAAAATTTAGAAACAGCATATATTTTGAATATTACTTTTTACTAGTTTTGTTCTTTAGTGAAGTGATTAGCGTTATTGTCTGTATTTAATCAGACCTCCTTTTTAACTTTGTACTAAATTCCCGTAACCGTTGTAGAACATAAAACGTTTTTTACCGAATCCGAATGGATTTTGGTAAGTTGTTTAATTCGTTTATTTATATTTTATTATTATTAGATTACAATCCTGCGATTAGTATTAGGAACCAGCATTACTAGGATACATTTAGAATATTGTCAAAATTTGTTTTTCTCTCTGTACCTTCTAAATTTTCGATCGAAATATTATTGTATTTCAGAAATAATTTATGTTATGAATTTGCTCAAAGTTTTAAGATATCTTTGAGATTCGTAAAATTCCGAATATTTGTAAATTTCTAAATACCGAACAAGAAGGAAAAGAAAATTGAATTAAATACTTTGAAGAAGCCTACGATGCAGGGGGAAAGCTCCAGGATATGATAAAATCGGAAACATCGACCTCAAGAAGCTTACCAGGAAAGAGGTGGTAGCCCTGGTGAACATCACCAATGAGATCTTGAGGTTCAAATACTTCCCAGACAGGTGGAAGAAGGCCGACATCATAGTCATCCCGAAACCAGGTAAGGAACTAATCTTTCCCTCCTCTTACAGGCCCATCAGCCTGCTCTCCGCTGTGAGCAAGGTAGCCAAGCGCGTCATCTTGAGAAGAATAGAAGAAGAAACCGAAGAGCTCCAAATCATCCCGGATGAACAGTTCGTGTACAGGACAGGACATAGTACGGAACTCCAAGTGCTCAGGGTCACCGAAGGTTTCAACCAAAGACCTGTCACGGCGGCACTACTCCTAGACGTTGCGAAGGCTTTCGACAGGGTCTGGCACGATGGTCTACTAGCTAAAATGATGAGTATGGGTTATCCCATTGCACTCGTCAAACTAGTTAGATCATACCTGCACGAGAGACAGATGCGAGTGAAGATCAGGGATAGCGTATTCACGTATCTACCGATGGAAGCCGGAGTACCCCAAGGCTCTGTGCTGTCACCTCACCTGTTCGCTGTCTTCACTTCTGATCTCCCAAGGACCGAAGGCACCGCTATAGCACTCTACGCGGACGACACTACCCTCACGGCCACATCCTGGAGAGCAAGAACAGCCACCAGAGGAATGGTGCATCAAATGGAAAGTTGCAGTCAACGCGCAGAAAAGCCAGACGGTTGTCTTCAGGAAAGTACGCAAGGAAATCCCCACAGGACACGTTTCCATTTTCGGCGAGGACATCCAATGGCACGATTCCGCCAAGTACTTTGGCGTAATCATGGACAAAGGCCTGCATGGAGACAGAACACCGAAGTCATCATGGTAAAGGCCAAGCGGACGAGGGCTCTCATCTACCCAATGGTAGGGAACCAGAGCAGGCTCAATCTGAAGAATAAGCGTCTGTTAGTCAAAGCACTCATCAGACCACAGCTGACCTACGCCTCCGTAGCATGGGGATACCAAGCGAAGACCTATCTGAAGAAGATCCAAGCCGTGGAAAACGTGGCCATCAGGACAGCGGTGGGCGCACCATAGTAAGTTAGAAACGCTGACATCTTCAGGGACCTGGAGTACACACCAGTCACCGAAATCATCCGGAATAGAGCGAAGAAACTGTACACCTTAGCCGAGGAGCATAGGAACCCGCTGATCAGGGAGGCCACCTCCTATGATCCGGCCGACGCACTGAGGCACAAGAGGCCGAAGGTACAGTTACTGGACAACAGGTAAGTATAACTAATCCTTTCCTTACAGATGTACCAACCCACGGAAGAGACATGACGCAACCAACTACCTTCCCACAGACCTTTTGGGCACCGGTGAGTGAACCGACTAGTGTCCGTTGTCCCCCTGGCTCCGTGAAGGACGAAAGTGCTAAGAAATCACTTAGGCCTTCACCTCCTAGAGCTACACAGTTCATCCTCACCTTGTCCGATGATCCAGATGACAATGTGTCAATTGACACTTTGTGTACTGGCAGTCAATCCCAAGTCACAGAATATCCGCACAGTCCCTGACAAACCGATGACTACCCCTAGGGGTGACAAGCTGGCGAAGAAAGAAGACGAAGTCAGAAGAGCGCCAGAAGAGGCCCTAGCCAGCAGGGTTCATCAGCCAGGACCCAGGGAGGTTGGCCGAAATCTTCGGCACCGCTCACATTTGTGAGTGGGGCCGTTCGTAAAGTAAGCTAACCCGTCCTGCACGAGGCCGGTCCAGGTCTACAGCGATGACTAGGGTAAAAAGGCAATAGTTCTGCCTGGCCCTAGCATCCGAGACCGTCATCAAGCCAAAAGGATATTGGCGCGCGCCTACGATACAAGTCAAACCGGTAAACCTATCCATCTCTCGATGGCGCCAGCGCGGCGCAATAACCTGGAAATTCCTTATCAACAATAGTTATTTTTGTATATTTTAAATTGTTTGTAAAAAACATATGAATCTGCATAAATTAATCTGAGAAGTTCAGAGTGATTTTGATGAAAAATAAGATATCTCTTAGAGATAAACAGAAATACAAAATAATATAATAAATTCTGTTTATATAAGGGTGATTTCTATAAATATTTACAATACTTTTTTTAACGTCGGTCTATTTCTGCTACTAAGGCCAATAACCAACACCAGAAAATAATATAAAATGTTTGTGTAAACACTGGCACCTACATCTTGCAAATTTTGCCGAACCCCAAGTTTTTCATAGATACACGGAACCCACAGTTTAAATTTCTTACCTTATCAACTTGGTCCGACTCGGATTTGCACCCGGGAGGCAAACGACGCGACCCTATCCGTCACCAAATGCAGTTATATAATAATTTTTCAGCACACATACTATTTAATTGCTGCTTTTCTATGTACTAAGTTGATAGTAAAAAGTATTTTCTAGGTGAAATGATGATGCATAATTAAAACAAAATAAACTAAACTTTATAGGCATTTCATTTGACAATTATAAGAAACATCTCTGAAAAGTTAGTACGTAAAATAATTTGTAAAGTAAATGAATATCTAATGAGTTATCAAGAAGACTAAAATTAGTTAAATTGTTAAAGAACAATTGAAGTAATTTTAATGTTCGTCCCGGAAACCAACATTTCGAGTGGTTATTATAAAATGTTGCCCTAGGGGATAGATGTTTTCCGTTATATCTCCAAGTCTCGCAAAACAAGGAACAAAAGGTTATTCTGTAAAACTACCATGTTCTTAAATAGTGTAAATGACTTCCCTGATATTTCTAGATAATGGACAGAGTGTATAAATTTATAGAACCCATGGCTAATATATGATTAAAAAGAATATGCATACCTACATATTGTACATTACGGATATTTCTGAAATATATGATTATAATAACGAAAGGTTTTTCCGACCCAATTATTGTCATAACAAAAAAACTGGCAAAACTTGTGTTTGCTGAACGCATTCCTATTACGCGCTGAATTTTTCCAATATTCAACAGAATGTACATATGTAATTAATTATATAAACGTGGACTTGATATATGTAAGTTATGGGTTCAAACTGAGTTATACTAAAATATTTACAAAACCAAAATAATAGCGAAACTTCTTTGTTCAAAATAATCAAACCGGGCTATTGGGCGAATTTCGATCTGTTTCATTCTACGAATTATTACAATTTCTTGTGTATTCGCCTGGGTTATGGTTAGGTGGTCTCCTGAGATCTGGATCTCTACACTTATACGCCCAAGCCATTAGCTACAGCCAAATACATTAACAGTTTGGAACAATTTATATAAACAGATTTAATTATATCTGACCTTAGACCGCAAACGATAACAGTAATTTAAAAAATACGTAAATAAAAAAATTTTATACAAGGTGGCGCATTGTAAAGCAAAAGACAATATGGAAGCCAGTTATCATTTGACATTTTGTTAATTTTATGCAGTTTCTGGCAGTTACTACAAAAAATCGGTTCAACAATGATTCAATGGTCATTATCTCACCGTATTAAAACAGTTCGTTTCTCTATGAAACAAACTCGGTGATTTTGAAATGGAGTGAATGTCTGACGAAAGTGGCAGAGTGCTTGATATTAAACAGGGACCACCAAATACACTAGCAAATGTTGAAAGAAACTCTACAGCGTTCTCCACATCCGCCGTCGTTCAGTAAGACAGCAAGCTCACGTCTTGAGTATTTCCAAAAGAAAGCATACAGCAGATGGCACATAAAATTCAAATAGTCCACAAAAATGTTTCCCCAAGACAAACATGCACGATTGCAATTTAGCAATACAATATTAAGGATGTTATAAAAACAACCTAATCTAATGATTAAGCTTCTCACGAGTGATGAACTCATTTCCATTTATCAGAACATGCGTTTCTGGTCACAGCAGAATCCTTAAGAAACGTATGGACAACCAATTTCTTCTTCAAAAGTGACTGCATGTTGTGCATTGGGAATAGTTAAACCATATTTTTATGAAAACGTCGACAGAGAAGCAGTTACTGTTATCTCTCAACGTCACGTATCCAAGTTACATTTTTTTATGCTACCGGAACTGGAAACACCCAGAGTGCATCACAGTGACCCGCATTTCCAAAAAGATGGTGTCACATGTCATGCAGCGCAATGATGCATGCAACTATTACGCTGTCAATTTCGTGGGGTTGTTTTACGTTTCGGTTATATTCCTCGGCCTGCCCGTTCTCCAGACCTTATAGTTTCCGATTTATTCTGTTGAGGATACCTAAAAAAAATACTATACGCAATTGTGCAAATAATAATGACATTGCGGCGATAGACGAAGAACTTTTAAGAAGAGTTCTCGACTATTTTGAAAAAACGTTTAATACAAAACGTGGATGAAAAAGTGGGCCACCTAACTAATGAGATATTTAAAAAATAAAACTGCCATCTAATTCCTTCATCATTGTTTATTCATTACTCGTTATCTATTTTTATATCAAAAGTTATTTGGTATCAAAGTCCGTCAACTGGTTGTACACTACCTTCTACAAACTGAATGGATATTATCCAAAACAAAATTTGATGGAAAGTTGCATTCAAACATCCATTTTGACATTCAGTGTAGTCATTGTAATATGCTATTTTCTGTAATACACATTTATTTCTTGAATGGGACCTACAATACATCCAACTAATCTTCTATTCGTGTTTAATATGTAATTTAGACGAAAATTGTTCTGCATATGCTATGTTATTATGATTCGTATCTAAATACCTGACGTGTTTAGAGTTCGTTTGATCGATTTAAATTTCATATTCAGTTATGTTTACTTTTATCCATGCACATTTATATTATTGGACGTTAATGCAACCACAAATACGCCGCTTATGAAATGTTACAAACACATTAAATATCACGTATTGCCAAATTTGCGGATGTTGGTAACAGTTGAAATTATAGAAAATTTAAAGGAACAACAAATATGTAAATCTTTTCAGAAATATTATTTGCATTATCTTTATTTAAATAGTACAATAATCATACTAAAGGTTAGTTTAAACATTCCAAGATATAAATTGGTTTTATATTCATAAATTTACTATAAATATAAAAAATATTTATATAGATTTTCAATAAGAAAGAAATGAAAAAGGAAACTCTCTACTTCTGTAAAACCAAATGTTTCAGCCACGACAATTTCTTGACCCAACCTAAAGCAACGATATAGCGAGTTATTTTGGAAACAGATAAATATCAGTTACATCGGGGAAGATTATAGTATTTGCACGACTTGTGCGACTTCCAAAATAATACAGATGCCATTAACATAGTTTCGTAGCGCAGTGGGCTAGAGCGTTAAGTAACAAACGTAGCTGGTTTACTGCCTGTCTACTCCCGGGTTCAAATCCCGGGATTTGATCCTTTGGATTTGGGGGTTGTATAATATTAATCATGACATAAAAAACGTTTAAAAAAAGGACTTCCTCATATGTGTTACACATTCACGGAATGACGCAACTGAGATGTATAGAAACACCCTGTATATTTAAGGAATTTTAAATTATGGCAAGTTGTGATTCCCATGGCTTGCTTCCCAGCTCATATGTGCTTGTGGATATCAAACGTGCATTTTCACCACTCGGTTTACAAAAGGCGTAAGCGGCTTTTACCAAATTTTACAGGAGAGCCAGAAATTGATAAACATGTGAATTGTGTTATTCTCGGTTTAATTTTTCTTTAGTAAAATTAAAAATTGTTAAACAAAATATACCCTGTCGAAATAATCGCAGTTGAGCATATCATATTTCGGCGCTTACTAATTTATAATATCACTTTATTCACAACTGAAATTATCGATTACGCCTCTTCAACTTCAATTTTAACGATTCTCGAATTTTTGGTGGATTCAACCGTAACGTTAGACAAAAAAAAGTTTTACTTTTACGATATGTTTTCCTCAATAATCTCATTTTCAGATTATTGATATTTTGTGTCAGTCTGGTATATTTCATATGGACATATTTATTCTACAGGCTAAAAGGCAACTCGTCAAAAATAAGTGCCTACTAGATTTGTTTTAAATAAACCCGGAAAAATTGAGTGCATATAGAGTAGGTATTAATCGATACATTTTTCAAATAAAATAAAAGCACTGTTACGAGTACATTTCATTTTTTCATGCATTAAATAATAGTTCATATAAATGCATGTTGAAAGGAGTCGAACATAATCCATTATGTTAAATAAAAACCTATCCATTCAATTTAATTTGAAGAATGCAAAGAGTGTAATTGAATACTGAATTAGCATGCCATGTGCCACAATTATTTATAGTTAATTGAGAATCTAAAATGGCTGCAATACTCAAATGATTAAGTGCTGTGAAAATTAACAATAGTCCATTTATTGCTAGTGATTCAGGCGACAATAATTTCCACATTTAACAGCTTGGGATATCTAGAAAAGCAGTTTAAAGGCAATAGGATCGAATCTTGATTACCTGCTGTAAAAATGCAATTTAGAATTGAAATAAATCTTTGATTGATAAACCATGAGCTTACGTCGCGTTTAAATCAACTAAATCAGCCTCAAATTCACAAAAAAATCCAAAACCAATGATATGACGATTTTAGCATTTTTAATAACTTAAAAGAACAATGGATTTATATTCTGGTTACGTTTAATTTCATATTTCATCATTTGATATTGTTTTCTAAATAACGATTTTTGAATGCAATATTTTAAATACTTTTTCGACTTTTACATGGCTTCGGATACCTGAATATAGCCAGCATAATTCTAGAGATATATCATACAATTAGTTACTTTTAGAGACACTTCCCAAATGTATCATATCTAGGGCATTAAACGTATAAAAAACATTTCAAAGTACTATTTTTTTTCAGATATTCCTTCCTGTAAGAGAAAGAATCAAATCTATATAATAAATTGATATAAAGACTTTATTTCGTTTAATGTGTACAAAGAATTCTTGTTCATTATTTGAATCAGAATCAACTAGATTCTTAAAAGTAGAGACGCTGTAGACTTAGACTATTTTCAACAGTTTAAAGGTTCGATAGGTACACATATATAGGAGGTGTGTGTGTATTCGAGTATAACACTGACTTAAAGTGAGTTTGTAGACAAGAACTACAAAACATTTATTTTTCTTCGCGAAAAACTTTAGAACTTTAAATTTATTCCTTGAAGTAATTACATTTCCACAGGCAAAATTGCTTATTTATGGCACTAAATTTCAAAAGACGTTGGGAAAAAGTTTTATATATACAGTGTGTCACAAATTCAATTTTCACTATTGGGATATCGGAAACTATAAGAGATAGAGGGTCAACTAATTAGTAAAGTTGTAGTAAATTTAAAGCTGATTTTGTCACTTCATGAAAGTTTTAGTAGCGTTGTTAGTTATTTTCTAGAGTGTTCAAATTTTGAGATGTAACCTACAATTTTCAATTTTCAATTTTCTTATTGGCACCATATTAGATTTTTATAGATTTGAAATCTACATAAAACTCTCGTTCTTCTGATGATGACAGTAATGATTTATATTGTAAGTTGGGACACCAAGAAACAATCTTTGTTAAGTGTGAGGCTACATTGGAAGCGGTCCAGATCAGATCAGAGCAGACCGGATTAGATCAGACACGCCAGACGTAGTAGCTACATTAGTGGTGGATAGTACCTGACGAATGTGGTTATATTTTTTTTGTTAATAAAATATTATTAAATATACGCCAGTAGTCTGCCGAAATATCAAACACATTTGATTCTCTCCGAACGTCAGAACACGTCTACGGAGCGTTTAAGACAACCCAGACGCGTTGTTATATTCTGAGAGAGTCAAACGTGTTTGCTAGATTGGCAGACTATGCCCAATGGAAACACATTGTTGTTTAAATGTTTATATAACGTTAATATTAACGTTACACAAACGTTAATTAACGTTATATAAACGTTTAAACAACAATGTGTTCCCATTGGGTCGGCGTAAATTTAATATTTTAAATACAACCACGTTGTCGGGTACTATCCACTACAAATGTAGCCACTATGTCTGACGTGTCTGATATAATCTGGTCTGCTCTGTTTTAGTCTGATATTATCTGATCTGGGCCGCTTCCAATGTAGCCTCACACTTAGCCTAGGTCAAGCCTCCGACAGAGCTCATTTCTCAGTTACCAGTGACCGAGGTAAGATTAGCTAGTACAGTCTGCAGTAAGATACATAAAATACTTGTTGCTCTTCTGCGCATCTCACGGTTGAAGCGACCTTTGTAAAGCTGTACATTTCTTACAAACGTCAAATTACAAACAACTGTTAAGTTGTTTTAGTTTTAATCATCTCCAGATGATGCCAACTTGGTTGGCGAAACGCGCGTCGAATGCAGTATATAGTGTTTTGGTGTTTCGTGGAAAACTACGTCAGTGTTAATCAACTGTTAGTTGTGCTTTGTACATATTGTTCATATAAAATTTTTTAAGGTTGGTGTATGGCATTTTTATGCGTGTATGAAATTTTTATTAAAGTTGCGGTTTCGTCAGCTGTAAAACATGAAATTTTAAATGTTAAATTGTTTGTGTTGTTTTTAAACCAAAATAAAAATGAGGCTCATTAGTTAGAAATGACCCAAATATTTTACTTTGTTATTAAAATGTAGTTCAAGAAATATAATTGCGCTCAGTGCGGCAGCACTACTTTAAGCCAATAAACCACCAATAAATGCGTTAGAGATTCTTTCAAGTAACAAGCAGTTCGAAACAATTTCATCGTATTTTTTTTTTAAATGAAAAATAAAATTATACATGGGAATTAAAAATAACTTCAATGGGTTTGAACAGATGTCAAAAATCGGTGATTTAAATATAACTACGAATTTAAGACTCACCCTGTACATGTATTGCTATTTTCAGGTCATACAAATATTACAAAACTATCATACAAAGTTTCTTTCTTATGACATTTTTATATCAAAATTTTTATTTATTTAAACTAAGGTAGCATTTAGTCTGCATCTACAAGTTGCAGCAAATTTATTTTGTCACGTACGCTATCATGAAATGTGGATTTTATTATCTACATTTTAATTTATTAGGACGGAAAGTTTTTATTACAAGAGAGGCACAACATTGTACAGTTTAAAAGTTATAGAGAAATGTTCTTTAAAAGAAACTTATTTTCTGGAGGCGGTGCTTTAGAATATATTTTTAAATAAAAGTGCTCAAAAGTTTTGATACGCGTAATATTCAAATGTATTATGTGTTCAATAATACTCTTGAATTAAAATATGAACAAATTTGACAATTTGACTTAGGTATGGATTTTTAACGTGCTTACATCGCAGATATACGAACCCACAATTTTACATTCCATTCCTTTCGAAAGACGTGATACGCGCAAATCCGCTCATACATCAACGAATTGGTCCCGTCCGTTTTTTAACACGGGACGTCTGGGTGTAAGCACGCGCCACTGCCTCTGACAGTACCAAGTCGATTTAATGGTTTTACATAAACTGTTTACTTCAATATTTTCTAAAAGACAGTAGGTTTCTCCTCTTAACCACATCTATGTTTCGACCATCCTCAAGCGAATTCTTAGAAGTGCTTAATATTTCATAACTTTAGATCATATTTTCCTTGAAAACCATTATTTATGTAAAATTGACATTGATGGATGGTTAGTTGCAGCCAGTAAAGCCCGAATGTGTCTATTTCAACTAGTAATAGTAAACTTTTGATAACATCGAAGTTGTATACGAAGTAAAAAGAGAACAATTAAAATGCTCCAAACTATCGGGCTCTTTACTCGATTAAAAGTTTTGTAACTTTAGATAAGGTTGTTCTATAGTTTGACAATGTGAAAAATGCCCAACAAAATTTCCAATACTGAAAGAATATGATATGCCCGGTTATTTCTTTTATTTTTAGACTGTTACTTTTTTATGCCCGAAGAAGTAACAAATAAAGAAATTTTATTCAGAATGAGAATTCAATAAAAATTACCTTGCCAAGAATCATTTAATTGGAGAACTGTAATTATGTTCTCTGGGGTGAAATAAAGCTAAATGCCAGCTGCATTAAAGTCAATTAATCGACAAGGATTTTGTTCATTTAAACGTTCAGCTAGGAACTGGATAACTAACATATGTATGGCGCTTTAAATAAATAGCTTAGATTGCACTTAAGAGATCATTTTGCCACATATAATTACACTAATTTGAGGTAAATGATATTAATGGGCTTAATGAATATAACGAACATAAATTTTAAACTTACAAAATATGCTGACAAAGAATTTGCACACACGTGAAAAGCATCATTCCATTAATACAAGATTATAGTTGAAATTTATTTAACACAGAGAAAATTTACTGCTATACTTGCGGAGAATCAGATAATTAATTAAAGTAATCTTTCATCATAAAAAATGTATGAACTTAGAGACACATAAATTAATTAATAGTAAAAGGAAAATAGACTAATAGCAAAATTTCTACAAACACCTACAAATAAAAGCAATTTGCCACGATGAATATTGAATTATAAAAAAGATTGCACATTCAGTGTAACTGGCACGTGTTTAACTAAGCTCAGTAGAGCAGTGGGCTAGGGCATTCAGTGACAAACATAGCTGGTTTTACTATCCGTCGACTCCCGAGTTCAAATCCCGGAGTGGTTGCGTGTTCGCGTTTTCTCAACAGTGTAACCCCCGCCAGTGCAACTCCTGTTTTGCATGTGAAGGTTGTTTACAGAAATGTGGTGCTGCTGATACCTACAACAGGACAATTATCCTTTATTTAATAATCATATGTGAGGAACATACCTGAGTTGTACCCAATGGATTGAGACATTAGTAGTAACAGAAGCAGGTATAATAAACGTGTTGTTTATTAATATGAATATTTACTAAAAGGTATTGAGAAATACAAAGTGTAGCAAAGGCTTGAAAGTAATTTAATCCCATGGTAATTATGAAGAGTTTATATAAAGAGCTTAGACAGAGGTGGGGAATCTCAGCTACAAAGATTTAAAATTCGCCATCAACACTTGTGAAGCAAAATTTATAATGTTTTATACGTATATCAGCATCAGAAGGGTTAATTTGCTGTTTGCTCTAACCATTTGTGAATAAGTACATTAATTTTCTCAAATTTTCTACTGCATCAACCAAGATAACTAACTCTAAGACATCAAGTGCCTAGTTGATTTTACTAAGTATGTTAACAGATTTGCTTCTAACATCTAATACGAGATCCAAAAAGAAAACCGCACATGCTGTATGAATATGCTAAATCTTATGCTAAACTCCAAATAAGTTTAGCTGATATGTTTGAACTTGTATGTTAGTTTAATCAAATATCTTCTCTCTGTAGGTAGCATATTATTTACCTTTATTAAGGTAATATAGGCAATTTCTTGAAATTATTTTGATGATACATTTAGAACTCACAACATTCAGATATTGTAAAACCACAGTAACCATATTCAAATAATATTACTACAAATGGATTTCGTAAGAACATAAATTTAAATTTATCGATATAAAACCGCCTCGTTAGAGAGGACAGGACTATAATGAATTCTGTAGAATTTTGTTTTTCATGAAGCAATAATATACAAGTTTTCAAAAAAATCTTGGCACGTGCTTTTTATTAAAATTTTAAGGAAAAATTGCATCAACGATACCACAAGACCTTTCGTGACACGTGCCGACTTATCAAGTAGGAAAGGTAATAACCATTTTTACCACTCTCACCTGCAAGCTGAAATCCTCGTTACACAAAGCTTTTTATACTACCTATCCTATTTACAAAAAAGCTTTTTACCGTTCTGTATACTGTATTTATATCTCAATTATTTCTACCTTATTCAACTTGCATTATGCAAAATATATATTTCATTTATATATTTCTTAATTTTCTCCCAGAATGTTGATAAAGAAACCTTACAAATCATTGAAAAACTCGATTGCATAGTAAGCCTCTAAATCCTTTAAATTTCTATGCCAATTAGAATTTGATATTACCTGATTTATTTTAACGAACCTTTGAGAATTTTATGAATTTTTAAACATCCTTTTTTTTTATATCTTTAATTTAAATATGGAATGAACTACACTTATTTTCATTTGCACAGATTTTTTTATTTACCCGAATTATTAAAAATGTATTATAATTATACATATACTTCTTTCCTGTTAGTTAAAAATATTTAAATCCAATATCCCACAGGAATCAAAATACGTTTTCTGATATGTTTTCAAAATAGAAATATGCTTATTTAATGACTTATTCGCAAATTGCCAACCATTTTCAAATTATAATGGTTCTAAAACTACATAAATACATTTATATATAATTTAACAATTAAATGCATTAAAGTGGTTTTACAACAGAATTTGTAATGCATCCAGATCTGTGGTCTATTTCACATAGTCAATTATTTTGAAATTATATTATCTGATGTACTAAATATATGGATTTTACGCCGTTAACAGTGAGTTTAATGAAGCATATTACAGTTCGAAATTTTAGTTGTAAATTATACGTTATTTTTTTAGTTCATCTATTACTATGTAAAATGTTTACAGAAATGACAGATGTTATTAATTATGTCCAGATAAACTAAAGATGAAGATAAATTAACTAGATAAAATTTTTTTATATAAAAATACGTGAAAATGTGAATGTCCAGAATCCAGATGTTCTTTACGAACAACTGATAAACTGCAAATAATGCTTCCAGTTCCCAGAATATCTACTGTGTGACAATGAAATTGCAACACCTAAGAATTTACCTGAAAATCTGTCATACAGGTCTCACACCGACCAATCAGTACAACACTTTGGTTGTGAGTGATTGAGGAATACATCATTTTTGTACTAACAAAAAAAAACTGGTTTTCTAACCGGCTCGGTGGTGTAGTCGGCTAAAGTGCGCGATAGCAAGCGTGGCTAGAAATCTTTCTATAGTAGCTGCGAATTCGAATCCTTCCACCGACACTGGCAATGTCCGTGAGAATGGTTTATGTCCACGTTCTTCTAAAGCTTTGGATTCAGGGCTTGTCTGTGGTGCTTATTATTATTATATTGAACCCGAGTTAAATTTTTTACTTACTTTAGTTTTTCGTCTTGTAAACGCCATTGACAATGCCTCATGTTTAAAGACCATATTTTAGGAATTAAGTGAGTTTGAAAGGTGTAGTAGATTCGGAGGGTTTTGGAAAATTGCGGATAGAGTTGGTCGAAATGCGTCAACAGTGATGTGATATTGTAATGCGTGAAATGAAAAACAGAAGTATAAACCTCGTAGAGGTACGGGGGCTGTTTGAAGAACCACTTAACATGAAGAACGCTTCTTAATTATTTCGACACTAAGGGTCTGTTTCAGCAGTATTAGATCTGTAACAAATGAATAGTTAAATGCTACTGATCAATGACTATCCATCAAGTCCATTTATTGGAAAATATGTTCCTTTGGTCTTCGATCGTACCAACCCCGCCTCATGTTGCCACTGACCCGGAGACACCGAGATGTAAGACTTCAGTGGTGCCAAGAATATGCCCAGGGGGTGAAGAATGGAATGGTATAGTATTAAGTGATGAATTATGATTCTGTTTGTTCGTTGGTTCATGACTAGAGCAAAATTCGTCATCGACGTGGAGGCAAAGTGAGATATTAATTTCATGGGAACGATGGACAGCATTTACCTGATGGGTTATGGTATGAGGCGCAATAGCCATCTTAGAAGGAAACATAGATGTATAAGATTACATTCACAATTCTTAGAACCGGTTGCGCTACAGTATCTTCACAGGATGGAACACCTCATTTTCCAACAGGATAATGCCAGACCCCTTACTACTGTCACAACCAGGGTGTTTCTGAAAGATACTTTTCCATGGCCCGCAAGATCACCTGATCTTTCGCCAATCGAGCATGTATGAGACACGAGAGGCAGAAGGCTAAGTCTATTATTACCGGTTCCACTAATGGAGCTCCAGCGCTTACTACAAGGGGTTCAAATAGCTCGGGACACAATACATCAAGAAAACATCGACCAACATCTATTTAAAAGTATGTCTCGCACATCTGGCGAGTGGAAGATTGCATTGCGTAAAGCACCATTGAGCGAAACACAAACAAATTTTAATCATTTGATACTTTATTTAAGCCCAATTGTTTATCAACAATGATTAAAATATTTTAACGATATAGATATTGCATTTTTAATTTCAAGTAAAAAGGATCTTTTTTAATTTGGATCATAAAATTATAATTTGGGAATGATAACATCGTCTCTTGAGCTACGATCCTGCAATTTTAAAATAGAAGAGATTATAAATTGAATGATAACATATCTAGACACAATATGATGATATTTTAAGTTTTCGTATAGATATGATTGTGTCTGATATCACACTATGGTAACCGTTCAATGTTATCGGTTTATAAGGGATGTCATCTGTAAGTGATGCCTATATCAATAAAAGCGGTTAAAGATTAGATATTTTTTCGTTAAATTATGTAAAATAAATAAATAATAATTGCAGTGCATTGAATTAATAACAGTATGCTATTTTACAATAAGATTTTAATATATTTAACTATGTTCGTTTTCATTACTACAAATAGTTTCATGTTACAAGTTTTTAATATGCATTTATTTAGTTCCGTGTGTATTTTCGGTTTTAAGCAAGTGTTCTTAAAAGGAATAAAAATGTGAGTTAAAGAAATTTGTTCAATATATAAAACGAATGTAGCCACCAAGTCATTATATCAAAATAACTTCTATAAGGCAAACAAACGCACAGAATAACAATTTATTATAAAAAATGCAAGTTTCCAGCAAAACCTGAGAAGAATATTTTATGTAGAAAAATATAAAATAGGCCTAAATAATAACGTGCCATAATAATGACGTTTTCATAACAAAAAGTAATTTTAAAAATTATGAGTGCCCGTATACAAATGTTACACAAATGATTATGTAAAAAGGTACGTATATGTGAAGAGTTTTGCTTTTTTATGGAATGTTCCACAAATGATTATGACAACAAATTCAGTTTTTCAAAAGATATTCCTAATTGTTTTTTTGCAGCACCTCCAACATAAAAGCGTCTTAAAATGCTGAACCCAACGAAATTAAGAATTGACAGAACGATTGGCGCAATAATGTATAACTGAAAACTCACATTTTGTGCTTCAGACTTTTGGCAGAGTAAATGGATGAGTAAATTGTATCTCTTTTAGTAAAATGAAATTGTTAGAATAAATATGAAGCTATGAAATGGCTTTGGTTATGAAAAATGTAGTAAGTGTATTTTATTTTTTTATGATCGATTAATTTATTTATTTTCAAACAGCAATTTTATAAACTACCATAAAATTCACTGAAAAAATAAAGCAGGGGGATAATGGTAATGGTAATAGTGGGGGAGGCTGACGCCTGGCAAGTAGGCCACAGACAGGCCCTTTTTTACCAACCCCCAGCTGTCCCCTCAGCCATGTGCTTCTCTTGCTCCCTCATCGAATCTTTCCGACCTTCTAATAAAGGTCAGGATGTCACTCATTGTGAGGGAGCTCATCTCCTCCCTTAGAAGCGCCTCAGAACCGAAGATACTGTGTCTCAGGTGCCCAAACGCTTCATATTGTCCCAGGAAGTGGTAAGATGTTTCTTCATCTCTCCTGCACCTTGGACATGTAGGGTCTTCCTCAATACCTATCAATGATAGATGCCTCCTAAGTCTGCAGTGGCCTGTCAGAACACCGATTAATAGATTCAGAGTTTTCCGACTCCGTCCCAGCAACCAGGCCGATCTCGATTTGTTCGGCCCCGTAACAAAATCTCGAGTTTGCCTGTAGGCCCTGTTTGTCCTCCAGTGCATCCTCAGTGTCTCGTGGGCCCACTCATTGAGGGCCGTTGTGACCTGCCTTCTTGAAATACCTAACATAGATTCAGGCCCGTGACAGGGTTCCTCGGCTCCGTGTCTAGCCAATTCATCGGCCTTCTCGTTGCCTGGAACTCCCATATGTCCCGGGACCCATACCAGTCTCACTTGTTTATGCCTAGTCAGCTCTTCTAGGGCATCACCACACTCCTGGACGAGAGCTGATCTTGTCCTGGGGGAGCACACCGCTTTTAGAGCAGCCTGGCTATCGGAGCAGATGTATATTATCTGTTCCGCCCCATTCCTAACCTCAGCCCTACCCGCCACCGCTAGGATGGAAGACCGTGGTATACGAGCCTAGGGCAAAGCTCTCCTGTACTTCTTTGCCTTCCAGATATATTCCTGCCCCGGAGGACGGTCTAGTGGCCACCCGAGATCCGTCTGTGTAACACACCAGAGAGTCCCGGCGGAAGTCAATTCTTCCTTCGCTCCACTCCTCCCTACTGGGAAAAGTGATAGTGTAGTTCCTTTCCAACCTTAGCTGATCAAGGGGGATAATACTATATTGTTTCTTTTATGCCTGTACAAATTGAAAATGAAATCTCTAAATGCAAAATGGATATGTTGCAGCTGACATTCCGATGTTTGACCCAAAATGTGTTCTAAAACAATTTTGAGATACTGCCCTTAGCGATCTATTAAATACATCATGTGACATAGAAAATGCAACACCCAGTAATCGTTAAAATATTTAAACGAACTTTTGCTAAACAATTGGGCTTAGAAATAGTATTGATTCAAATTTCATAACAGACAACAGTATTTACCTCAGAATTAATAATGAGTTGGTGCTCCATGCAACCTTACACACTCTCCAACTGTGCGAAGCATGTTTCGAATTAGGTGGTCGATGTTTTCGTGAGCTATGTGTTCTAAGCTATCTGAAACTTTTTTCGTCAGCGCTGAAGATCCATTAGCTAGACCATTAATGAACCTAGCCGTATGCCTATCATGTCCTCTACATGTTCGATAGGTGCAAAGGCAGGTGATCTTGCGGGTTATGGAAGAATGCATATCAGCATCTTGTAGGAACCTCCTGGTTCTCACAGGGTCTGGCATTATCACGCTGGAAATAGGATTTTCCAATCTCTGACAATAAGGTCAAACGATTCCAAAACCCTGTCAATGTGCATTTATGTTCCTTTCTATGAGTTCTGTATGCTATTGCACCCCCTATAACAGCACCTCTCGGTTAAATACTGTCGTTTGTTCCACACAAAACTGAATATCTGAACTTTCCCTACATCGACAAAGAGTTCCTCTGCGCACATTATGAATTCTATCCGATTCTCTGCTTTTTGGACACGTTCTTGGCACCACTGAAGCCTTACCACTGGTTGACTCAGGATCAGTGAAATGCAGAAGGGAGCGATACGATCGAAGACCAAAGAAATGGACCTGATGGATAGTTATTGATTGGTATTTGGTGACCATTCATTTTCCATGTTCAGTGATATTTCGAACAACACCGTACCGTACCGACGTTTATGCCTCTGTTCTTTATTCCACACATTTTAACATCTCCTCACTGAAGTTCGGCCAAAAGGGCAGTGTATCCTTCAATAGTTCAAAGCCCAAACTATTATCACTAGTCAGTTTTTGTTTACAGGATTTTCACATAAACTCGTTATGTATTACTAGGTGCTGCAATTTAAATGTCACGCAGTTTACTTACATCTTGGTTACGAAGATCGATGGTTCGATAAATTGAAAATTTATTCGAAATTTGTTTCCAACTCAAATGAGCTATGAAACTATGCGTTCGGACTCCACTATAAACTATAGCGCCTCATCTCTCTTTTACATAGCATAATATCCGATTTTGAAAGGCACATTTCGATAATGGTGAGGCGGTTAAAAAAAACGGTTTTAAGGAAACAATATTTAGCACTTTGCTAAAGAAAATTCAAAATGTTTAGATTCTTTCGCTTTATTTAGCGCTGAAATGAAACATAAGATATGAATATTCACTTCCTTAAACGTCCTTTGGCGTTACTTAAATAGTCCAGTCAACCCTTTATGTGCAATTAGAGCAAATATCTTGGTGCCATACCAATCGTGAAAAGACGGTGTACAGACAAACACAAACTACTAAGATACAAAGATAAACAAAATCATTCAATTACATTTGTAGTAATTGATACTACACATAAAGGCATAATTACAAAATAAACAAGGTACAATGGAACAATCTATCATATTTCAACGATATGTTATCCATTTACTGCTTACCTGTAGATAATAATGGAATTTAAAATACAACATTCTGACAATGAAAATTATTTATAAAAGAATGTATTATTAATTCACTAAAATGTTAACAAAATTTTAAAAAATAAATAATAATTAATATAAAAACAAATTAAGTTCCTCTTCTTGATAAAAGTTAAAATATAGAGTGGAATGAAAAATAATATTAACTGAAAATTTTTTTGTTAATTATTATTTACTAACTTTTACAAATCTTATCACAGATAAGTATAACATATATCTTTTTAAACAATTATTTTCCCGGCTATTTGCCAAAACGCTGAAACTTGGATTACAAAAAAGATAATATGCACATTATGTTCAGTACAACTGACTCAATAATGTTATTTTTAATTTCAACTATTCTGTCTGGTAAAACCAGAAATAAATAAAACACAAGGTACTCACCAGTTGACACTCACATTAAAAAATTTTAAAATATCTACCGACACGTGTTTCTGCTTGCTTTAGCCTGAACATAATGTGCATATTATCTTTTTTGTAATCCAAGTTTCAGCGTTTTGGCAAATAGCCGGGAAAATAATTGTTTAAAAAGATATATGTTATACTTATCTGTGATAAGATTTGTAAAAGTTAGTAAATAATAATTAACAAAAAATGTTCAGTTAATATTATTTTTCATTCCACTCCAATAATTAATATAACCATACAGAATTTTAGCTTATTTTCAATAATCAAAAAAATGAGTTGACTGCAATAAACCACAAGGCAGACCATTATTTATCTGAGTCAATGAAGTTCCCCTGAGACGGGTACAACTCAGCATCTGGAATCTAGTTTATAATTGTTTAAACATCAACGTTGAGCTGTCCTAACTCAACGGGTTGCAAAAGAAGTTTGTTAACCTATCTACCGCAACTTATTGCAGTCAAATTGGATGATGCTGTCCAAGGCAAATAGGTATTCCCAAAAGAATCTAAATTCTGTGTAGGTGCATTTTAAAAAGGACAATCGTAATATATTACTTACAAACCATATCCTCTTCTTATAAAATAAGGATAATTGAGTAGTTTTTTTCATACGTAATTGAAATTATTAAAAAATTGGTAGCGGACTGACGAGGAATTGTCACAAGGAAGAAGATATATTCAAAGTCAAAGTCAGGATATAATCTACTATTTGTACTCAACATGAATCGAAGATGATGGGTATATACCTCTGTTTCGTTCTTATTAACCTTGAGCAAGAGAAGTTCTGAACCTATTTCTCGCAAATTATTTCAATCAACTTAGATGCTGCTCGGTGAAGAGAATACCTATTGTAAAATAAATCCAAATTCCTTAAAGGCGCACTTTGAACTCAATTATTAATATCAATATAATGTTATCATCATACAAACTCTATCCTCTCATTGTGAAATAAGGACAAATAAAACGTTAATCAGTTTTAGCTCATTTTGTATAACGCCCGTGTGATGAGTACATATCCATTACAATCTGCAAGCTTCTGGCTCTTTGTAGTCATCATTGGTAGGGGTACTCGCAGTGGAGTTTAATTCTTAGGGCAGGCGTACGCGAGCCACATTTTGTAGTTGAAGTAACCACAAATTTGTGGTCAAGTCGACTGCAACTTGCGGTTAACCAGAGCACATCCCGACTACATTTTTGTGGTTCACTTGCGATCGTATCAACTGCAATTACAGTCGAGGCGACTAGACTGTAACAACCACACAACACACAAAATAGGAAGATCATTAAACATGTATTTCGAAGAAAAAGCACTCTTCTTATTTTGAGGAGAAAAAGAAGACGTAGGCAAGTACAATCTCTCTGGATACATCCACCAACGAAATGAACTCGCGCAATCGCGGTTACTATGACCGCAAGGTTGTAGTCCGTGTACCGTAGCGCCGGCGTACGCGTCGATATGACACAAGCGAACTGCAAATGCTCGTTCGGCTACCGTCGACTCTCGTGTATAGTATTTCTTATGGAGGACCTTAGTTCGCCAAGAAGCGACCGCAATTTTGTGGTTGGTCCAACTGCACAATGTGGCTCGTGTACGAGAGCTCTCATCCCGAAATTGCAGTAAACAATGATTAGCAAGAACCTAGCAGAATATGTGACAGAAGTGCAACTATGAAAACATCGTTCAAAAAACTACAGTTTATCTCAGAAACTGTCAATTATGTTTGTGTGTACACGAGGCTGAATTATATTCTGCGGGAAAAATTAAGTAAAACCAAAAAATTTGGTTTCAGTTTTAAATGACCTAATGTGAAAGTCTGTATTAAGAATATATTACGCTACTTATAGTAAATCATAAACAGACTGTATCATTGTTGCATACTGCTACAATGTAAGTCAACCAATACGTTTAGCAATTTCATTTATCTGGGTCACTCGAGATCTTTCCGGAAACTAGATTTTGCAATAAAGCATGTATTTGCCATTCTTATAGTATATTTGGTAGTCAAATTTTGAATACACATTAAACATAAATTGTAATGTGCTTTTAATCATATATACAGGTCTTACAATATTGTAGTAGAATAATCAACAAAAACCTGAATATGCTCCACACATAAAATAGTAAATATTATTACTAATTTTAGTAGCATCTTCTACAATACTTCATGACTATAACTGCACTTTGTAGTGCAAATTTGAACATCGAAATTAATCCAGTCACTATTTCTTTTTCTAATTTATGCAAGTTTATACTGCAAACCTAAATTGTAGTTTAATTTTACTACAATTTCTTCTTGAAATTTTCTACAATTTGTTGTTGTCCCTATTTGTATCGTAATTTGTAGTAAAAGTCCACACAACTATAGTGTTTACAACAACTTTTTTTTCGTGTATAAAAGTAATCTAATGTGACGTGAAACGTGGGTGGAAATCAAATTAAATTTATTGGATAATGCATCTAAACGAACAGGACGAGACCGGATGGAAAACAATTTATTTCTTGAATCGGATGGGTTTCATGGTATTTTAAGTAATATTGAAAATGTGTCAAAGAAGCAAGGAAATCCTCTTAATGGTCGCCTTACTATGAAATGACAATAAAGATCAATACTTGTTTACGTTGCGTCAGAAAGAATAGTAATAAAGCAAAGTACCATTTTTCTTTAGCTAGCAATATTGTTACGTACAATACTGTAACAAATAAATGAAATTAAATGGATCTGAGAAAAACATAATATAGGGGTAGAGAGTTTTGTATGCATGTTGATAGTTCAGGTAAAATATTGTAGCAGATAATTTGAGTCAATAAATATTAGTTTGAAGTCTAAATGAAGTAAACAATTTATTTCCGTAGACATAAAACGCTTTGTTATTCTAATTGAGAAATGGTAAACAACAAATTGAGAAAATGTTAAGAAAATACGCACTACATATAAATACAGTGCATCGATGGTTATAAGTTTAAACTAATTATTATAAGTAGGTCTCATAAAAGGATCTACAGTTTCTTGGGGTGGCGGGGGCTTAAAACTACCGATTTATGTTAGTGGTTTACACAAAATCATATCCACACTTGGTGCATATTCTCTGCGGTTTTTTTCATTGGAGGGTATTTTTCAGGGGCATATCCATTGCGGCAAAGAGGTACTGGAGGATTGTTACAATCTGTTGCATATTTGAGACACAAATGTGACTTATTGAACTAATATTTATCTTGTCCCTGCGCGTAACAAATTAAAATCAATATTCCATTCATGTCCAAAATATTAACATATCAAATAAACTTGATAAATGTATATTTGTACTATCTGAACATATAATAACTATTTTCGTCAACCTCAATTTTTATATAAAATATCATGGAACGTATAATTTTCCTGACATTTAACGTCTAGATAACTGTAAATATAAAGTAATAATAATCAAACAATTACAATAGTCTATTATAGTTTCTTAACATTAAACTAATGATAATTACACTCCGGCGATGTATGGAAATTTACGTAACTATTTTTTTACCCAACAGAATATTGGTAGAATATTTGGTTGAAAATTGTTACAAAAAATATTTTATCTGTACAAAAAAAAGAGCTTTAACAAATGTTTGCTTTAATTGTTGTTTGGATCTAATATAGTCTACTAGTCTAAAAGTTTAGTCGATTCTAGAAAACGTATTTCTATTCGTTAAATTTTGTGTGTATCGTAATAATGTATATGAAGGTATTTATGAAAATATGACGACATATGGCTGCCATGAGTGACGTAACAATTCCAAAGAAGTTGATAGAGCTAACAAGAATGGCCATGTCTAGAGTAGAGTGCGTAGTTAAAGTTCAAGTTGACGCTAAGAAATATTGTATACCAGCGAGGACTGCGCAAGGATATGCGTTGGTGGTTCTCCTTTTTAACACAGCATTGGGTTGTGTGGTCAAAAACCCATTCGTAGATAACAGAGGAACGACAAATACAATTACTGACATATGCGGAAGCGTGGACATAAAAGACCAAAGTATCGATGTAAAACCACATTAAAGAAACAGAAATGTTGGCTAAAATTTAATGCTAATTGGTTCAACTTCGAAGTAGTTGAAGACTTTATATCCCTAGCGTCTTCCATCAATTCTAGTAATCCTAGAATACATCAGATGAAATTAATAGAAGAATTACATAGCAAATAAATAATATTATGGTATGGCCTAACACCTAAAAAACCATAACGCTGACCAAAATCGCTAAAACTAAATGATATAAGACCTATTGTTTCAATATTAATTTACGAATCCGAAGAATTGACTCAGGAAAACTGACGAACAGCTATTCCCAATACTTGAGAAAATTCTCCGAAAAATATTATGTATAATAATGGTACGTAGAGATGTAGGCATAGTCATGAGATACATGCACTTTACCGCTTTACCGGAAAAGAGGACAAAGTATGCTTCAGTGAAAAGAGGGAGTTGACTATCAACAAGCCATTCACAAATATCTCACCGTGGCGGGATATAGAAATATGTTGGGGAAGGCGCAATCGAAATTTAGTTTAATGTCAGTAGCGTTAAGTTGGTTATATTGGTTCGTTGTCCTAGCTTGTTCTCTCTGCCTTATATTGCTCCTTATTTATTTGTCAGTCCAATGATGCTTACCTTTGTCACAGTTTTCCTAGCTCATTACTACATGTTTACCATTTATATACCATTTGGTTTCACAATGCAGGTTTGATAGGATCCTTTCTTGATAATTGGATCTAAGTTACCTCGTCATAGATAGTAAGTGACTTCTGCATTATCTTTGGACGTGTTCCTAGTAAGTATACCATTTGTAATGTACTGATTGGCTTTTGGTGGGGCAGAAGTTTAATTTCTGGTCCCTTTTCGTGATTCATTATAATTTTCGCCCATGCTATTTTCACTGTTGCAGTTAATTCCTGCTCCCCCCTGTAGGAAGGAGTTCTTGTTGAGTGGCTTGCTATCTTGAACATCTCCATTGTAACAGAGACCAGTCGCATAATAATTCTGTTATTTCAGAACAGAAATCATGCAATATCACATTGAAAGTAAATGTGATTAAATATTTCTGCTAAGGAGTAGATGCACAGATGAAATTTAATTGCTGTGTATACGTTAGTTCAATAAATTTAATAAACAATTCATTCGTACGTCAACATCAAACTATTGCTCAACATTGCAGTAATTAATACGATACCATAGTATAATTATGTGCTTATTACGAGTAATTACAAATTTAATGTTACAATCCCTTTCATGAAACTCAATTAATTAATACAGAGTTTGATTGAAATGCTGATGATAATAATAATAATAATAATAATAATATTAATAATGCTCTACTCTTTCGGAGTAGTAAAGTGGACAGTAGAGGAGCTGCGCCAATTAGATAAGGATACCCGCAAGATGATGAATATTCACAGAAGTATTCATCCTAGATCGTCCGTTCCTCGTGTGTACCTCCCACGTCAACGGGGGGGGGGGGGGGCGAGGACTCTTGAGCCTGGAGTGTACGCATGGCAGAGTAGTTCTGAGTATGGCATGTAACATACTCAGGAGCTCAGATCCCCTCTTGCGGTTCGTAAAACATCACAACTGTAGGAGTGGGAGCAGGATTGTTCAAGGCAGCAAAAAGAGCCGCAGATGAACTCGGTCTCGCATTTGACATCAGGTGAGGAGGCCGGCGAGGTGCTGATGTTGAGTCAGTCACCGAACTTCAGCCAAATCGTCTGAAAGCCCGAATCAGAGCTGCCGAACAGGAAAATCTGTTTCGGCAGCATGTCGATAAACCCCAGCATGGTGTCTTTTATAAGAACATAGAAACACTGGGTTTATCGACCAGGCTGACCTTCGCCTTTCTAAGGTCAGCCGGGCTTAAGTCAGAGACCGAGGGATTCATTATGGCCTGCCAGGATGGTGTTATCAACACCTTGGTCTACCGCAGCCGCGTGCGGCGTGTAGAGGTCCCTGATATCAACTGCAGGACCTGCCATCAGGCGCCGGAATCGCTCATGCACTTACTTTCTGCATGCCCCATATATGCGATTTCGGCCTACATCCACCGACATAACGCGGCTTTACGAGTGCTATACTACCATCTAAGGCACTCGTACGGGGTAGACCAGACACCAGTGCTGCCTTACGTCCCCGGAGATATTGAGTCCGTTGTCGAGAACGAGAAATGCCGAATTTACTGGAACTACTCGTTCCCGACTGTCAGGCTAATCCAAGCCAACAAACCTGACATAGTCCTCCTCGACCATCAACTCAAGGTGATGTATGTCATCGAGTTCTCGGCACCTGCGGAGAAAAACATCACCTTGAAGGAGGAGGAGAAACGGACCAAATATCGCGATCTCCGGTACGAGCTCCAAGTGCTGTACCCAGGCTACTCGGTCAAAATGGTCGTCCTTATAATCGGTGTACTCGGAGGGATAAAGCCTACGCTGCTCTCGGAACTGAAGATCATACCGGCCTGCCAAAAATCAGCCGAGCGGCTGGGAGGCCAAATGCAGAAGGCGGTCATTCTGGGTTCTCTCCGTCTGCTTAGGGCACACGATTCTGGTATCTACAGTCACTAACCCTGCGGGATGTGGGGAGTGGCTGTAGTTGATGCGTCGGCGCGACTTCCGTGAGGCGTCGGAGGCCACGGGAGGACTGACCGGCAACATATATTCCGGACAAAAAAAAAATTATAATAATAATAATAATAATAAAGCCTACGCTGCTCTCGGAACTGAAGATCATCCAGTGCTGCCTTATGTCCCCGGAGATAATGAGTCCGTTGTCGAGAAGGAGAAATGCCGGATTTACTGGAACTACTCGTTCCCGACTGTCAGGCTAATCCAAGCCAACAAGCCTGACATAGTCCTCCTCGACCGTCAACTCAGGGTGATGTATGTCATCGAGTTCTCGGCACCTGCGGAGAAAAACATCACCTTGAAGGAGGAGGAGAAACGTGCTAAATACCGTGATCTCCGGGACGAGCTCCAAGTGCTGTACCCAGGCTACTCGGTCAAAATGGTCGTCCTGATAATCGGTGTACTCGGAAGGATGAAGCCTACGTTGCTCTTGGAATTGAAGACCATACCAGCCTGCCAAAAATCAGCAGAGTGGCTGGTAGGCCAAATGCAGAAGACAATCATTCTGGGTTCTCTCCGTCTGCTTAGGGCACACGATTCTGGTATCTACAGTCACTAACCCTACGGGATGTGGGGAGTGACTGTAGCTAATGCAACCGTGCTACTCCCGTGAGGTATCGGAGTCCACGGGAGGACTGGGCATCGATTCTATCGAGAAAAAAAATACGTATATATAATATGTATATATATATATATATATATATATATATATATATATATATATATATATATATATATATATATATATATATATATATGTAAATATAATAAGACAAATTAATCAGAAAACAACAACGCTGTTAATTAAATATACAAACATGAATTTACAAAAATCAATCAGGGTGTTCTTGCAAATTATTAAATACTACAGTATATTGTTTTTAATTATTTACAATTAAATATGCAGGAGAAATTAATTTGTATGAAAAATTTTAGGCTTCTTGATACAACAAAAAATTTGCTGCCCATATTGAGATATTATTCAATGCTTAAAATTAGTATCGAATATTTCCATAAATTATTTTCATTAATTTATTGTTTTCAGAGGTAAAATCTATCTAATACTGTTGACTCTCAAACCCTTATTGATCCTTTCCGATAAAATTAGTAAACGAGAATTGGAGCTAGAAACATCATCCCCATTCAACCGTACTTGTTGAAGGATTGGTTGTATTACGACTACTACTGGAATGTTAAATAAGATCCGGCAATAGTATGTGAGATCACATTCTCAAAATAAACATATATGAAGCCATATCATAGTTAAGATGAAATTTAATATAATGTACACTTCGACGTGCGGTAATATCAGGTGCTATAGGTACAAATAGTTTGTGACTCATCTAATGAAACTTTGCAAGCACTTAGCACTAAGTTAAATCAATAACAGAAAGGAATATAAGCATTTGGGTATATGTATACCCAAATTCGCTAGTGCGTGTGGTTACAATACAATCCTTTAAAGGATCAATGAACATTGTTGAAAATACATTTTCCAGTCATTAAAACTCACTGTGTATGAGAAAAGCCTATCATTCACATCAATTTAGATTTCGAAGTACATTTTCAAAATGCCTTCACATCTGTACTGTCCATACAAAATATTTAAATTCGTTTTCTTTCCCTCTTACATTTTATTAAGTTGAAGTTTTGTGTGAAGGAAATTTCAGATCGGGATTAAATTAAATAATTCTCTTTAACAGGAACGACTATTTTATTACCTGATGATTTGAGATTGAAGAACAACTTTTTAGCAGCGATAAAACTAATATACAGAACATTTAACTTTAATAGTAGCGAGTATGTCCTTTAAGAATTTTAATAGCTTTTCTCATATGCGATAAAAAAATGTTTAACTTCGGTCAGATATGACCAAAAAAAGTAAGTTAAAAAAGTGATTATGTATTCCATGTTTATTTGAAAATGAAAATCCCTGCATACAATGTACAAACTGTCGAAAGAATAAGACATAAATTAACTAAGTTACAAATTGCCCCAAAAAGATATTTATGTACAATTCTATAATATGTAGCTGTACATTCATTTCCATATGTAGCTAGAAAAAGAAGCAGCGATTTAAAAAATCAATAATCTGCCGCCCGTGAAGGGTCTACCTTAAATATCTGATTTAGAGCCATACATCAAAATGAATCTAACATAAAATAAAACAACTTTGATCCGTCGCTATATATAATGTGGAAATTGATAAAAAACAATTTAACTTTTGACATATATTTCCGAAAAGCTTAAAGCAGTCAAGTCAGCAAATAGTGAAAGTTAAGACATCAGAGTTCATTTATTTGTATACAAGAAGTAAATAGTTCCCCACTGCATTTCAGATACACAGCATGCTATTGATAGACATACTGGGAGTTAATGAATGGCTTCTTAGGAGTAAAATTAGGTCAGTCACTTGACGAAGAGACCAATACGAATCAGAGATTAACCGCTGCAGAATTCTTACTTTCAGTTTATATAGGATGGTCCGCAGTTAATTTTCAAACTTGAGAATCCATAGAATTCATCAAAATAATAAAAAAAATTTATAGCTTAAACGCAATTTGAACAGCCTCAATAAAATTACTTTTTTTTCTGTCATTTGAGATATGTGTGGAACCAACCAAGATACTTTAATGAATTGGTAAGTATGGGGGTGGCACAATGACTAGAGTACGCTATATGACAAGCTCCATAGTCACACTGTCTATCTGCTCTTGAGTTCGAATCTCAGCTTCGGCAGATGGTAATGTAGTAAAATTAAACTACAAATTATTAGGTTATTTGCAACATAAACTAGCAAAAGTTTGAAAAAGAAAGAGTGACTGGTTCAATTTTGATGTTTAAATTTTTACTACTAAGTGTGGTTATTCTAACTTAATAGTTTCATACGCGGTTCCTAAGAAGAAGTTGTCCAGATACTAGAAGAGGGTGGTGTTGATAGGCGGCTTATAATATAGTTTGTGCATGACGGTTCTCCACCGCATTTTAGTTTCGCCGCACGGGATCATTTGGATATGACCCTTTCGAATCGTTGGTTCGGCAAAGGAAATCCAATAGCCTGGCCAGCTCGAGCTCCCGATTCTAATATATCGAATTTACATTTATTGGGACGCCTCAATGCATTAGTTTCTGCAACTTCTGTGCAAAATGTTGTTGTTTTACGTGAAAGGATATTTTCGAACATATCCGGCAGTCTATGATACGTTGGTGCCATGGGCATCATTTTGAACATTTTTTTTACAGTTAAGTCTCAAGAAAGTTACATTGTTTTTTATAATATTGTTCTTATCTTTTCCTTGATGGAAAGAAAATACAAGAGACACTTTTTGAATAATATGTTTTTCTCTTTGAGACTTATTATATAGGTTTATCAACATCTCCAGTTTTTAATCTTTCAATCACATTACGTAGCCAATGTCTGTAGTCCGCTACGCATAAGAAAAGCCTGGAAAGTATACAGCTTCAAAGCTTCCACAGTTCATATAGGACCTTTTTTGCTTATTTTAGCCCGTAATATACTCTGCAGAAGTTTAGCATACTAGTTCTGAAACATCCTGTATATCATACAAAAAAAAATGGGATTATTTTCTCATAACCAATATTGTTTATTTTCATAATACCGACTACTAAAGTTCTTTGATAATGTTTCTATAAAAGGGCACGGACTCTTTTGGTATATTTTTCATACCAAACAGTCTTCTATGTAGGTAAATAATTCTGCGGTATAAATATTCATTAATGTATTGGATCGCTCTTAATTAAAGTCGTATTTTACCAAATTTTATACGAACCTAATAATTGAAAGTACAATTTTATTTATGCAAATAAAAAGTCTGTGTTGAAATTTCAAACAATACTTCAAATTGAATACACCTAACTTAATATATGTACATGTGCAAATGAAACACTATATCAATTTGCAATTACTATTTTGGTTACGTTATGAATAAATTACTATTTTCCATATAAAACGTAGAATGAAATGTACCTATGATTTCGTTTAGGAAAATTGACATTAACATTTCAGTTTCATTTATCGAAAATTTTGTTCACGTTATTTATAAATTTTAAAACTTTTGCACTAGTAAACAAAACAAAACAAATAACTATAATCTATACCAAAGTATAGTAATAATTAACTGCGATCGATGTGCATTATATAAAAACTATATTTGTGTGCTTTTGTAACATTTTGTTTTGTTCTAAAGTTTAGATTAACTAAAATATAGCCCAATCTAATGGACTCTCTTCGCATTTACTTTATTTTTTATAATTTTTTTGCTCTTTTTTTATAAGGATCCTTCATAAACACACGTGCAGATTCTAGAATCCGCTGCACTCACGCGTATGGGCCCAGTGTGCTTCCCTGACTTTCCTAAAAAGAGACTGGATTTCTCTACAAAAGAGGGCAGTCTATTCCAGGGTAGATCCCATAGCTAGTTCATTCGGCTCTTGTCTTCTGAGATGTCTATGTCTTAATATTCCCGATGTGCACAATTACATAAAATATGAGCGAAGGTTTCTTGATCATCGTTCACCCTCATTGTATGAAGGTGCTTATTTAGAGGACAGTGTCCTGTTATCAGGCCTACTATCCATCTCATTGTGTTTCCTAATGAGCTTCAGTAGCTAATTTACGGTAGAGATGCTCAAAGGTTGCTTTATCCTTGATTGTCTCATTTCAGGAGCTCGAGCCCAATGGTTGTTAAATTATGCCACAAACCAGTTTCGTAGCTCTGATGTGATCAGACTTATTGGTACAGAAAGAGCTAGTTCCGGGCCAGAAAAGAGGTTTTTAGTACCTTCCTCCGCCAAATGATCTACTTTTTCATTATCTTTATGCCACTATGTCTGACATCCATATAAGTTTCACTGAGTTATGTTCACACAATTCGGTCAGAATTTTTTGATAATTCAGTAGGTACCAATTTAGAAGTCGCCTTATTTGATTCAAAAGTCCCCAAAACCGCCTGACTGTCGATACCGTAAATATGCTTGTTAACAAAACCTTTAGTGAGGTTTTTGTTTGCGCATAATAAAATGGCATATATCATAGCTTGAACACACTTGGATACTTACCGAAAGGTACCGAAATACAAACCTTTGCATCCATGTATACCAGCACCAGTTTCCCCCTTGAGTCTTTGATCCATTTATATACCATTCCAGATCGCCAAACTCGGTAAATTTGTTCTATTGTGCTTCCAATCATCTCGACTAGAGAACAAAACTCTGTATGGTATAATAAATTGATAAAACGGGATGCATCGGTCATCTTCCGACTGGCTGATGGCCTGGTCTTTTACTGGTGGAGCTGGAGCCTTTGTATGCCCCAGCTCCTAACCTGTTGGAACTGTTGGAGTAGTAATCATTATTCGTTATCCTAATTTTTGAACTTGGCATAAGCGGGGTCTGATTGTCTAGCGTTCTAATGAGCGCCACAATACCAAGGCCGCAAATGTTAAGAAGGTGTTTACCATCGAAATATACATTCAAAGGGGCTCTTTTATGTGGGATATAAATCACATTATTTATGACAACAGCATCCACTAGACCAATGTGGCTGAAAAAGTAGTAAGATCTAAGCTGGAAGTTGGAAATGGACAAATTTAATAAATAAAAATGCAGTATCCTACATTAGTCGGTTCTTGAAATATCACACCCATAAAATTTCTGTACACTTAGACACACACATAACAGTCGTTTGTCTGAAAAAGGTTGCAACCATTTATGAGTGCCCCAAAAAATAAAAAAGATGTCGAAAACTCTGATTTTTTTTTTTATTCCATTACAACTTATCATAGATTTGAAAAACCAGTACACAAAGTTATTTACCCTATGTACGGAATAAAGAAAAACTAACAATTTTAAATAGACATTTCCCAGTTTATGCGGCACTGTTCTTTAGAAAACTTTGTGCAATTAAGCATGATTAATGTGCTTTTCAAGTCTAATTAAAATTTAAATTTTTCCTGATTTATTGGATTTAAATAAAGTTTGTTATAACTTTTATTTTAATTGTGTTATATTTCGTTATTAATTGCGTTTGCCAAATAATTACAAATGGTTCAATAAATATCTGTAGCTTTATGTGAGAATTGATTTATCATTTATAACTTGGCACCGATAATAATATGAATGGTTTATTAAATTCATTTACTTCATATAGCAACTGTACAACCTACATTGTGAGGGTATTAATTAAATTTTAACGCATTTTATTCGTATATACAAATCTATAGAAATCATAACACTGACTTAGTTTTCCACAAAACATCAAAACACTATCTGCACTCGACGCGCGTTTCGCCAACCAAGTTGACATCATCTGGAGATGATTAAAACTAAAGTTATGCTAACAATCTACCCTATTTATACCTATACTATTATCACGGTTCGGTGAACCGTGACCCACTAACCAATAAAGCGAGCTATTTGGGATAGGCGCTCTGTCACTATTCATACTATTTTTACACTTTATGATTTCCAAGATTTCAAATGCATCCAGCTGTATTTGTTACATTCCTAATTAATCTTAAATTGCTAATATCTATTTTATGGTTGTTCTCAAACGCATGTTGGGCTACACACTAGCCTTATCTGTTCTACCATATTTCAGATGGGCCTTATGCTCTTTGAATCTAGTTTGAATTGATCGTCTAGTCTGTCCAACATACTTTTGATTACAGTCCTTACAGCTAATTTCGTAAATCCCCGACTTTTCGCTTGTTTTAATTTTGTCTTTTAGATTGCCTAAGAGTCGTTGTAGTTTGTATCCCGATGAATGAACCACTGTCATACCTACATCTTTAAAAATCTTACCAATACCACGGGTGAATCGAAGATCGAATGGAATCGATACGAATTTCGGATTTTCTCTTTCATTTTGAAAGGTCGAGGAATTTCGAAGCGACTCTTTAAACTTTCGTTTCCTAATTATTTTATGAATTAAACTTACAGAATATCCATTACTCGCAGCTATATCCTTAATCAATGCTTTTTCTTTTGCAAACCTCTCCTTATTGAGGGGGAAGCTTAATAGGCGATGGACTAAAAAATTAAAACTTGCCATTTTGTGTTGAGCACCATGGTGAAAGTCCTTAGGGATATATCTTAGAGTACTGGTGTCTTTTCTGTATATGTCAAATTCTAACTTATTGTCACTATTTCTACTTATTAATACATCTAAAAATGGTAGTTGTCCAGAGTTTTCAGTTTCATATTATGTGAATTTAATTGACGCGAAACGACTGTTTAATTTAGATACAAAGTTATCAATATCAGTGACTTTTGTATCGAACACTGCAAAAATATCATCCACATACCTAAGCCAAACCTGGGGAAATACTCGAATTTTTCTTTTACTTCCGTCTCGAATCTGTTCATGAAGAGACTGGCAATGAATGGTGACAAAGAGTTACCCATTTTGTTCGAAGAAATTATCGTTGATTCGAAAACAATTATTTATATATATATATATATATATATATATATATATATATATATATATATATATATATATATATATATATATATATATATATATATATATATACATATACACATATATATATATATACATATATATATATATATATATATATATATATATATATATATATATATATATATATATATATATATATATATATATATATATATATATATATATATATATATATTGTGATTATTTATTTAACTCTGCATAGCAAGAGAACAATTCTACTTGGCATACTGTGGAATAATAAAACTTGGCACAGAGTTAGTATCAGACATAACTGATATGGCCGTATTACATTATGATACAACCCTAATACATGACATAGTCAGTGCTACTCTACTATGCATACACTTCTGGTTCAAGTATTTCGGTCCTCCTGTTGAAGTTGGAGGTACACACGAGGAACGGACAATCTAGAATGGATGCTTCTGTGTATAAGCATCATCTTGTGGATAACTCTGTGTAATTGTCGCAGCTAATCTGTTGTCTATTTTTAACTCCAAAGGAGTAGAGCAGGACCGGAACGGGAAGCATATTATTTACAGACATCTTATTTTTCGAAAGTTCAGATGACCAAATCTTTCGAAGTACTTGTCACGGAGAGAATCCTTTATTTGTTTAACATCTTGGACATGCCCTTGTTGCACACTCAAGTACGTATAGATCTCTCCGGCATTCAGATGTCGGTTGATGCTTCGGTCAGCGAGCTGCGCATCTTTAGAGAATTTATCATTATCAATACTGTTATTATTAGACAAGGAGATTCCTAGAATCCAACAAGCAGTGCGAAATTAAACAAATTTTGCTATATCATAGTAAAATGGTAATCAAACGGTTCGCTGCTTGCAACGTTTGAGTGCAATTATTACTCGTTGCTCTTGCATTTTCTCTCATTGTGTATTAACAGCAAATTATAATTGGAATTTATTGTACTATTTGAGCCTGTAGACTTCCGTTAATTATAATTCAGTGCAATAAAAGTAATCCTTATATCTAGGAGAGGCAGTTAAATCATAAACCACTTCCACATGAACGACATTTAATTTTCATTAGGTGAGACGTTATTGATTTTAAATTATTATTAAAATGGTGACTGTTCGTTACTGAAGAGTATAAGATTGTTGCGAAGTTTGAAAATATTCATTTAATATTTTGTCTCTATATCCCCTTGATATGATGTCAAAAACTATTTGCTAACTTTTTATTAACTTTCGAGAGTGTAAGTTAGACAAGTTAAGGAAAGACGGGCGAGAGACTCCGGTTACGGCATCTCCTTTTCCCCAGATGACGGTCGGTATCGTTTATCGAAGCTCCGTATTAATTAAAACTTGATAAACATATTTTCCCCCGTGTGAGAAAATTTAATTGATGACTGAATCTTGATTTTCAACAGAATATAGTGTGGTGTAGGAGGAATGGTCTAGGGCGAGGTAATGGATTATACGTAATACTAATAGGCAGACTAAATGGTTGCTATACCAGCCTATACAGATTTACGAATTTATAAATCTAGAGACTGGGTGTAATATATTTAATATAACAAACAGTTTAAAACAAACAAATTGTGTGTAATACGTTATCAGCTACTTATTTCCATTACTGATTTATAAAATTATTATAAAAAGAGGTCCAAACTTCATTATAAATACCTTGCTAGTCATTAAAAAAAATCATGTTTTACTAATCAAAATACATTCTGATTTATAGACTAGGTAGAAAAAATGTACTACACTAAATTGTAGGTTATACCTACTCGTCTGAGTTCGGTATCATATTTGACATTTTTAAGAGGCCGTTTCCACTATTAATTACTCGAGGATGTTGCACCACTCAGAAGACTGAATTTATTGTACCAACAGGATTGAACACCAACATATTTTGGCATAAAAATTAGACATTTTTTAAACAAGAATTGCCCTGTGGAAGTGGACGGCATGAGCCAATAACACGGACTAGTCGATCACTTGATATTAACCCACCTAACTTTTATGGGGATATACTAAAGTGTAGGTTTATGCTGAACCACGTATAATGAACTAGTTCCTTGTATCAAATAGCTGAGGCTTTAATAAAAAAGCACTAAGCACTGACTTTTCAAAATATTTGAAAGACTGTAATGTGCATCAGTATGCTGATGATACACAAGTTTATTTTTCATTTAATTTAAAAGATATGGATACGGCTGTAAACAACATAACTCTGACCTGCTTACTATATCTGAGGTATCAAGAGCACATAAGTTAATTCTAAATGAAGCTAAAACAGAATGTTTGGAACGTATAGGGAAAATATTACGAGTAATCCTGACTTTAAAGTTGTTATCAATGAGGTGCGTCTGGTACCTACTGATTCTTGCAAAAATCTAGGATTACACGTTGATGTAAATGTCAGATTTACTACAATGTTAATAGTTTATTACAAAAATCATATTGTAAATTAAAAAAACATTCTACATTCTGATGTTCTCAGCTCAGATATAAAATTAAGGCTCTGTGATACTTTGATTTTAAGTAACCTTTCTTATTGTGACACAATTTTTTGGCCTACTTTATTAAACAAGATAAAACACTCAAAAAATTAAAAATTCGTGCTTGAGGTTTACTTACAATTTGAGAAACTTCGACCACACTTCGGACAAATTTAAAGATTCGCACTGGTTAAATCTAGACGAACGTTTTCAGCTGCACATGGCATGTTTACTTTACAAAATAAATAATCTACGACTCTCTGAATATTTGTTTTCTAAATTGGTAGAGGCAGTCTTACTCACGACTGCTCTACGCGATATCGAAATGTTTTTCCTGTCTGTCAATTAATAAAGTCAATTTATTATTATTATTATTATTATTATTATTATTACCATCTGTCGGAGCTGAGAATCGAAGCAGACAGACAGTATGACTAGTAGAGCTTGTCACATAGCGCGCTCTAGCCAACTGCGCTACCGTGCCCGGTAATGTGCAACTATTTTTCACAAGTTTAGATATTTTATTTTATAATTGATTGCAATCTCTTAAATTAAATTTTCAAGTTACACTCATTAAACAATAGAGATCCTTAGAATAGAATAGAACTAAAACCAGTGTCGGTTTCGCCGGAAGTGACACTAACTTTGGATTTTTAAATGGAACATGAATTTTGCATAATTTTCTGAATCCAACGATACCAAATAAGTGACATTTGAAACATCAATATTTTTTATAATATAATTTTTAGTTTTTCATTTAAGTGTGCCATGACGGTTCCGATTTATTCTAAATGACCCGTGTAATGCTAGAAAAATCGAAATCGCGTCAATAATACTAAATTACGTGATTTATGAGCAAATAAAGTTCATCAATATGTTTTTTGGGTAAAACTCAATTTTCTCAAATGGAACCATATTGGTACCGTGGTACCATTTATTAGTACCATTAATAAGGAATTTATTCATATCTCATACTAAAATGTGCGATAAATACAACCAAAATTACAGCTAAAAGCAAATAAGAAAATACAATTTTGTTCTAATTACCTTGTTATACATAAGGTGGCTTTGAAATACAAAAAATGAACACAAAACATTACAGCAGTTATTCAAAATGCTGTCCATTAACGTCAATGCACTTCTGAACTCGCATAGTTGTTTCTCGAAGAACGTTCGCCAATTGCTGGGTCGTTATGCTATTAATTGCGCGTCTTACTCGTAGCTCCAGGTTTTCACGGGTTGTAACGGTGGTTTCGTAGACAATATATTTTAAATGACCCCAAACAGAGAAATTAAGGAGTATTAAATCGGGTGACCTTGGAGGCCACCTCATAAGACCATATAGTCAGTGTATAAATTTATTACTAAACTATACCGAATTTTCCATACTGACCTTATTTTCTCGATATTAAACCTAGTACTGTCTATTTCAAACTTATTTGCAACATAGAAAGCGTCGGCTTCTTCGATCAATTTACCGCCGTCAAGGAAGCCGATGCTTCTTATGTTACAAATAAGTTTGAAATAAACTATAGATCGTAATATTATTGTGCAACTTGGGTTAATTTAATAACGTTTTTAAAATTATGTAACAGTGTGGCTTATACACAAACTCAATGATAAATCTTATAAATTTCCGCACAAAGCATGGAAAATACAATTTTTTTTTATATATGGTTCCCTAATTTCGTTATAGTGGCAGATGATAAACTAACGTTAAGTAAAACAGATATTGATAGACAGCAAAGCTGGGAGGCATATTCAATAACAGTACACGTGCTAAATACACGGATTGCGTTTCAACTGTTTACGTAGATGGTAGTTGTTAAATCCGGAAAATTAAGGCCATATTCTTTTTTTAAACTGGACGGAGAAGAAATATTCTACTTAAACACAAGTTCAAAGAGGAGAAGCAAAATTATTTTATTCTTATGTGGCATAATTAAGCCCAAAAAGCGATTCGCATACTAGCAACTATATCTTATAATTTGAAATAAATGTCCAATTAAATTGACGCATTATTTTCACATTTCTCCCTCTTTTTAGCAGAATAAAATCCGTTTTGAATACTAAAGCTGCTAAACAAAAGAACAGATACACAAAGATCATCCGTTTGTTACGTTACCAGCTTTAGCACTCAGCCATTTGTATGAACTTTTACAATAATTCGCGCGTAATTGATATGATGACCTGATTTAAAAAATTCTATAGAATTTTAGACCTACAGTGAAACAACGTAATCGAAATAATAAAATTTATAAAACAATTTTCACATATAAAGTAAATAAACTTAACGTAGCCGGTTTACTGCCTATCGACTGCCAGGTTCACATCCCGGTTTCGATTCTGGCAAAGTCGAAGGGTTTGGTTGTGTCCTCGTTTTCTTCAACTGTGTAACCCATGTCCGTGCAGCTTCGGCTTTGATTTGGGGATTGTCTAATTTATGTGATTTCTTTTTAATTGAAGCCAACTTCCAACTTTTAATCAAAACAAACCTGTGTTACATACATATTTGATAATAGGTAGTAAAAGATATATTTATAGTCTTCGGCAATTTTCTGTAGGTAGTAGCACTGGGATATATCCATGATTCCTATTAAGGGTCCTTTTGAACATTTTTATCAGACATTTTATAAAATTTTTACTTATGATGTTTACAGTTTATTTTTAAAGAATTGTTTTATGACCGAAGCACACGTTTGTGGCAAAGACATGCTTATAATATTCAACATAATACATGAGAGTTACATATTTTTTCCAACTTTTCGTACATTCTAAAAAAATCATCTACTATAAATCTAACTTAAATTTTGTATGTTCACGCCCTCAAGTAACGGTTTATCTAGTAACATTCTAAATTTAGAAGTTTTAACGCAACTAATGTGGCAGGCGTGACTTTTTAATAACACCACTGCCCTATAAATTGCTATTGGTGTACTAGAGAATATCACGCTTCTGTATTTATTGTTCTTTAATAAAATATAAGCTAGTTGTTTAATTTTACATCCTTACAAAATGGGTTTGTTAGAGATAGAGTACTGAATTTTTATTGTTTATTTCATATTTAAAATTTTATGATTCATTTAATTTATTTACATAATTCTACATTTTCTGAATATGATTATACGTACAAAATGCTACTTTAGGTTTTAATGGGAAATTTTAAAAGGCCCAGAATTTTAATTTAATCCGTTATGCATTAAAGAATTTATTTATTATTTACATTTTTTTTCTATGTCTCTATATTTTAAGATTTCACTTGTTAGGAGCCCCCTGCGCGCTCGTACTGTTTAGAGGTTAATCCGCTTATGCTTAAAAGTAATCCCTCGTCACCTAACCCTATTAATGTCAATTAATTATTGAATTAATTAATGTGTAACTAAGGCAATTTAAATTAGTTATTACGTAGTATATTTCTCGATAGGTAATTCATTATTTTGAAATGTTATTTTATAATTATACAAACAAAATTAACTTTTATTATTACAGTGAGTTAATTAGTGTTTCTGAACCAAGAAAACCGTAGTTTTCCACGAAACACCAAAACACTATATACTGCACTCGACGCGCGTTTCGTCAACCAAGTTGGCATCATCTGGAGATGATTAAAACTAAACTTATGCTAACAATTTACCATATTTATACCTAAACTATTGTCACGGTTCCCCGAACCTTCGCGGTTCGGTGAACCGTCGCGGTCCCGTGACCCGTCTCGGTTCGGTGACCCGTCGTGGTGCGGTGAACAGTCGCGGTTTGGTGAACCGTCGCGGTGTGGTAAACCGTCACGGTTTGGTGAACCGGCGCGGTTTGGTGAACGAACCGTCTCGGTTCGGTGATCCGTCTCGGTCCGGTGATCCGTCTTGGTTCGGTGGTCCGTCTCGGTTCGGTTAACCGTCGCGGTTCGGTGAACCGTCTCGGTTCTGTGAACCGTCGTGGTTAGGTGAACCGTCTTGGTTCTGTGAACCGTCGTGGTTCGGTGAACCGTCTTGGTTCGGTGAACCGTCGCGGTTCGGTGAACCGTCTCGGTTCAGTGATCCGTATCGGTTCGATTAACATTCGCAGTTCTGTGGTCCGTCTCGGTTCGGTTAACCGTCGCAGTTCGGTGATGCGTCTCGGTTCGGTGATCCGTCTCGGTTCGGTGATCCGTCTCGGTTCGGTGATCCGTCTCGGTTCGGTGGTCCGTCTCGGTTCGTTGATCCGTCTCGGTTCGGTGATCCGTCTAGTTTCGATTAACCGTCGCAGTTCGGTGATCCGTCTCGGTTCGGTTAACCGTCGCGGTGCGGTGAACAGTCGCGATTCGGTGATCCGTCTCGGTTCGGTGATCCGTCACGGTTCGAAGAATCGTCACAGTTCGGTTAACCGTCGCGGTTCGGTTAACGGTCGCGGGTCGGTTAACCGTCACGGTACGGTGACCCGTGACCCACTAACCAATAAAGCGGGCTATGTGGGATAGGCCCTCTGTCACTATTCATATTATTTTTACACTTTATGATTTCCAAGCTTTCAAATGCATCCAGCTTGTCTAGTATTTGTTACATTCCTAATTAATCTTAAATTGCTAATATCTATTTTATGGTTGTTCTCAAACGCATGTTGGGCTATACTAGACTTATCTATTCTACCATATTTGTGATGGGCCATATACTCTTTCTAGTTTGAATTGATCGTCTAGTCTGTCCAACATATTTTTGATTACAATCCTTACAGCTAATTTCGTAAATCCTCGACTTTTCGATTGTTTCAATTTTGTCTTTTTGATTACCTTTTGTTGTAGTTTGTTTCCCGATGAATGAACCACTGTCATACCGACATCTTTAAAAATCTTACCAATACCAAGGGTGAATCGAAGATCGAATGGAATCGATACAAATTTCGGATTATCCCTTTCATTTTGAAAGTTCGAGGAATTTCGAAGCAACTCTTTAAACTTTCGTTTCCTAATTCTTTTATCAATTAAACTTACAGAATATCCATTACTCGCAGCTATATCCTTAATCAATGCATTTTCTTTTTCAAACCTCTCCTTATTGAGAGGGAAGCTTAATAGACGATGGACTAGAAAATTAAAACTCGCCATTTTGTGTTGAGCACAATGGTGAGAGTCCTTAAGGATATATCTTAGAGTACTGGTATCTTTTCTGTATGTCAAATTTTAACTTATTTTTACTATTTCTAGTAAAGGTAGAAATACTTAATTTAAAAACAATGCAATATCTAATAGTAAATGTTCTTTGTCGATCGTCAGTCTCTTGCATAATTCTCTAGCACAGGTGCGGAGTACATTATAAATGCACAAAATGTATTTATATAATACCGTGCGCCTATGCTAGAATTTTTTATGTGCTTATTAGGGGTGAATGGACTATAGGTATGTACTTACATGATTTATTTTTTTTACGCAAGTCTTAAATATTTTTCCATTAGTAAAGGCTACTCTAAGAAACCTAAATTACTCTAGTCTGCAACTTAAATACATTACCATTGCCGACTACTACAGTTTTACAACGCTTGAACACATTTTTCTACCTCCGCAGTACAGCTGCTCGAATAAAGTTACAAATTGTTGAAAATATCTTCTTTTTCATCTACCCTCGAACACTTTACTAAATAGAGTATATAACATTTTTTCTTCAACAATTTTTATCTCTACGGATATACTTGATTTCCTCTCCAATACCACCAACAGTTTTCTATTACGCCGCACAAATTGTTTAACGTTAGGTATATAAATTACCCTTTAATTCTCAGAAAATGGTATCCAAACACAATTGATTTAATACAGTAACTGATTTTTTAAATCTACATTATTTTATTTAAAACATGGTGGCCGGTAAAAAATTGTTGTTCATTCGTTAATTTTTTTCTATTATTTTTAACAAGCTGTTGTTTATTATTTTTAACAGGCTGTTAAAAATAAAAAAAAATTTAATGAATGAACAACAAATTTTTACTGACCACCATATTTTAAATAAAATAATTTAGATTTAAAAAATAAAGTAATATCAACTTATAAAAATATATTTTACAATAGTTTTATAGTAGGTACCAGATGTGGTTATACAGTGTGGAAATTAAGTAACGCATAAATTCACTAATTCCGTTGATATTAATTTTTTTGGAAAAAATCTCGAAGGGATATAGCGATTTTAACTTCAGTCTATTTTCAGTTTCTTATTTCATTTACTTTTTTAAGTTATGACGTCATATATTTTTTATTATTGATTTTGGTAGTAGTTTTTATTCCGGTTCCGACCGTATAAAATGTTCATTATGTTATTATTTGAAAAAAATCTAGAAAAACAGTTTTAAAGTTCAAATAACAAAAATTCATTAAATTGGGAATATTTATCTAGTTGCCTAAGTTTGCCGGAAAGTTATTGACGGCACATTGGTTTTTATTTTGAAATTATACAAATAGCTGAAAAATCGAACTAATGTGATACACTGGCAACTAGATAAATTTACCTAATTTAATGAATTTTTATTATTTGAACATTAAGACTGTTTTCTCGATTTTTTTCAAATAATAACATATTGAAAATTTTATACGGTCAGAACCGGAATAAAAACTACTACCAAAATCAATAATAAAAAAACTCGATGACGTCATAACTTTAAAAAAATGACATAAGAAACTGAAAGTAGACTGAAAATATTTGCTAAAATTAAAATCGCTATACCCCTTTTTTTCCAAAAAATTAATATCAACGGAATTACTGAATTTATGCGTTACTTAATTTCCACACTGTATAAGTAATGAACATAAATTTTACGGTTCAGTATTCCCTATACTCTTAGAAACACGTGTAGAGTTTCTAATAAAATATTTTGAAACATTAAAAAGCAAATTTCCTTCATACATTTAAAATAATTGATTTACATAAAATAATATATCGACTACTTAAAAAGTTATAGATGTCAGTTATTATGCATAACAGTTTTCCTTGTTTTTTACTTTGACATACATTTTTTGAAACAATTACTTCCATATTAATCATTGATACAACTCCAAGTGGCCAAATACCACATGGGAGAATTTTTATTTAGACATTCATTGGGCATATTTCACAAATCTATATACATAAAAATTATTTCAAACTGATTTGCAACATAAAAAACGTCGGCTTCTTTGACTACGGTGAAGTGATCAAAGAAGTCGATGTTTTTTATGTTGCAAATAAGTTTGAAATAAACTATACCTTGTATTTTGAATTATTATTGCCGCCAAAATCAATATCCTAGATTCATTGGTGTATATTCACATACATACATAAATACACATTTAAACATACATACATACACAGACATACGTACATACACACACACACATACACACACATACATACACATACGTACATATACATACACTACATACACATACAAATATTTTTAAATTGAGAAACAGACAGTTAAATAAACAAACAGAATTACAAAACGGCACAATAAATTAAAAATAGAGGTTTAATAAATAAAGTGTTCTGTGAAAAATAAGTAAGAAACCTACAAAGAATATAAAGATCCTCAGGGACATACATCTAGGTTGAGAACTTTGCAGTGATAATAAACTTTATCATATGACGATTAACGTTGCTTCCATAATTTTCAATTATAAATAATATTATATCCAGGAAATGTTACACCGTGGCCAGAGAAAATAGTAGTTATTACTACATAATGAGATTTTGTTAATTTGTTGTATAGTTGAAGGACAGTCCATGTTCTCAGTAGTATCCTCATACTAAAAATAGAAAATAGTAAAAATAGTATAAATTATATAAAGTTTTAGATAAAAAGTATTAATATAAGTAAAAAAATATATTGTTAAGTATTTTGAGTTAGTTTAATTGTAATTTTAAATAGTAAGAAAATAAATGTAATGTGTCCGAAAACTTCACCGAAGAAAAAGTTACTAAGAATAAGAAAACTGAATATGACACTGAAAAGTACAATTAAAAAGGCATTAATCCTATAAATGGAAAAATAAAAATAACAATTCTCGAAATTTTAATCTAGGTATCCAATTAGTATTTGTTTATGCCAAAGTTAGCATGAAATTAAATTAGATTTTAGTCACTTTTTGATCGTCAACCTGCCCCACGTTGGGCGCCATAAAATGTGGTGGAATAATTTGTTGTGGTGAAACTTAGTTTATTTTGAAATTTATGTTTTGTGATTTTTGTTGAAATTTAAATTTTCACATATATCATTTTTATACTTGCTGTTGGTTTTCTAGTCTCATTTCAAGGTGGCAAGTGAAAATTGTAAGATACCTATTGTCGGGGATGAGGTATGGACATCCGTTTAATTTCCGATATTCGATCAGTGAAGTTAAGCAGCACTGATCGAGTCCGGCAATTGGATGGATGAACGATAGCTCGTCTAGCAGTCGGTAGGCTGTCAACAGACAATCCCGGGAAGGCCGCTAGCCTGATGCAGGCGGAGAGGCGAGCCCGGGTGGAGGGTCGAAGAGACCTACCCAGGAGGTTTGCCACTCTGCTAGCGGTGCAGGCGGGCAGGCCCAGGCGGTGGGTTAGTTGACAGTCGAAGACCGTGGTTCGGAGTCCACGCTAAACTGTAGGTCCCTAGGTAAAAAGGGCCCATTGTGGCCTACTTGCCTAGTAAAATAAGTAGCTACTACTACTACTACCTATTGTCGGTTTGGTGTTTGTATTTTTATTTTTTATATTTATTTGGATTAAAATTTGTTTTAATTAATTTTATTTTTGATATATTGTTATGATTTATACGTTTTATCTTTTCATTTAAATCATCAGTAAACTATATTAAATAAAAAGTAATTGTATATATCACAACAGTACATAAAAAAATTTAATTAAAATTAATTTCAATCAAATTTTAAAAAATAAGAATACAAATTACCAAACCAACAATAAGTATCTCACAGTTTCCGAACCGGCCGCCCTGAAATGAGAGTCGAAACCAACAGTAAGTATAAAAGTAATATTATATGTAGAAACAATTAAATTTCTCGACAAATTATTTCACCACAGTATATACAGAGTGATCTACCACAAGTGTGCCAAACTTCAGAGGCCGCTATTTATCAAAAAATAAATGGACATTCATTAATAGACGTATGTCCTAAAAAGCACAATAAGAGAGCTACAACTCCTTGAAGGGGGATGATCCATTATGATTATTTCTTATTTTTTAATTAATTCATGAACAGAAATGATACTTATGCAATGTAAATGACATAATACCATCCCAAAATATCAATTGTTTTAATACGTAGATGACTTAAAAAATAATAAAATTAATTTTTGCATATTTCATATTATGAAAAATCCTAAGTTTTGCTTCAAAAGTGACGCCAAAAAAAGTGGGGTAAAAAAAATACCCTTCATCCCACAATACTTCCCCAATGAATCGAGCTGTTAAATATGAAATTTGTAGTACGGCTATATCGAGCCCGTAATGTACGAAAATTTAATTTTTCTAGTCAACACCATATCGGACATATAGTCGAAAAATTCATTTCCATCATCCCTCTTCAGAGGGTTGTGGCTCCCTTATTATGCCTTTTAGGACATACGTTTATTCATGAAAGTCCATTTATTTTTTTAATAAATTAGCGGCCTCTGAAGTTTGGCACACTTATGGTAGATCACCCTGTTTATATGTATTTATACGTTTCTTTATAACAGGAATTAGTAACATAATTTATTATAAAAGTAAATCGAAAATCAATGTTATACCGTTACATGTTATCCTATAATGTCTGTTCCTGTTTCTATCTCCTCAAAAAACAAATGCTTAGCTACATTGGGATCTAAATATGATCATAAATTTCATTCTTAATGTGAATAAAAATATTATTTATGGCTTACAAAAAGACCACCACTTACTCGAGGAATATGAGCGAAAGCTATTTTACAAGAAACTTATTGTTGTCGAGATACGGAAACCAGTGCATTTACATTTATAACTTTAAACAATGAATGGTAGACAAAATATATTATAGTACATTTATTTCTTAAAACCGCACCTTTTCTGGTATTATCCACTATCAAAAATTTTCATGTGTGGATTTTCCCTATTTATTCTAGCGTGAAACTGCTTATAATATTTTAACCACAAAGCATTACATTTTTGTAATATATTTAAAATTAAACTGGTTTTATTAAAAATGTGTATATCTCAGTGGAGGCTTTAGGTTATTTCTGCGAGGGCCTAAGCTCCGGTAAAGATATTTTGAGTCTCGGTAAAATATTTGAAAGCCCTGAAAATTAACAATCTTACAATATCACAATGCAGAACAACATAAAACACACCACATAAATTAGACAACTCCCAAATCCTAAAGCAGCTGTGCGAGGAGGATACGCTTTGAAAAAAATGCGGCCACACAACCATTCCCATCGACATTGCCATTTTCCGAAGCTGATGTTTGAACTCAGAAGCTAAATAGACAGTGACTAGTCGAGCTTGTCACATAGAGTGCTCTAGCCAACTACGCTACTGCTCCCGGAGTGTGGACAGTTTGTAGATAAGCGAACTTATCGATTCTGTACTGATAGCCAACAGCCTAAAACCGATCGCTGGATAGGGCAGTGTGCTTTGTCTACAAGTGGCAGCCCCTGATATAATGAAATTTTGTTGTGAACATTGAAAACTTTACTACTATTTACCAAACCATTCGGCTGAGTTTTGGCAGAGCAAGCGTAGGTTTCTTCCCTCTAAATGCACCGACTGTCGTGACCGAGTAACCTGGGTACAGCACTTGAGCTCGTACTGGAGATCGCGATATTTGGTCCGTTTTCACCCTCCATCAAGGTGATGTCCTTCTCTGCGGGTACCGAGAACTCGATGATACACATCACCTTGGTTTGATGGTGGAAGAGGACTATATCAGGCTGGTTTACTTGGAATAGCCTGACTGTTGGAAATGACCAGTTCTACTAAATACGACAATTCTCGTTCTCGACAATGGACTCAATATTTTCGGGGATGTAAGGCAGCACTGGTGTCTGGTTTACCCCGTACGAGTGCCTTAGATAGTAATATAGCACTCGTAAGGCCTCTTTTAGTCGGTAGATGTAGGCCGATATCGCGTATATGGGACATGAAGAAAGTAAGTGATTAAGCGATTTCGGCGCCTGACTGCAGATCTTGCAGGAACCACTACACATACGCCACACGCGGCCATGGTAGACCAAGGTGTTGATAGCACCATCTTGATAGGCCATAATGAATCCCTCGGTCTCAGAGCTAAGCCCCGCTAACCTTAAAAAGGCGAATGTCAACCTTGTTGATAAATTTGGTGTTTCTATGTTTTTATAGAAGACACCATGTTGGGGTTTATCGACGTGCGGTCGAAACAGGTTTCCCTGTTTAGGTGATTTGGCCTTTTATTAAAGTATTTTGTATTATTATTATTTCTTTCATATGATTTCAGTTACACTTTCCTTCCTTTTTTTAAAAATACGCAATAAAAATCTCCACCAAAACAAAAAAATGCATCCCTTGAATGTAATTTCAATTAAAATGTTTTAAAGAAATAATAACTACTGTCCATCTGTTTTTAATGCCTGCACAACGATTGTAATAACATTTATTTTAATCAGTTATTATTTATTTCGGTGGCAGTCATTTGTTTTGTGGGATTCACTACAATTTGCTGAGTTATAAAGAAGTGTGTGTTACTGTGTATGTATGTATTTTATTTTTTATAACTTCTTGGTACAAATGACACCTATGCAAAATTCGCCAATCCGTCACTGTCAAGCAATTTATTTCCTTAAATCCTGACGATACAGACGCACATCCTTATATGTCATATATGAATTTTATAAAACATTTTTTATGAAATATATGTTACATACGGAACGTACAATGCCATTTAATATGGGTTTTTATACTAAACGATATACCTAACCAAAAATTATTAGTATGGTAGTTCATGATATTGCTAGAAGGATCTTAAAGAAGGAAATAATATTATTACACAATATGTCTCGTGAATTCGAATAGCGCCACCAACGAAAACGGAGAAAAAAATCAAACGATAATGTCATATTTTGGTGAATACACTTAAAATATTTAGATTGTTTACTGCAGTGAATTCTAGTAAGTAATGACAATAATATAAAACCAAAACTTGAAACTTCTACAACTAGGCGTATGTATATTTTTTGGATTATAAAACTTAATTATGTCCATAATTTTTTAGGATAAAACAAAAATGTAAATATTGTGTTTCTAAAATCATCGATGAATTTCTCGCAGCAGAGATATCTAATACCCTTTTTGCAAGTGAATGGAATCGAGACAAAATCTTGCCTTAGAATCTGCAGTGAATACTCAATCAATATTTTCTTCTATAATCAATCTCAAATTACCTAGCATCTTGCTGTACCATATGGGTGGCACACTAATGTTAAAAGCTATATGCCGGTATCGAATTTTCAGCGTGTAATTTAGTGCAATGAATTCAATTTTCAATACTGGTAACTCTTGTGATTTCCAAACCAATTGAACGAACACCAGACGAACATAATATAACAGATTGTATTGCGGTATTACGAGTATGTCTTAAGGATATGCCTCAGGGTGATGTTTATTCAAATTCAATTTAATATTTTGCCCATATGATTAACATTATCACTACTGAAAACATGTATTAGGACTTGAAATTTTCAATTTCAATCAATTCATAACTTAATATGAGATCTTATTAAAATTACCTGAACCTACGACCATTACAGTTATATTTGATTTAACCAATTAATACTAATTGCTGACTATATTAAAATAGCTTATAGTGCGAACGTTGGCTGTGGAATGCTCCAAATAAAATATTCCCCGATCATTTGCAGCCAAAATCCTCAGACAGGTTTGTCTATTTTTTTTTAACTGCGCATCTTCTCTGATAGTTGTCAATGTTTTACCCCCCCCCTGCGCAAAAAACGCCATCGCCATATATTTTAAATGGCACCTCCCATCTTTTTTAAGGATTCTGATGTGAACAAAAAATTGAGATAGCTACGGAAATTTTATCGATTTATTTAAAACAAATAAATGACAAATTGACAGAACGCCAAATAAATAATATATCGTCAGTTCAAAAGACACTAAACTCATCATATCAAGTGTTCAAATAGGGCCACATTTACTTCTTGGCAGAAGGCAAGTCGATGGATAAATTCTTGCCTAACATTTTGAAACATCGCAGGGATTTCATTTCGAATTCTTTCTTTTAACGCTTCAATTGATTTTGGTCTGTTAAAGTAGACCTTACTTTTAAGATAACCCCACAAAAAAAATCTGAAGACGTGATGTCAGGTGACCGTGCCAGCCATTCAATTGCTCCTCGCCTGCCAATCCAGCGCCCAGAAAAATGTCGTCTAAGTAATCCCGAACAGTCTTGCTGGAACCACATAGCATCATTAGGTACATCGGGGTCATCGTAATTTAGGTACCGCACGGCTAGAGCAGGAACAAGATGGTCTCTGATGCTTTTCACCTGTCAGTGTTCCTTCAATAAAACAAGGTCCTAATATTGTATTCTCAACTATGCTAGCCCAAACTTTTCTGGATATTGGGTACGGGCTTCCATCATCTAGTGTGGATTCTGAGGAGCCCAATAGCGACAATTTTGTTTATTGGTCGTTCCGCTGAGATAAAATGTAGCTTCATCAGAAAAGATAGTACGATTGACAATATCAGCACCTCTCCGTCATGTTATCACAAAATTCAATCCTGCGATCAGGATTGTCTTCGTTCAAATCATAAACTATAGTCACTTTGTACGGATGCTATTTATATTTTTTCAAGTACTTCATGACAGAAGATTGACTGATATCGGTTTCAGAAGGCAACGCTCGTGTAGTGCTATGCGGATTTTCTTGCAATTGCAACGACATATTTAATTGTACTTCTTCAGGCACGTTTAGGTGGTGTGATATGACTGCTAGTATATTTACTTTCAGATAAATTTCTTTAATTTTTGCTTATTATGGAACGCACTGTGGGATTCTGATCGGGATACTTAATATTAAATAAAACACATACTTCTTGTGTACGCTGCCTGTCCCCACATCCCCTCGTAACCAAAATTTCAATTCATTGTTTTTCTATTAAGTACTTAACGAGCCAGTTTTTACTAGATCGGTGGAAATTCAGCAAACTGTCAACATTTCTTCATTTGTTTTAAATAACCTGATAAAGTTCCGCAGTTATTTCGATTTTTTTGTTTTCAGTTATTTATAAATCAGTTTTTTCCATAAATACCAATAATATCGCTAACTAATGCAATGAACATCAACACAACCCCATATTGCTGTATACAGAATTTCAAAGAGAAGTAGAATACTTAAAAAAGTGGGGGTTCTCTTTACAAAAGGCGATAACATCATTGCGGAAAGGGCTGGGGGTAAAGACATTGATAACTATTAGAAAAGATGTGCGTTTAAAAATAAGGTTGACCTGTTCGAGGATTTTGGCTGCAGATGATGGGTAAATTTTTTATTTGGAGCATTCCACAGCCAACATTTGCACTGTATAGACGCGAAAGTTATATTTCTATACCCCAAAGCGACTTTTCCTTCTGATGTCTATTTTTCATAAAATCAATACCTACATTCTTCTTAATGATATACGTTTACTTTTCTAAATTTCATTTCATATCTTAACGACTATCGTGTTAAAATATATACACCCTAAACGTTTTTTGAAAACTTGTTTACTATAGGAAACGCATTTCTTTTATACGTCGTGTATTGTGTATTGTGGTTGGAAAAATGTGGTTCTGAATGCTGTATATCTTAAAGCTTGGAAGTAGACTTTTATTGCATTTAATCAAGGAGGCGATATTACGCTATTCAGATGTTTTCGGTGAGATCGTCAACAAGGAGTCATAATAATATTTAAAATATTTTAGTAATAATATGACTTGGTTGAACCATGGCCTTTATTAAATTAATAATATCTCTTTGTTTAATTTTCCTATAATGCGTAACAGGAACATACCATTATAATTTTTTTAAGCAGACCTTTATTGATATATTTATTTCTCATACACTATTTATTTTTCAACACTATTTTTCGTACATTCTAAATCTTTATATACTAAGAAAAATTATTCAAATCAACTATATAATAATTATTACATATTTCACAGAAGTGATTTATAAGGGTGGTAAATTTATTATTAACGTTATTGTAGATTTATTGAGGTAACTAATATAGGTTATAACATTTACTATAATGATAATAACACAATTTCAGTCGGTATTTGTATCCATAGTAAAGATATGACTGCTTTTTATCAATTTATTATAAAGATAATGCGATTTTATGTATCAATGTTCAGATTTTCAAAAAAAAATCCTGTTATATTACTATACTGCTGAATGGAAACTTCGAGATATCGTTACACGAACTTATGCAAACAGTCTCCAGTTATTCGAAAACTGGTGCATAGAACAGCTCTAGATTAACTCTCAAAAGACAGAACTAGACTGTTTATAATAAAACGGAAAATGGGCAACATGCAAATGTTCAAACTATCGAGCAAGAGAAGTTGTGTATCTGGGAATCATACTTAATACCACTTTAAATTAGATAGGACACATAGAAGCCAAAATAGCCCTTTGGCCAAAAAGCTGCACATTCTTTATGTGCAGCTTTTTGACAGTGTCCCAGGACGGTTGGAAGGTCCTGGAGTCTTTCACCCACCCAGGATCTCAATATGGTAGTACACGGCAGTGATAAGATCCATGCTCTCCTATGCAGCTATTGTCTGGTGGCACAAGGTCAGATAAAAAACAACAGCATCCAAGATACCTTCGAATACTAGCTTGTCTTTGTGTCACAGGAGCTATGGAGAAACGCCCTCAGCTGCCATGGAAACTGCACCCTGCCTCTGAATCTCTTCATAGAGAAGGCAGCGTTGAGGACAGCTGTAAGATTTGAATATGTAGGCCTATGGCATATAAACGATAGTGTTTTGAGACATTCTCGAATACTTGAGGAGGTTATGACTGTAATATCCTCCACTGATCGTATCATCTTAATAAACAATTTTAAAAATAATAGTGAACACTTCAGGAAACCACCGACCTAATGTGTCCATCAATACGGATGGGCTAAAAATACGATAACCTAAGCGGAACTAGTGGGTATTATGCAGGCAGTAATGGAAATTACTAAGGCAAACATTATTAGACAACTACGTATATCTACAGAACTCTCTTTCTTGTCCTCAATAATTGTGGTTTAAGCTCAGGTCAAGTCCTGCAAATTAGGGAGGATCTAGATATACTTGCCCATATGCTTACTGAAAACAATAGAGTGCAACTCTGCTGGGTAAAGGGGCACGATGTAAATCAAGGATATGAGGAAGCGAATACTTTCGTCCGCAAGGGACCTAAGAACGCTCTGCAAGGCCCAGAACCAACGATAGCGGTTTTTGAAGCGGTCCACGATTCCCTGATAAATAACTGCTAGATTACAGTGCCCACTGGATTAAGCTAAGAACAGTGCAATGAGGGCTACTGCGCTTGAATTCAACACCAGAAACGCTAGTGTAGGGTAAAGGAAATGTCATTGAATGTTAATGTCTATTATGGCTTTCTGACGCGGGTTTTTAGTGATTTTTATAAAAATTAGCTGAAAAATATTTAACACAATTATGACAGAAGGGGATAGAAGTAATTTACTTGCTCAGTAGGAAAATTATTGTACCCATCAGAGGTGTCTTATGTCATTAAAGTTAGGTTATATCAAGACATGAGCATGATGAAAACAACGAATGTGCATGATAATTACCTACGATTTTCTGTAGTAGGCTCCTTTGGTAATGCATAATCGTCAGGATTAAAATGTTTCTTACAAACACAAATGTTTCGAAGGAGTAAATTCATCTCTGCCGATCGCTACCGACCACAGTTTTAGGACAGTTTCGTCTCTCGGAAACATATGTCCGCCATTTGTTTCCAAACAAAATGGAACTGCACAACACTAAGGCATAATTAACCATTTTTTTTATTTATTGGTGTACGAAATAATTATAATAAAACCCTATAAATTTGTTCCGCGCCTAACAATATCTATTGACAGACCTTACTCACCAGTGGCGCCAACTGGTGAACCTAAAAACGGCAACCCTTGTTGCAATAGCTTCACTCAGTCGTGAGTTAGGCAAGTATTATCTCCATCTGTATAGAAACAACATATGGATTATTGTCGGTCTACTAAGAGAGCAATAAATGACGGGATTATGAACAACTCCAATTGTAATGAATGTGGTCTAGAAAACAGGACTGTCGAGTATGTGTTATTTCACTCCCCCTACACTATCAACAAAAGGAGGATCCATAGGCCCACCTATGAACACTAAGTATAAGTGAGCATGAAAACTCCCCCCACCTAATAATCCAGAAGTCAGAATCTTATTACATCATTTCTGCTTCCGGTGTCACTAAATGTATACTTAGTTTTTAACTTTGTTCATTTCTTTCAACTTACACCTACCGTCTCATGGAATCATCATCCACTACAATCCGAACTTTACTTTTCTAATAGTTATCCATCCTATAAAATAAACAGTTAAAAGTCTTAAGCTGCTACATCCGGTTTTAGCATAATTGGGAATCTCAATAAACCTATACATTTTTCATTCACGGAATCTTATGGATCCTGGCGTTGTTTTGTCCTTACGAGATAATTTTTCGAGCAGCAACGCATTAACTGCCTGTTATTATTAAATATTTTCTTACAAACTAGTTGTAATCTCAGATAAAAGTCGTGATCTTAAATAAATGACGGAGCATGATAATGAATACGCTAATTTTTTGTTTTCTTCTGGCGTTGATTGATCGCCTTTCTATGTACGAGCTCGTAATTCATTTCACCCCTCGTAATATTTGTATATTCATTACACAACTTTCGAAATATTGTGGATGTTGTTTAAATCCCAAACGCACTCTTTTGAACACTATATGATTGGAGCCATCTTGCATCTTGCATTTAATGATTAAATTAAATTAAACTGTTGTTGCTGAATATAAAGCGTTCTATTTAGAATGTATAAGTAGTTGAGGCAAGATAATGTCTAAAAGTTCTAGGCATGCACCAAGCAAGGTAACGCTGGAAATTAGTAGGCCATCCAATTTTACAGAAATGTGCTTTTTGTGGCGAAATTTTAAATTGGCAAAGTTCATTTTACGACCAATCCATTGTCCGTTAAAATTTAAATCAGTATTTATTGTCATTATTATGCAACACCTACATGACAATTCTGAAAACATCTACATGACAATTTTGAAAGAGCAATATGAATATACGAGTACATATTAAAACAAATTAATTAAAATGGTAGTTATCAGGGGCGTGCGGTGAGTTTTGATACAGGGGAAGCAGTTTGTGATATAGAGTGATGGGTAGCGCGAGGCCCCGAGCGAAGCGAGGCAAAAATTATTTTAAGAAAAGGGACGTGGCTTCCATATACTCATTTTAAAACAAATGTCGAAAGCTGCAAAGTTATGACATCTAGAAAAAAGTACACTTGTAGGACCGCCACTCCTCAATAAACATAAAACATAAAAACACCACAAAAATTAGACAACCCCCGATTCCAAAGCCGAAGCTGCACGGGCGAGGGTTACACTTATGAAAAAAACGCAGACACACAACCATATCCACCGACATTGCCAGCGCCGGTGGCGAGGATTGAACCGGCAGCGAAATAGAGAGTTTGTTAAGTAGTTAACATGCACATACCTACCTATTTACAATGTAGTTTAATCCGCCTCTCCTTTTTTGCGATGTCGGAAATAACTTCGTCGTAAAAGTTTGAATTTTTTGACATCTTCACAAAGTCACTTTCTATTGTTAACAGGGACAATTTTGAAAGCCGCTCTTCACTGGTTAAATTTCTTGAAAAAGTTTTTATTCTCGTGTCCGTTTTGATAATTTTGAAAAAAAGGCAGCCATTCCACTAATACTTGAAAAAAACCACTTTGCACTCTTTAAGACACGCTGCAGATTGAGCTAGAACTAAATTTAATCGATGCGCAAAACAATGTACAAATATTGCATTCTGAAAAGTCTCTTTTACTTTGGCCTGCAGGCCCCCCAATTCACCAGCCATTACAGCGGCCCCATCATAACTTTGGGCGATAAGTTTGGCACCACACTGTAGATCATCGACTATCTGACAAACTATAGTATATAAAGCTGCGGCCGTTCATGGCGTTGCTACGTCTAAAAATCCTAAAAGCGCTCTTGGAATTTCCCATTTGGATTTATGTAGCGTACTACCATTGACAACTGACTCATATTCGTAATATCGGTTGTTTCATCTAACATAACTGCAACAAAAGGAGCTTTTTTATTTCTTGCTTGATCTTTTCTAAAACAATATTGCTTATCGACTGAATCAAATCATTTTGAATATGATTTGATGTACCGCGAAATATCGTGGAGTGTTCCAGATGGTTACTTAAAATTGTATCGTATTTTGCTAATAAATCAACTAAATTGATGAGTTTCACACTTACCATGCCTTTTTGTCACTTTGTGAATGTTGTTTAAATCTGAAAAGCCATTTTTATTCCAAACACCTTTTTCATTTGTGAACAGTACACATGGCCAACAAAACAATTTACACAAATTTTCACAACCCCTTAACTACTGAGTAGCACTGTACACTTCAATATTAAAGTACCTATAGCATGATTTAACTTTCGTTTTTAAGAATTTTAAATCAGGTGTTGGTTTCCCATTTCTAATAATATCCAGTTTATCTTGAAACGAATATGTTGAAAATCCCCTTTTCAACAAATTGCACACCACACAAACGCAAATAATATTTTCCACAGTGCTAGAACCAGCTTCCAAATTTAATAAGTAATTCTAAATCTGCCTACACGCGCACTAATATTCAACGTTTTAAAAATCACTTGTCGCCGCACCACAGGTTTAGAAACACCAAAAAAGTTTTTACAAATATAGCACAAAAGCTGAGAATAATACTAGGAAGATTAATATTAAGTATAATATTAAAATCGATATTAAAATCGAGATTAAAATCTATAAAATAAAACGTATTACGATGCTATAGAGCTCAGATATCAAGATTATGAAGTGGGATGGGATGCATTTCAATAAGTTACCTACTTACCAGAGACAGTTGTCTCTGCTTACATATATCGAAGTTGCGCGAGTTCGTGTTGGCTCGATTAATCGAGTGCGTCATCGTTACGGTTTTAGCGTGCAACATTATCTCAGCTGCATAAAAGCAGGGCCGTTTCTATTGAAATTGGGTAAAAGTAAATTTTAATGATTAATATATGTGATAAATAATAATTAGGTTCTATTTATGTGTTTTTTTAAATAATCCCAGGGGAAGCACTGCTTCCCTTGCTTCCATGGACCGACCGCCACTGGTAGTTATACCTATTTATAACGGATTTACAAGTATCTAAATTAAACTGTAGCATATTTAATGCAGATAAGGAGGTTCATTTAAAGTTTCTCAACCTGCAAAACATAAAATTTAAATGAGAAACATAGTTGTAATGCAAAAGATTAGTTTATCAGAAACTGCATTTTAACACAGTTATGCAGTCTACAAATCATTGGTTATCATTAAGTTGTTGTTAAATCATTAATAAATATAACAAAATGAAAGAGGTCAAGGCTGAACCATTGAGCAAAAGATGCAAATCAAACCATTGCATTGTAGTTGATCAGTTTTTTTTATTTCCAAGAAGTATAATAATAAAACTAGAGAAATTGTTAACACTATACGTATATAGTTTAATAATATAAAGTGTACTATTTTACTAAAAGCCTATGAGAATCTTGATATATACATATAACCTCGACTTGACAACGCTTATCCAGCATAATAGAAATTACTTGTGCTCACTATAAAACTTGATACTGTTGATCATTTTTCCAGTTATGTTGTTGTGGTGTTAGGGGTTTTACTTGAGGAAATATGTACGCGTACAATTCAGATCTTAAATACGTTTACGAAATTACACAATAACACCATTAGTCATTAATCCTTTATGTTGTTGAATCCATCACTTTAGCAATGGCATACATCCTGTATGCACTTACACATGCTTATATTAATTATACATTTATAATACAGGGTGTCCCAACCAAAAGTAGACACTTTGAATCACTTTGGAGATAAAATTTTTTTGAAAAATTGGTGAAACACGTCGACCTTGTTTCCAATGTAATACTTGTATACCTATCATCATCCCTCTACCCTACACGGCCACCCCCTCAAAAAATTCAAATGGTAAAGGGGGTCGAGTGATACATTTTTTGAAAGGTATTTCAATTCTCTACATAACTGTGTATTTTTTTTTAACTTTTATCGATTCGTTCCTGAGAAATAATTGTTTCATTATTTTAGGTTTGGGAAATAAAAATAAAAGAAGCAGTTTAAATTATCGTATGTATTGTTCAAAATAACCCCCACCGACTTCCGAAATTAAGTACAGTTACAGTAGTATAAATTTGTCTTGAAATTCTGTACGAACATTTCTGAACACATCTGGAGTTCCAGAGATGCGGGTTTTGTTGCAAATACCTTCGATTTCAAAGGTCCCCACAGAAAGAAATCCAAGGGAGTTAAATCGGGTGACCTAGCGGGCCACTCCACAGGACCTCTTCTTCCAATGCATCGCTCAGGAAACCGATTATCCAAAAATTAACGGACTGCTATAGCAAAATGTGGGGGTGCCCCATCCTGTTGAAAAAACAGTTCGCCCTCTAAAAAATTATCGTCTTCTTCGAGGATTTGGGTAATCATTGGGTCGATGTTATTTTCTAACAGATCGAGGTACCTTTCGCCATTTAAATTGTCAGGAATAAAAAACGGCCGGACAATGTGATCCCCTAAGATGCCAACCCAAACATTTAACTTTTGAGGCCTTTGGATATGAGTTTCCATGAACAAATGTGGATTGGTTTCACTCCAATACCTACAATTGTGCCTGTCGATTCATCAGGAAAACACGTATTGTACAGTACCATTTAATTGTTCACTAAAAATCTCACAGAATTCAAGCCGACGATCGGGATCATCTTCGTTTAATTCGTGTACCAATTTAAATTTATATGGATGAAATTTGTGGGCCTTTACAATTCCATGAACACTACTTCGTGATACACCGGAAGCCTCAGCTACTTTCCTGATCGGTTGAGTATTATCCATCTGCAAGTGACCCAGAACTGCCACTTCGACTGCTTCATTCCTAATCGGTCGCTGAGGTTCATGCTTTTTGTTTCCTACAGAACCTGTTTCCATAAATTTTGTCAATAATTGTAAAACATACTGAGAACCAACCCTTCTATTTGGGTGATTTCTATTGAATATGCGCTCCGTAGCTCTAGCACAATTATCGTTTTTAAAATAAATGCTGACAATTTCTATTCTCTCCTGAAGGGTATAAATCATTTTGAGAACTCACTCTGGTAAAATGTGTCTCGATATAAAATTGGTTGTGAACAAATTAATGCTCAAGGACTATCAAATACTTATGAGTCTTTTATTATTCTAAAACTAAACGGACAAGGAAAGTGTTTTTTTGTCGAAAAAAACTCGTGTTGATTTGAGAGCACTAAAAAATGTAGTTTTTTTATAAATTCCAATACCCAGTGCCGTGTATTTTAGATTTTTTAAACGATTTCGATTGTGTGTAATCATCAAAAATAAAATTATTTTCCTTAAGAACGAATCGATAAAAGTTTTTAAAAAATACACAGTTATGTAGGGAATTGAAAGACCTTTCAAAAGATGTATCACTCGATCATTTGAATTTTTTGAGGGGGTAGCCGTGTAGGGTAGAAGGATGATGATAGGTATACAAGTATTACATTAAAATATGCCCCCCTTGGAAACAAGGTCGACGTGTTTCACCAATTTTTCAAAAAAACTTTATCTCCAAAGTTTTTCAGGGCGCCTACTTTTGGTTGGGACACCCTGTATATCAACGTAAGATATTCGGTCACACTATGTTTGTAAATCATGCATAGATCCTTCTATTGATTTTAAATGGCAAATATTTTGCAATGAAATGACTCCATTTGTGATTAGATCGTCCGAGAAAAATTGATATTTACAATCTTTCTCGCATTTAAGGACAAAATATTAATCGTCGCCTATCATCATGTTCTAAAGGATAGGTAACAAACAGGCTTACCAGGACGATATCTATGATCCTAAAAAGGTGCTTTTACTAATACTCAGTTGCTGGGCCGACGTCGCAAGGAGGATTCGACCAAATGTAATATAACCATTAAGGCATCGCCCTTTTCGAAGGACTCAACGCTAGTTCCTTCAAATTTAATAATTAATTTAAGTAGGGCAAGAAAGGATAAACGACAAAGGTTTAAAGCTTCTCGATAAGTTAATTATCAAATACCAAAAAACTGTACACGCTATTTGTTCGAATTTAACATTATGAAGAGGTGACGCAGGATTTAACCCTTAGATTTAAGATTATTAAACAACATTTAGTTTAGTACTACTACTGCTTTATTTATAGATAATAATTTTTTTTAATTATTGAATGTTGTTCTTTTGTACAAAAGAGACGACATATACTATTAACTATAGAGCAATAAATTTACTTAGTTTTTGAACCATTTTGGAACTGACCATTAAAGATTAACTGGTACCGGTTTTTTTGTAAGCATAACATTACATTATTATTTTAGCAGGGTTTTAAGAAAGCTACATGTGTCAGGATTTCGTGTTTTAACTATAACAGTGTGGCTGTTAGTACTCTTGATAAACAATTTGGAATACGTTCCACTTGAATCACTTATCAGACGCCCAATGGGTAGATTTACAAATGCTCTTTTCAAGAGGCGATTACCCTAAATTTAAAATGAGGAGGGGCCACAAGGCATAATCCCAGGGCCAATCTTAACAGATCAATTATATTACTACGTAATAAATTTAAAAGTTATTTTGAGTTGCGCTCCCTAAAAAAATTATTATGACTAGAAAATCCTGGTGACTTACCGAGCGTCAACGAGATCATGTATCATCCCGCCATTTTTTTAAAAAATTAGAATATTTTCAAACTTAGAACTCACGTATGAGAAGTAAATGTGCTTATTTTGACGAACACATATTGTCAATACCACTTCCGGTGAAATTGAAATGAGTCCGCCATATTTGAGCGGAATATCAAAAATTTTGATTTATTATATAGAAAATTCAATGCATACACACACTCAGCGTCCTAATCCATTAGGAATGTCTTCGAAAAAAATCCCAGTTCTTCAGCGGGGAATCGAACACCGGTCGCAGGGTGACAGGCAAGTGTGCTCACCTCTTAAATATGTGAACTAAAATATTTGTACTTTATCACAAAAACACTTTTTTACTATACAGAATTTTTAATTAGCCTAGCGTGTTCAACTTTCTCCAAATATTTTAACTCTCAACAGAAAACTGGAAATTGCGAAATTATTAATTTAAAAAAAAATTATACTCTTAATGAGCTTGTCTGTCATGTATTTTTCAGTTTATTATTTGTATAATTTTTATGTTCTTGTATTAATTCCTTGATTTTAAAAGAACAAATAATTATATTTATAGAAAAGACATTATTTTCCGTTGTTTTTAAAATCAATATTAGAAACAAGAAAAGTTAGTACGAGCTTCTCTCTGTCTGATATTAGGAAGTACTAGACTCTTCTTTCTTGTTAAACGGAATCGAGTAAAACTGGACATTTGCAAGACGAATGTCGGCTTTCGTGCCTAGAATATCATTGTCTGCCGTAGAAATAAAATCTCCTGTACGTGCCCTGCAATCCAACCATCGATATTTGCAATTAATTATCACGGTTGAATTACAAGTACACACTATAACTAGAGAAGTGTGAAGCTGTGTTTTATCTAAAACATAAAATATTTTCATGCAACGCGCTCTTACTTTATAAAAATTGATCCTATATTAAATAAAATTCTACGAAACGAAATTTTTTATACATATACATATATACCAATTTTGCCATCAATAAGCTGTATTTGTTAACAATGAATTATCCGTATTGACTTAAAGGATTTGTAAAAATTCAAAGTGCGGATTTATTTGAGTGATATTAAAGTGATTTGCAAACATAACTCGGATCAGTGATACGATGTGATTTAAATGGATTTCTTCAACCAAAACGAATGCATATTTAATGCGCAACTAGGTAATATCGTGCATTGGTAACGCAATTGTCAGAGATTTAAAGATACCATTAAATATTTCAGTAGATTCTAAAAATAAACCCTACGCGCACAGTTGTTAAGAAATCTGGAGTTACGCTTATTCCTTCTTTCGTTGAAATAACAATAAAAGGAAACTGAAGAAATATTTATGCTACCCAATTATAGTCGTTATTATTTTTGGCATTTCTGTACCTTTTAAATATGCATTTATTAATGTTATTTTCTAGATATACGTTTTCACTTTTAAATTTCCAGTCAAAATTTGTTCTTAAATCATTTGCATTTTTTTTTTTACTTATCGTTTATTGGACATTTATTAAATATTAGTTTGTAATTTCTCTGTAATAAATTTTACTACAGCTGTCAACGCGTCTGCAAGAGGGCTGAAACTTTTAATTTGCTGATAAACTATGGCTTCTAACAGTTTTGTAGTAAATCCTTAATACAAAGATAGCTAGGCTAGTACATCGTTAACTGAAAATAAATTAAAGCGGTTCGAAAATACTTCCTTGCGGTATCCCAATATTTATATTCTTATACCCTCGTTTTTACTCTCTGCATTCAGTTCCCCCCAAGTAACAATTCAGAAATCCAGAGACACCGCTGGGGTTTAGTTATCTATGAAGTCTTAGAGAATTAAGTGTTAAAAGTTGAATTTACGAAATAAAAGGATACCGTTTTTTTGTACACATATTTCCACTACCAGGGCAAATTGCAAACGCTAGGAGATAAACTCATCAACGCCTGTGTAAACATTGGCATCCCTAACCCGGAAATTTTACCAGCCTATAATGTGCTCAAATCAGAGATACACAGAATCCACATCCATTTACGTTCTTGTCGAAAGACAATGACGTAACCGATTAAATGAAGAAACAAGATTGTAATACTTTATAACGTTAGAATGAATTCCAGCTTCTGCAGCTCCTCGACCGGGAATTTAGCCTGGGACTCCGAGGTGAGAGACAAGTGCCCTTATCAGTCAGTCACGAAACCGGAATATAAAAAAAATTAAATTTATATTGCACATTCACAATATGTGCATACTGTGCATCTTAAGTTTTAAAAATAATGATTATGCAATAATAGTGAACACTGACGTAGTTTTCCACGAAGCACCAAAATACTATATACTGCACTCGACGCGCGTTTCGCTAACCAAGTTGGCATCATCTGGAGATGATTAAAACTAAACTTATGCTAACAATCTACCCTATTTATACCTAAACTATTGTCACGGTTCACCGAACCATCACGGTTCGGTGAACCGTGACCCACTAACCAATAAAGAGGGCTATTTGGGATAGGCCCTCTGTCACTATTCATACTATTTTTACACTTTATGATTTCCAAGCTTTCAAATGCATCCAGTTGTCTAGTATTTGTTACATTCCTAATTAATATTAAGTTGCTAATATCTATTTTATGGTTGTTCTCAAACGCATGTTGGGCTGCACTAGACTTATCTGTTCTTAAGATTTTTTAGCATAAGTTTAGTTTTAATCATCTCCAGATGATGTCAACTTGGTTGCCGAAACGCGCGTCGAGTGCAGTATATAGTGTTTTGGTGTTTCGTGGAAAACTACGTCAGTGTTATCTTCACATCAAAGGTTCCAACCCACTCCAGGAATAATAGTGAAGCGATAGGCCCCATGCACAAAATATAATTTTGGCATTTTTGGAATCTTTACTTAATACAAAAAACAGTGTGTAAGGTTTTTTTATTTTTTCTTTCACAATAATTATTCAACATTAAAGTTTGCATTAGTTTATTACGCGCGCAAACACTGCCGGCCGGGCAAGTCGATGCGGTGACGTCATAGGACTCGAGTGCTAGAGCAGAAAGCAGACAAAGCTCATTGTTAAACGTAAAACAAGTCTATATTAGAATATATGAATTATTTTTAAAAATCTGGCAAATGCAAGGGGCCTATTATCTTAAGAATAATGGTAACTTCGTGGTATGGTAGACATACAGTATAACAGAATGCTAGTACCATTTATTGAGAAAATTGTACGCCACCTTTTTACTAATTAAGCTTCTAGCACACACACTATATCTATGTTCTGCCGTCCCCCCATAAAAGAAAATACCTCTCGTTATTTTATATTACGACATGCCTTGTCAATAAACGGTTTCCCACAAGAAAATTTTAAAGTGAAATTTTAATGTGATAGCATTAGAACCGCTGCTTGAAAGAAGGAATACGCCCGTTTCGGCTTAAACAGTTTTTATGTCGCTTGCATAGTTATTTTAACATTATGTGAAAAAGGAAAACATATAATACTATTTCATATTTCTCCACGGTCTGTAATTAATTCGGTAAATACCATAGGAGGGACAGAAGAGAAGCTACAATTAATATTTTATTCAATAGAACCTAGATCCATGATACCCTAGGGATGCCGAGAGTGAAAGAGGATTGAAACAAATAACCGTGGCTTTAACCTTAAAAGCTTGAAACTGTAATAGAATTATACATGATTGCATAATAAATTCCATATCAGTGTTAGTATGTATTACAGATATGAAACTCGCGCAAAAGCAATCACTGAATGTATAATATATATATGTATACATATATATATATATATATATATATATATATATATATATATATATATATATATATATATATATATATATATATATATATATATATATATATATATATATATATATATAATAAATAATTAAATATGATTTGAAGGAAACAACTACTCAGCGGGCAAATACCCCGACCTGCATTGAATTACACCTTCAAATCATGATATGGGCTATCGATCTATCATGATTTGAAGGTGTAATTCAATGCAGGTCAGGGTATTTGGTTAGTTGTTTCTTTCAAATTATATTTAATAACATTAGTTTAGTCCACCTGGGCTAGGGGTCGCCGCTCTCGGTACTCGCTGTGATGCAAGTCGCTATTCGCCACAGAGACATCTAGGATGTCAGTCGGATAGTAGCATTCAGACCATATGAGAAGTTTCATACCTCTCACCACTATTCACTTCACCATAGTTAGTATATAACTAGCAGGTTGGCCACTATCATTTGTCTGTTCCCGTAACCTATGGCATACTGAAGAGAACAAATAAGTTCGAAATCGATCTATGTCTGGTTAGGAATTGACAAATGATATTGGCTATCGATCTATCATGATTTGAAGGTGTAATTCAATGCAGGTCGGGGTATTTGCCCGCTGAGTAGTTGTTTCCTTCAAATCATATTTAATAACATTAGTTTAGTCCACCTGGGCTAGGGGTCGCCGCTCTCGGTACTTGCTGTGATGCAAGTCGCTATCCGCCACAGAGACATCTAGGATGTCGGTCGGATAGTAGTATTCAGACCATATGAGAAGTTTCATACTTCTCACCACTACTAATATATATATATATATATATATATATATATATATATATATATATATATATATATATATATATATATATATATATATATATATATATATATATATATATATATATATATATATATATATATATATATTTATAAACTCTTGCTCTTATACCTATATATATACATATATATATATATATATATATATATATATATATATCTATATATATATATATATATATATATATATATATATATATATATATATAATATCTATATATATATATATATATATATATATATATATATATATATATATATATATATATATATATATATATATATATATATATATATATATATATATATATATATATATATATATATATATATATATATATACATATATATATATATATATATATATATATATATATATATACATATATATATATATATATATATATATATATATATATATATATATATATATATACATATATATATATATATATATATATATATATATATACATATATATATATATACATATATATATATATACATATATATATATATATATATATATATACATATATATATATATATATATATATATATATGCCCTAGACAGGATTCGAACCCGGAACCCCTTGACCTCCAAATCTAACGTATAAGCACTGAGCCACTAGGCCGATCTTTTTATTCGTTATTGTTTCTTACTGAAAATTAAACCAATTCTTTGCTATATTGAAGTGCCTTTTTTTGAACATTTTAAATAAATTACTTAACTAATATCAGGTGTTGTAGTTTTTATTTAAATCGGTATATAAAATAAATTTGTCACTTCGCTATTTTGTTATTATTATTGTTTTATTAATGTTTTATTATTGGACAACTTTTTCGTTGTAAAAGTAATGGATTAATGAAGAGGTGAGGAGTAGAAGACGAATCTTAACTTAGAAGCAATTGTCTTACGACCGATGAAATAAATATTTTTGATACAAATTTAGTTAAACATGGGATAAGCCATACAATTAAAAAAGCTTATCGTCAGAAAAGTATTAAGTGAAATAAATATGCATAAAAAGTGAATCGACGGAGGACTAAGGAACTGAGGAAAAGTATATAACAATAAACTGCTTACGACTTTTACGAGGAGTCCCCGTAAAGAGTGCGATTGACTGAAACGTTGGAAGCTTTGTTGTATCGTTAGAGGAGTTCTAAGACTACTCCCTATACTACTGTGAATCTGGGAAAAGGAAAAACAAGCCGAAGTATAATTGTTCTAACCACTTTCGCTGGGGTATGGAAGAAGGCTTTATAGATGAGTGCAAACAGACGAAAGAGTCCCGCCTTACATAAACACCAACTGTGTTTTTGTTTAGAAGGAACTTCACCTCGTCATCGTCATCGTTTTTCTTTAGAATTAGGGCTTTAGTTCGTTTAACACTAACATTTGCTTTACGAAACGCTTTATTTAAAAATAAATGAATTCACTTAAAACGTAAGCGACTGGTTAGAGATTACATTTTAGAAATATAAAATTAATAATTTGTCACCATTTCAACTTACTTATACACTGGGGTGTCAGCTACCCTGCCATAAATGCTTTATATTTAAATATTTATTAAGTCCATCAACATTTATTCGGGAGCTTTGAGCACATTACTTGGTTATTACCCTACATTTATGTGACTTGATAGTCTATAAAGAAACTACTTGAGTTTTGCAGACAATTTAACAGCATCGTAGGTTAAAGTTGCAACAAATATAAGGTTATTTCATTTCATTAATTTATCTATACCAATAAAATGTAATTGCCAAATTAAGTATTTTTAAATACTGAATTTGATATATTTACTTTCTAGTTTATAAAATTACTAAAAAATTATTCAGTAGCAGGTGACGTAGTTCAGATGTCTCTATAATAATATCTAAAGCAAACTTCCCGGTTTTATATAATTTAATGGGCAGCATCGATTGGCAAATTCTTGAAACTTTCTCTAATGTAAAGGATGCGATTGGTTATGTCTATGATAAACTTTATTCTATATTTGATCTTTGCGTGCCTAAATTTTTGCGGCTAACAAGAGAAAAAAGTATCCTCCTTGGTATAATTCTTTTATAATAAAAAATATTCAATTGAAGAATAGACACTGGTGTGTTTATAAAAAAACAAATGATATTCGCGTTCGCGAACTTAGGTTAGATTAAGAAAAGTTGTTCATTTTCCAAATTCTAATAAGATTCTAACCAGATTCTAATAAGATTCTAATCAGATTATAATAAGATTCTAATCAGATTCTAATAAGATTCAGATTACAATAAGATTTTATTCAAATTCTAATAAGATTTTGATCAGATTCTAATAAGATTTTAATCAGATCATAAGAAGATATTAATCAGATTCTAATAAGATTTTACTAAGATTCTAATAAGATTTTAATCAGGTTCTAATCAGATTACTATCAGATTCTAATAAGATTTTATTCAAATTCTAATAAGATTTTAGTCAGATTCTAATAAGATTTTATTTACATTGTAATAAAATCTTGTTCAGATTCTAATAAGATTTTAAGCAGATTCTAATAAGATTTTAATCAGATTCTAATAAGATTACTATCAGATTCTAATAAGATTGTTTTCAAATTCTAATAAGATTTTGATCAGATTCTAATAAGATTTTATTCAAATCCAAATAAGATTTTAATCAGATTCTAATAAGATTTTATTCAGATTCTAATAAGATTTTAATCAGATTCTAATAAGATTTTATTTACATTGTAATAAAATCTTGTTCAGATTCTAATAAGATTTTAAGCAGATTCTAATAAGATTTTAATCAGATTCGAATAAGATTACTATCAGGTTCTAATAAAATTTTATTCAGATTCTAATAAGATTTTGATAATATTCTAATAAGATTTTAATAATACTCTAATAAGATTTTAATCAGATTCTAATAAGATTGTTTTCAAATTCTAATAAGATTTTGATCAGATTCTAATAAGATTTTATTCAAATCCTAATAAGATTTTAATCAGATTCTAATAAGATTTTATTCAAATTCTAATAATATTCTAATAAGATTTGAATAATATTCTAATAAGATTTTAATAATATTCTAATAAGACTTTACCAAGATTCTAATAAGATTTTAATCAGATTCTAATGAGATTTTATTCAAATCCTAATAAGATTTTGATCAGATTCTAATAAGATTTTAATCAAATTCTAATAATATTTTACCAAGATTCTAATAATATTTTAACCAGGTTGTAATAAGATTTTAATCAGATTCTAATAAGATTACTATCAGATTCTAATAAGATTGTTTTCAAATTCTAATAAGATTTTAATCAGATTCTAATAAGATTTTATCAGATTCTAATAAGATTTTTTTCAGATTCTAATAAACTGAGTAACTTTGGTTTATCTGATCATTTAATTACATTTTTCAAATCGTACCTACATAATAGGACTCAATATGTAATATTTAATGGGTTCAAGTCTGTTAAATACTTTTCAGCGGTAGTCTCTGTCTAAAATCGTGGAAATTGGGGGCTCTAAAGGCTTTTTTCGCGGGCACTTTTCGTGGTCGAAATTATATGTGATCGAAAGTATATATAATTCTACAGTGCGCCGCGACATTTTCGTTCCTTAATTTTCATAAATAAAAAAGTTATTAACGTTTAAAGTTGAGAAATTATTTGCCTTCCAATCAGCCACTGACGTGTGTATAGTCAAGAAAGTCTCGCACCATCGATGGGATAGAGAATTTCATTGTTATTCCTTTGTTTGGATGATAAACATTTGCATAAATGGATTTTAAACATTTGCACCACGAAAAATTTATTAAATTAAATGATTTCTTGAAACACCGAACATTTGCACCACGACTTAAATAAATTAATTAAATTACAAATTACTTTTTTTTTTCCGAATTTCACTTTTAGAGGGCCGGAAAAGCGCTGGCCGGACTCTAAAAATTACAACTAAGCGTTTAAGAACCTCTTACCAGGTAATTTTCCACTGAACTGGGAAAAAAGGGCCGCAGGCCCTTTCCGTGAGGGCCGAAGGCCCGATAAATGCCTGCCACTACAAGGTCGGGGCGTCTCAACTGCACTGCGAAAAAAATTTTTTTAATCTCGGTGTCAACTGCACGAACAAAAATTAAATTAATCTTACAATTTTTTTTTTTCTACTATCCGGTCTCCGCAGGAGCTAGAAATTGGCGCAGCCAATTTCTAGTCAATACTATTAAAGCGTGATACGTCTGTTTCAGCGGTAGTCTCTGTCTAAAATCGTGGAAATTGGGGGCTCTAAAGGCTTTTTTTCGTGGGCACTTTTCGTGGTCGAAATTATATGTGATCGAAAGTATATATAATTCTACAGTGCGCCGCGACATTTTCGTTCCTTAATTTTCATAAATAAAAAAGTTATTAACGTTTAAAGTTGAGAAATTATTTGCCTTCCAGTCGGCCGCCGACGTGATGTAACAGGATGTTCTCGAGCCATCGTGGGATAGAGAATTCTATTGTTATTCCTTTGTTTGGATTTTATGCATTCGCATAAATGGATTTTAAACATTTGCACCACGAAAAATTTATTAAATTAAATGATTTCTTGAAACACCGAACATTTGCACCACGACTTAAATAAATTAATTAAATTACAAATTACTTTTTTTTTTCCGAATTTCACTTTTAGAGGGCCGGAAAAGCGCTGGCCGGACTCTAAAAATTACAACTAAGCGTTTAAGAACCTCTTACCAGGTAATTTTCCACTGAACTGGGAAAAAAGGGCCGCAGGCCCTTTCCGTGAGGGCCGAAGGCCCGATAAATGCCTGCCACTACAAGGTCGGGGCGTCTCAACTGCACTGCGAAAAAAAATTTTTTTAATCTCGGTGTCAACTGCACGAACAAAAATTAAATTAATCTTACAATTTTTTTTTTTAAAAATTCTACTATCCGGTCTCCGCAGGAGCTAGAAATTGGCGCAGCCAATTTCTAGTCAATACTATTAAAGCGTGATACGTCTGTTTCAGCGGTAGTCTCTGTCTAAAATCGTGGAAATTGGGGGCTCTAAAGGCTTTTTTTCGTGGGCACTTTTCGTGGTCGAAATTATATGTGATCGAAAGTATATATAATTCTACAGTGCGCCGCGACATTTTCGTTCCTTAATTTTCATAAATAAAAAAGTTATTAACGTTTAAAGTTGAGAAATTATTTGCCTTCCAGTCGGCCGCCGACGTGATGTAACAGGATGTTCTCGAGCCATCGTGGGATAGAGAATTCCATTGTTATTCCTTTGTTTGGATTTTAAGCATTCGCATAAATGGATTTTAAACATTTGCACCACGAAAAATTTATTAAATTAAATGATTTCTTGAAACACCGAACATTTGCACCACGACTTAAATAAATTAATTAAATTACAAATTACTTTTTTTTTTCCGAATTTCACTTTTAGAGGGCCGGAAAAGCGCTGGCCGGACTCTAAAAATTACAACTAAGCGTTTAAGCACCTCTTACCAGGTAATTTTCCACTGAACTGGGAAAAAAGGGCCGCAGGCCCTTTCCGTGAGGGCCGAAGGCCCGATAAATGCCTGCCACTACAAGGTCGGGGCGTCTCAACTGCACTGCGAAAAAAATTTTTTAATCTCGGTGTCAACTGCACGAACAAAAATTAAATTAATCTTACAATTTTTTTTTTTTTCTACTATCCGGTCTCCGCAGGAGCTAGAAATTGGCGCAGCCAATTTCTAGTCAATACTATTAAAGCGTGATACGTCTGTTTCAGCGGTAGTCTCTGTCTAAAATCGTGGAAATTGGGGGCTCTAAAGGCTTTTTTCGTGGGCACTTTTCGTGGTCGAAATTATATGTGATCGAAAGTATATATAATTCTACAGTGCGCCGCGACATTTTCGTTCCTTAATTTTCATAAATAAAAAAGTTATTAACGTTTAAAGTTGAGAAATTATTTGCCTTCCAGTCGGCCGCCGACGTGATGTAACAGGATGTTCTCGAGCCATCGTGGGATAGAGAATTCTATTGTTATTCCTTTGTTTGGATTTTAAGCATTCGCATAAATGGATTTTAAACATTTGCACCACGAAAAATTTATTAAATTAAATGATTTCTTGAAACACCGAACATTTGCACCACGACTTAAATAAATTAATTAAATTACAAATTACTTTTTTTTTTCCGAATTTCACTTTTAGAGGGCCGGAAAAGCGCTGGCCGGACTCTAAAAATTACAACTAAGCGTTTAAGCACCTCTTACCAGGTAATTTTCCACTGAACTGGGAAAAAAGGGCCGCAGGCCCTTTCCGTGAGGGCCGAAGGCCCGATAAATGCCTGCCACTACAAGGTCGGGGCGTCTCAACTGCACTGCGAAAAAAATTTTTTTAATCTCGGTGTCAACTGCACGAACAAAAATTAAATTAATCTTACAATTTTTTTTTTTTTCTACTATCCGGTCTCCGCAGGAGCTAGAAAATGGCGCAGCCAATTTCTAGTCAATACTATTAAAGCGTGATACGTCTGTTTCAGCGGTAGTCTCTGTCTAAAATCGTGGAAATTGGGGGCTCTAAAGGCTTTTTTCGTGGGCACTTTTCGTGGTCGAAATTATATGTGATCGAAAGTATATATAATTCTACAGTGCGCCGCGACATTTTCGTTCCTTAATTTTCATAAATAAAAAAGTTATTAACGTTTAAAGTTGAGAAATTATTTGCCTTCCAGTCGGCCGTCGACGTGATGTAACAGGATGTTCTCGAGCCATCGTGGGATAGAGAATTCCATTGTTATTCCTTTGTTTGGATTTTAAGCATTCGCATAAATGGATTTTAAACATTTGCACCACGAAAAATTTATTAAATTAAATGATTTCTTGAAACACCGAACATTTGCACCACGACTTAAATAAATTAATTAAATTACAAATTACTTTTTTTTTTCCGAATTTCACTTTTAGAGGGCCGGAAAAGCGCTGGCCGGACTCTAAAAATTACAACTAAGCGTTTAAGCACCTCTTACCAGGTAATTTTCCACTGAACTGGGAAAAAAGGGCCGCAGGCCCTTTCCGTGAGGGCCGAAGGCCCGATAAATGCCTGCCACTACAAGGTCGGGGCGTCTCAACTGCACTGCGAAAAAAATTTTTTAATCTCGGTGTCAACTGCACGAACAAAAATTAAATTAATCTTACAATTTTTTTTTTTTCTACTATCCGGTCTCCGCAGGAGCTAGAAATTGGCGCAGCCAATTTCTAGTCAATACTATTAAAGCGTGATACGTCTGTTTCAGCGGTAGTCTCTGTCTAAAATCGTGGAAATTGGGGGCTCTAAAGGCTTTTTTCGTGGGCACTTTTCGTGGTCGAAATTATATGTGATCGAAAGTATATATAATTCTACAGTGCGCCGCGACATTTTCGTTCCTTAATTTTCATAAATAAAAAAGTTATTAACGTTTAAAGTTGAGAAATTATTTGCCTTCCAGTCGGCCGCCGACGTGATGTAACAGGATGTTCTCGAGCCATCGTGGGATAGAGAATTCTATTGTTATTCCTTTGTTTGGATTTTAAACATTCGCATAAATGGATTTTAAACATTTGCACCACGAAAAATTTATTAAATTAAATGATTTCTTGAAACACCGAACATTTGCACCAAGACTCAAATAAATTAATTAAATTAGAAATTACTTTTTTTTTTCCGAATTTCACTTTTAGAGGGCCGGAAAAGCGCTGGCCGGACTCTAAAAATTACAACTAAGCGTTTAAGAACCTCTTACCAGGTAATTTTCCACTGAACTGGGAAAAAAGGGCCGCAGGCCCTTTCCGTGAGGGCCGAAGGCCCGATAAATGCCTGCCACTACAAGGTCCGGGCGTCTCAACTGCACTGCGAAAAAAAATTTTTTTAATCTCGGTGTCAACTGCACGAACAAAAATTAAATTAATCTTACAATTTTTTTTTTTTCTTTTCTTCGGTCTCGGTCTTTGCATGAGCGATACAAATTGAGGGCCGAAGGCCCGAAAAAATGCCGCGGTGGCGCCCCAATTGCGCTACGAAAAATTTTTTTAATCTCGAACAAAAATAAATTAATCTTATAATTTGTTTTTTCGGTCCGGTCTTTGCAGGAGCGATAGCGACACAAATTGAGGGCCGAAGGCCCGATAAATGCCGCGGTGGGGGCCCCCATTGGCCTACGAAAAATTTTTTAAATCTCAAACAAAAATATTTTTAATCTTTTATTTTTTTCTACTATCCGGTCTCCCGGGGGAGCTAGAAATCTGGCAAAAAGGCAGCCAATTTCTAGTCAATACTATTAAAGCGTGATACGTCTGTTTCAGCGGTAGTCTCTGTCTAAAATCGTGGAAATTGGGGGCTCTAAAGGCTTTTTTTCGTGGACACTTTTCGTGGTCGAAATTATATGTGATCGAAAGTATATATAATTCTACAGTGCGCCGCGACATTTTCGTTCCTTAATTTTCATAAATAAAAAAGTTATTAACGTTTAAAGTTGAGAAATTATTTGCCTTCCAGTCGGCCGCCGACGTGATGTAACAGGATGTTCTCGAGCCATCGTGGGATAGAGAATTCTATTGTTATTCCTTTGTTTGGATTTTAAACATTCGCATAAATGGATTTTAAACATTTGCACCACGAAAAATTTATTAAATTAAATGATTTCTTGAAACACCGAACATTTGCACCACGACTTAAATAAATTAATTAAATTACAAATTACTTTTTTTTTTCCGAATTTCACTTTTAGAGGGCCGGAAAAGCGCTGGCCGGACTCTAAAAATTACAACTAAGCGTTTAAGCACCTCTTACCAGGTAATTTTCCACTGAACTGGGAAAAAAGGGCCGCAGGCCCTTTCCGTGAGGGCCGAAGGCCCGATAAATGCCTGCCACTACAAGGTCGGGGCGTCTCAACTGCACTGCGAAAAAAATTTTTTAATCTCGGTGTCAACTGCACGAACAAAAATTAAATTAATCTTACAATTTTTTTTTTTTCTACTATCCGGTCTCCGCAGGAGCTAGAAATTGGCGCAGCCAATTTCTAGTCAATACTATTAAAGCGTGATACGTCTGTTTCAGCGGTAGTCTCTGTCTAAAATCGTGGAAATTGGGGGCTCTAAAGGCTTTTTTTCGTGGGCACTTTTCGTGGTCGAAATTATATGTGATCGAAAGTATATATAATTCTACAGTGCGCCGCGACATTTTCGTTCCTTAATTTTCATAAATAAAAAAGTTATTAACGTTTAAAGTTGAGAAATTATTTGCCTTCCAGTCGGCCGCCGACGTGATGTAACAGGATGTTCTCGAGCCATCGTGGGATAGAGAATTCCATTGTTATTCCTTTGTTTGGATTTTAAGCATTCGCATAAATGGATTTTAAACATTTGCACCACGAAAAATTTATTAAATTAAATGATTTCTTGAAACACCGAACATTTGCACCACGACTTAAATAAATTAATTAAATTACAAATTACTTTTTTTTTTCCGAATTTCACTTTTAGAGGGCCGGAAAAGCGCTGGCCGGACTCTAAAAATTACAACTAAGCGTTTAAGCACCTCTTACCAGGTAATTTTCCACTGAACTGGGAAAAAAGGGCCGCAGGCCCTTTCCGTGAGGGCCGAAGGCCCGATAAATGCCTGCCACTACAAGGTCGGGGCGTCTCAACTGCACTGCGAAAAAAATTTTTTAATCTCGGTGTCAACTGCACGAACAAAAATTAAATTAATCTTACAATTTTTTTTTTTTTCTACTATCCGGTCTCCGCAGGAGCTAGAAATTGGCGCAGCCAATTTCTAGTCAATACTATTAAAGCGTGATACGTCTGTTTCAGCGGTAGTCTCTGTCTAAAATCGTGGAAATTGGGGGCTCTAAAGGCTTTTTTCGTGGGCACTTTTCGTGGTCGAAATTATATGTGATCGAAAGTATATATAATTCTACAGTGCGCCGCGACATTTTCGTTCCTTAATTTTCATAAATAAAAAAGTTATTAACGTTTAAAGTTGAGAAATTATTTGCCTTCCAGTCGGCCGCCGACGTGATGTAACAGGATGTTCTCGAGCCATCGTGGGATAGAGAATTCCATTGTTATTCCTTTGTTTGGATTTTATGCATTCGCATAAATGGATTTTAAACATTTGCACCACGAAAAATTTATTAAATTAAATGATTTCTTGAAACACCGAACATTTGCACCACGACTTAAATAAATTAATTAAATTACAAATTACTTTTTTTTTTCCGAATTTCACTTTTAGAGGGCCGGAAAAGCGCTGGCCGGACTCTAAAAATTACAACTAAGCGTTTAAGCACCTCTTACCAGGTAATTTTCCACTGAACTGGGAAAAAAGGGCCGCAGGCCCTTTCCGTGAGGGCCGAAGGCCCGATAAATGCCTGCCACTACAAGGTCGGGGCGTCCCAACTGCACTGCGAAAAAAATTTTTTTAATCTCGGTGTCAACTGCACGAACAAAAATTAAATTAATCTTACAATTTTTTTTTTTTCTACTATCCGGTCTCCGCAGGAGCTAGAAATTGGCGCAGCCAATTTCTAGTCAATACTATTAAAGCGTGATACGTCTGTTTCAGCGGTAGTCTCTGTCTAAAATCGTGGAAATTGGGGGCTCTAAAGGCTTTTTTCGCGGGCACTTTTCGTGGTCGAAATTATATGTGATCGAAAGTATATATAATTCTACAGTGCGCCGCGACATTTTCGTTCCTTAATTTTCATAAATAAAAAAGTTATGAGCGTTTAAAGTTGAGAATTTATTTGCCTTCCAATCAGCTATTGACGTGGTATAGTCAAGAAAGTCCGCACCTCGATGGGATAGAGAATTTCATTGTTATTCCTTTGTTCGGATGATAAAATTTGCATAAATGGATTTTAAACATTTGCACCACGAAAAATTTATTAAATTAAATGATTTCTTGAAACACCGAACATTTGCACCACGACTTAAATAAATTAATTAAATTACAAATTACTTTTTTTTTTCCGAATTTCACTTTTAGAGGGCCGGAAAAGCGCTGGCCGGACTCTAAAAATTACAACTAAGCGTTTAAGCACCTCTTACCAGGTAATTTTCCACTGAACTGGGAAAAAAGGGCCGCAGGCCCTTTCCGTGAGGGCCGAAGGCCCGATAAATGCCTGCCACTACAAGGTCGGGGCGTCTCAACTGCACTGCGAAAAAAATTTTTTAATCTCGGTGTCAACTGCACGAACAAAAATTAAATTAATCTTACAATTTTTTTTTTTTTTACTATCCGGTCTCCGCAGGAGCTAGAAATTGGCGCAGCCAATTTCTAGTCAATACTATTAAAGCGTGATACGTCTGTTTCAGCGGTAGTCTCTGTCTAAAATCGTGGAAATTGGGGGCTCTAAAGGCTTTTTTTCGCGGGCACTTTTCGTGGTCGAAATTATATGTGATCGAAAGTATATATAATTCTACAGTGCGCCGCGACATTTTCGTTCCTTAATTTTCATAAATAAAAAAGTTATGAGCGTTTAAAGTTGAGAAATTTATTTGCCTTCCAATCAGCTATTGACGTGGTATAGTCAAGAAAGTCCGCACCTCGATGGGATAGAGAATTTCATTGTTATTCCTTTGTTCGGATGATAAAATTTGCATAAATGGATTTTAAACATTTGCACCACGAAAAATTTATTAAATTAAATGATTTCTTGAAACACCGAACATTTGCACCACGACTTAAATAAATTAATTAAATTACAAATTACTTTTTTTTTTCCGAATTTCACTTTTAGAGGGCCGGAAAAGCGCTGGCCGGACTCTAAAAATTACAACTAAGCGTTTAAGCACCTCTTACCAGGTAATTTTCCACTGAACTGGGAAAAAAGGGCCGCAGGCCCTTTCCGTGAGGGCCGAAGGCCCGATAAATGCCTGCCACTACAAGGTCGGGGCGTCTCAACTGCACTGCGAAAAAAATTTTTTTAATCTCGGTGTCAACTGCACGAACAAAAATTAAATTAATCTTACAATTTTTTTTTTCTCTACTATCCGGTCTCCGCAGGAGCTAGAAAATTGGCGCAGCCAATTTCTAGTCAATACTATTAAAGCGTGATACGTCTGTTTCAGCGGTAGTCTCTGTCTAAAATCGTGGAAATTGGGGGCTCTAAAGGCTTTTTTCGCGGGCACTTTTCGTGGTCGAAATTATATGTGATCGAAAGTATATATAATTCTACAGTGCGCCGCGACATTTTCGTTCCTTAATTTTCATAAATAAAAAAGTTATGAGCGTTTAAAGTTGAGAATTTATTTGCCTTCCAATCAGCTATTGACGTGGTATAGTCAAGAAAGTCCGCACCTCGATGGGATAGAGAATTTCATTGTTATTCCTTTGTTCGGATGATAAAATTTGCATAAATGGATTTTAAACATTTGCACCACGAAAAATTTATTAAATTAAATGATTTCTTGAAACACCGAACATTTGCACCACGACTTAAATAAATTAATTAAATTACAAATTACTTTTTTTTTTCCGAATTTCACTTTTAGAGGGCCGGAAAAGCGCTGGCCGGACTCTAAAAATTACAACTAAGCGTTTAAGAACCTCTTACCAGGTAATTTTCCACTGAACTGGGAAAAAAGGGCCGCAGGCCCTTTCCGTGAGGGCCGAAGGCCCGATAAATGCCTGCCACTACAAGGTCGGGGCGTCTCAACTGCACTGCGAAAAAAAATTTTTTAATCTCGGTGTCAACTGCACGAACAAAAATTAAATTAATCTTACAATTTTTTTTTTTCTACTATCCGGTCTCCGCAGGAGCTAGAAATTGGCGCAGCCAATTTCTAGTCTACTATCTTTTAATGTGTGACACTTCCCTTTCATCGGACCCTCACTGTCTAAAATCGACGAAATTGGGGGCTCTAAAGGCTTTTTTCGCAGACACTTTTGATGGTTCGCGGTTGTCGAAATCGAAAATATCTGAAATTCTACAGTGCGCCGCGACATTTTCGTTCCTTAATTTCCATAAATAACGAAGATATGAGCGTTTAAAGTCGAGAAATTATTGGACTTTGCGTCAGCTATTGACGTGACGTGGTCAAGAACGTCCGCACCCTGCTTGGGATAGAGTCATTTCGGGTGCTCGCACCAACTGCACTACGAAAAATTATTTTAATCTCGGTGTCAACTGCACCCACAAAAATTAAATTAATCCGGTAATTTGCCACTGAACTGGGAAGAAATGGCCGCAGGCCATTTCCGTGAGGGCCGAAGGCCCGATAAATATTAATCCGGTAATTTGCCACTGAACTGGGAAGAAATGGCCGCAGGCCATTTCCGTGAGGGCCGAAGGCCCGATAAATGCCGGCTACTACGGTGGCGCCCCAACTGCACTACGAAAAATTTTTTTTAATCTCGATGTCAACTGCACGAACAAAAATATTTTTTAATCTTATAATTTTTTTCTACTATCCGGTCTCCGCAGGAGCTAGAAAAAGGCGCAGCCTTTTTCTAGTCTACTATCTTTTAATGTGTGACACTTCCCTTTCATCGGACCCTCACTGTCTAAAATCGACGAAATTGGGGGCTCTAAAGGCTTTTTTCCCAAGCAGTTTTGGACGTTCGCGGTTGTGCCTATCGAAAATAGCAGAATTTCTACAGTGCGCCGCGACATTTTCGTTCCTTAATTTCCATAAATAACGAAGATATGAGCGTTTAAAGTTGAGAAATTATTGGACTTTGCGTCGGCTATTGACGTGACGTAGTCAAGAACGTCCGCACCCTGCTTGGGATAGAGCTAATTCCGGTGGTCGCGCCAACTGCACTACGAAAAATTATTTTAATCTCGGCGTCAACTGCACCCACAAAAATTAAATTAATCCGGTAATTTGCCACTGAACTGGGAAGAAATTTCCGTGAGGGCCGAAGGCCCGATAAATATTAATCCGGTAATTTGCCACTGAACTGGGAAGAAATGGCCGCAGGCCATTTCCGTGAGGGCCGAAGGCCCGATAAATGCCGGCTACTACGGTGGCGCCCCAACTGCACTACGAAAAATTTTTTTTAATCTCGATGTCAACTGCACGAACAAAATTATTTTTAATCTTATAATTTTTTTCTACTATCCGGTCTCCGCAGGAGCTAAAAAAGGCGCAGCCTTTTTCTAGTACTATTTGTAATAACTGTAATGCCGCTGGCATCCATTTGGATATATTTAATTGCAGCCTTAATAACATAAAAATGTTGTATCTCTAAGTAATGACTTGTTCTCCTTTTTATTTATTTTGTAATTTTGAAAAATTTTTAGAGGTTTTTTTGGGTGGGTTTTTGGGGTTTTTTTTTTTTTTTTCTTTCTCTTTTCCTTTTTTTTTTTTTTTTTTTTTTTTTTTTTTTTTTTTTTATTTTTTTTTTTTTATTTTTCTGACCCTAAGAAAATATAATATTTTTTTTTTTTTTATTTTGCCTTCTCCCCTGTTCTGTAATTGGGTTATTTACCTGTTGAACAGTGTAATCTAAATAAATAAATAAATAAATAATTATCTTAACTCTGCATGATAGGCTCTAATTATCATGCTCTCAAAATGAGAAACTTCAGCATTTGCATCACGTCCATTGAACTCCGGTTTAATCACGTTAATGGGATGTTGGACAACCGCAATGGTCAGTTCAAACTAGAGTAAATACTAAAATTGTGTGCGTTTGTTGTTTGCGTGTGTTTTCAATGCTCTGTATATCAACTGTTTTTTTTTGTGTTAACAAAGGCTTTTTATTTGTTAAACATTATATCAAATGATGTAGAAATCTTTGCATCATATGAAATGCATAATTATCAGATTTTATTTAACATTTGTTTAACTTTTGCATCCTAATTTGTGTAAAAGAGGAAAAACAGGATATAAACACATAAGATTAAGAAGTGACAGAAACTAAGGGAGAAAAAACTTATAGTAGATAAAGTTGAGAACAGGTATGGACTTAATATTAAAAATCAATTTAATAAAATTTAATCAAAATAACCTGTTTCAAATGTGATGGTGTTTTACTAAAATTTCTTTTCATTGACAAGTGATTAATTTCTCAGAAGTGGGATAGACAGGGTCCTCGGTCTCAGCCCACGATGTATTAACATCTGGCAGTATAGTCATTGGGTGTCATAAACTCTGTATATTAGGCCTACCCCCTGTTTTTTCTGGGAAATAAGTTGGGAAACAAATTGGGAACCAAAAACAAGAAGTACGGCTGATCTAAAAGCCATAATAAGCAAAGTAATAGAAAATAAAGATATTCACGGCATTATTATGAAGTACATCTTAAAATATTATTAAAGACATATAGACGAAAAGTTGGGAGAAGTACCTCAAGCAGCAGGTGACCTAGTAAAATAACCACCGAGCTTAAATCTGAAATTTTGAATTTAAAAGAAACAATAGCCGAATTAAAAACCGATATTGCAAATTGACAGCAGATCTAAATAGCAATAAAACAAAGAATGCTGATAATCAGGATAAGTGCAACGAGGCCAAATCTGTATACAAACAGACTACATACAATAGTAAACCATCTAGAAAAAAAAACTAGTGAATATGCCTAATCGGCATATTAATGAAGCAACTTCGAGTATCGAGACGAGTATTGAACAACCAATGGCGGAGTCCCGCGACGATGGCCTCAAGGAGCCTAGAAGACAACAGATCAATGAAGCAACTGCGAGCATCGAAAGGAATACTAAACAACCAGTGACGGAGTCTCGCGACGATTACGTCAGGGAGCCTAGAAGTCAACCTATCAATGAGGCAATTGCGATAATCGAACGGAATATCGAACAATCACTTGCGGAATCCCACGACGATGACTATAGGGATCCTAGAAGCCGACGACACAAAACCAAGCCAAAAATTAAAGTAGGTACAGCTTCACTAGACCTCTCAGATGGCTTGTTGATTGGCGATAGTAAACCGAAGCAAGTATGGTTTTATATAGGGAAAACTAAAAACAAAGAGGCAACCGCTGATAATATGCGAGCTTATTTAAAATTAAAAGATAAAGATATTGACTTCACTGTTGAAAAGTTGAATACTGTGGGTCGATTTGCTGCATTTAAAGTAGGTGCTCCTTTTTATATGTTCGACAAATTAAACGATGAAAAATATTGGCCACCAAAACTTGAAATTAGACGTTTCAATTATTGGCCCAAAAAAAGAAAGCCAAAGTACCGATAACCAAACAACTGATGGGATTGAAGGAACTGACCAGAGTGATTTTTTAGATTATAAGCAAATGTAAATATTAAAAAAAGATATAAACATAGTGTATCAAAATGTTAGAGGCCTCAGAACAAAAATTAGAGACCTCTATGACAGTACATTGCAAAATAATTGGGATGTTCTCTGCATAACTGAGACATGGTTAAAGGATTATTTCTATGATAAAATATGTGATTCTCGTTACATAGTATTTAGCAACGACAATAACTACAATGAAACCAAAGTTAATCGTGTTGGTGGTGTGATGCACTGTGCAAAGAGGAAGTATAAACCTGTTCTGGTTTCAAAAAGCATTAGTAGTAATTTTCAATGGATTATTGTTAGACTTACTATAAAAAATGTTACAATAACTATTTGCTGTGTCTATATTATCTCAGGATCAACACTGCACATTTATCAAAACTTTCTAGAAAATTGCGACGATCTTAATAACTCTGACAAGTTATACATAACGGGAGACTTTAATGTTACTGAAACCACAGATGTATCGTATGACCTTGGAAATGGTACATCCAAAGCAAGAATTATTAATGGGGTAATAAGTCAGTACGACCGACATATACTCTATTAATAATGTTAGTAATGAAACTAGTACTCTAGACCTAGTGTTAACAAATATGACAGAAACAAAAGTAAATGAATGTGATACGCCTATGGTAAAAATAGATAGCTATCATCCTTGTCTGGAAATTACTTTTAATCTAACTGCGGAAAATTCAAACAATCTTAAAACTACCGGAGACACTGACTATTTTTTCGACTTCAGGAGGGGTAACTTTGTCCTACTTTATCAAATGCTTTCTGAATGTACATGGGACTCATATACGGAAGGGGCTGACAGGTGTGTTTTTCTATAATACATTAAATGATGTTTTCTCACAATGTTTACCAAAGAAACAAACGTTTGTTAAAAATAGATTCCCAGTCTGGTTTAGTAAAGAACTCATTTTAAAATAAAACAAAAAAGAGCATTACTTTAAAATGTCGAAAAAAGAGTCACGTGTGCACGAGTATTATAAACAAAAATATTGTGATTCAAGAACGGAAATAAAGAGTGTTTACAGAGTATGTTATAACGATTACATAAATAATATTGAATATAAAATAAATGAGAGTCCGTCCAATTTTTGGAAATATATTTAAAAAAAAAGACAAAACTCTAATACCTCCTACAAGAGATTTGTTTATAACAATGTCGATCTTGATAATGATAAGGCTGTAGCGAATGGTTTTGCTGATTTTTTAAAATCTGTCCACAGCCCAAGTAATTATCCCAATAATTTTGATCCAAGCTTTCCTACCTACAATCTAAGTAACTGTAAAATAAACAATGTAATAGAAACTGAAATATTGGTAGCGATTAAATCACTAAAACCTAAGACAGCGAATGGCATTGATGGTATACCGGCCTATGTTTTCAAAGCATATGGGGAATTTCTCGCAAAACCATTGTGCGAAATATTTAATATAGCTCTCAATGAAAAAGTTTTTCTCAGTAAATTCAAAATAGGGCGTATAACTCCTATCTACAAAACTGGTAATACTAGTTTTATAACAAATTATAGACCAATACCAATTCTAACATGTCCTGAAAGAGTAATATATAATAGAATTTACACAGATGTTAGCCCAGTAATAATCGACCAACAGCATGGTTTTATACAAAAGAAGTCGACCATTACAAATGTATGCGTATTCAGTATCTCACTTACTATCATTGAAAATGGATCACAAGTTGATATCATATATACAGACTTAGCAAAGGCATTTGACAGAGTAAATTATCAAGTACTTGTCCTTAAGTTGGAATCATTCTCCTTTAGCCAAAACACGTTAGAGATCTTAGATTCTTAACTGACAGGAAGAACGCAGTTTGTAAAATTTAATGATACCCACTCGTATAAATTCAACGCAACATCCGGGGTTCCACAAAGCTCAATTCTTGGACTCTTGCTGTTTGTCCTATTTGTTAACGACTTGAGTAAATAAATATATCAAGCACTCCAAGTTCTTGCTTTACGCGTATGACTTAAAGTTATTCCACCAAATTGACACATTAGAAGACTGTAATCTACTACAAACTAATTTAAATGATCTTTTAATTTATTGCAAAATCAGTGATGTAACTTTTAACGAGTCCAGATGTAAATCAGTTACTTTCACAAGAAGAAAAGATCCTATCGTAAATAACTATACAATCAATAATACAGTATTAGATCGTTTGTCTAAAATAAAAGATCTGGGTATTAAGTTCACGAATAATTTCAACATCAATAGTCATGTATCAGATATAGTCTTAGAGGGTTACAAAAAACTTCGTTTCATCACAAGATTTAGCAAAGAATTTAACAGTGATATTGCCATATTATTATTCAATTCATATGTTCGTTTCGACTAGAATATGGTGTTATTATATGGAATCCAAAAAATTAATTTATATTCAGATATGCCAGAGAAAATTCAATAAAGACCTTCTTTTTTAGAAAGCATAATTACTGGCCATTATTCATATCGTGTGAAACACAACTGTTAGATTTTAATATTTAGCCACTACATGAAAGAAGAAAAACTATTGAGGTATTGTTTATATTTAATGTTTTTAACAAACCGAATGGACCTAACATATTAGCAGAAATTTCTATCAATGTACCTGATATTAGCTTAAGAAGAAGGGATCATATCTTTAAAACAACAACTATGATTTCACCCGCTAACAAGTGCCTCATTACTAAAGCAGGCCGAGGTCACCTGGCCGACAGAGCCGTCATATGACTCATATGTTTACATCATATCATAATACTTGAATAAGTACAATAAATGGAAATAAATTTTAACAATAATGTTACATTTTATAAAAATTAGTATAAAACTCACCCTTTTAAGCAGATTTATGAAGTAGTTTGGTTGTCGTCATTACAAAGTGGGGAAGATCTATAGTATAATAGCATCAGGTATGTTTCTACAGCTGTCTCCGTCAGCGATGTTCGCTTTGGTGAAAAAATATGTTTGTGTTTTGAAAATGACCGTTTGACATCTACGGATGTAATACAGGCATAAGTAAAACAATCTGTGAACTCACTTAACGAAGTTGTAGATGCACCATCACAAATTTGTCTTAATTTGCTAAAATCAGGATCTTTCTATAATACACTCTCGACTTTTTCACTAACGCGATTATTTTTTGCGTCATTTATAACCTGTAGCTGTGTATTTACGTCGTCCACTATTTGCAGCGATTCCACTAACGACAACGAACTATTTTGCAATTTTTCTATTGCGTCGTGTAGTCCTCTATAATTGTTATTAATAGTTTTTAAATCTGTTTCAAGGAAAACGTCTTGAAAGCTTGTCTGGCTTTCCCCTAATAGCTGCAGCCTCGTTAGGGTTGAACTGTAGTATCACAGCTTTTATTTGTTGAAAATATTCAGCATAATAAAAAGCCGCTTTCAGCCACGTTCCCCAGCGTGTAAGAATCGGCTCTGGTGGTTCAGGAATACCAGGACACTGTCTGTGAAATGCTCGAAGCCGTTTAGGAGATTTGAGAAATACTTTTTTTGTATTTGCTATTAATGCATCTATCTCTGGAAAACATTTTCGAATCGTTTCTGCCACAAGATGTAACGCATGCACTTTACACGTAACATGTAAAAACCTACAATTGTCTCTTTGAAGAGAACGGCCTACCACGCGCATTGTCGCGGCACCATCAGTCACAAACATCAATACTTGACTTGTTGAAAGTTCAAATTTTTCGAATGTCTCCAACACCACACGCGTAATTATTTCGCCAGTACACGCAGTTAGTCTTTTACTAGCTAGTAAAAGTGGAAATGTTGGTTTAAGAGGGTCCAGTACACGTACTATAATATTTAAAATAGAATTTTTTTTACAATCTGTCGTCTCGTCAATACATAACCAGAGCCGTGTATTTTTTAATCCACATTTAATCCTATTTACAATGTCTTCACGAACAGCTGGAATATATCTACGTAACGATGTACGACTTGGTAAGATCACCTGAGGATTGTATTTATTCCAAAACTCCCGAAATGGTTGTTTATCCAGTATGTGTAGCGGAATATTACAGGCTATTAACATTAACAATAAATCAAACTTAAACTGACTTGTCAAAGGCATGCCATTTCTTTTATTTGGATGTTACACGGTATTGATATGATGACAATCTGTTTTGTGCCAGCACATTAAGTCTTGATTGCAAACTTTACAAATTATTTTGCATCCGTCATAGAATAAATCCGGAATTTCACCGATAAATTTATTCACTGTGTCCGCGTACGGTCGTTTTTTACCCTTTTGGCGCGTTTGACATTATGTATAATTTATAGGTACAACCTCATGCATTAACCTTTCAAATAAGACTGCAGCGTAAATCACTTCTAAATCGGCACGTGTGACGCCAGCGCAAGACCGTGGCTGTACTCCAGCCACCTCAGCCAGCTTTACATTACTACTAATGAGTTTATAAAACAGCTCGTCATAGATTTTTCCATATCAGCTTAAAAAAAAATTTTAGTTTGTATATAATGCTATAGCTTCTAAGATGAAATTACTTACATTTTTACATATCATCTTCGGCATTCATTACGCGTGTTTTTTATTTCCATTGCCCAAGTAAGGAGAAAAGTAACGTAAGTAAAATGTTTTGTTGCTTTTAATAATATTCGTGTAACAAATGATTTATACCTATTAAAGATTCAATTCACTATTTCCTCTCTCCTGTACAATTCGTAAAATGTGAGATACTTGTTTTATGCTTTAGACAGCCAAACTCCGTTAATTTTGAGGCAGATATTTTTCTTATAATCAACGAAATTTTAATAATTTGATACGCGTTCTAAGCGCAGTTGATTAAGAATTGTAGAAAAATGCCACGTTAAGTCATTTTTTAGATATAGGTATGTTAAAAAAATTTAATGTTATACCTTTCCTGTCTATACATAAACCATCCAATCTGTTAAAAGTATTTAAATTCAAATGTAGGTATATCCCACAAAGTGAACAAAGTTCTATTATGAAGAAAATAAATAAAATAATATCTAATATAATTAAATTAATTAATGAAAAGTATGACAAGCATATGCGGAAGCTAGAGAGATAGATAAATAGAAATATAGGTTATTATTTTTTCAGATATTTGTTCAATACCAAAAGAATATTTTTGTAAGATATGAAAGCAAACAAAAATATACAATAATATAATATTAGAAGCCTGCAATCATTTTTAATGTAAATGAATATTAATTTAAAATAACTGAAATGCAGTAAATTTTAGTAGTGAGCACTTATCTTTAATTACGTAATTTTTTGTTTATATTATTAGAAATTTTCGATGTTGCCAAATTCACAACTTTCTTTGTTTTCTTTATTATTTGCCTTCGGTTTTACTTGACAAAGAATCCATACTTAATGAGATTGTTTCCCATCTGAAAAACATGTTTGTATTTATAGCTGATGCCGCTCTGGGGATATATTTTTTAAAATATTATCATGTCATTATATTAATTATTCAGAGTCTATTGAATTTTTGTGGTTTCAAATACAGAGTGTAGTTATATTTTTTTGTTTAAAAAAATTGTTTTTCAATGTGACAATTTTAGATGAAAAAATACGTAAAATACATTCAACCATTTCGAAACAATTTAGACATCGTAATCTTTAGTCATGGCTGTATGTTGTTGCAGTCATCACTGGAGTTGTTATTTGTGGTAGTGTTATAGTTTACCTAAAACTTGATGTTGTAATTTTACGCATGTTTTGACTATTTCTGTACTGTTGATATACACATGGGAACACGGACCGCGCAGCGGCTGATCAAAATCAACAACTTGGGCTAAAACCGGACAAATATAATAACAACCGAGACAGCACCAGATTTCCTTAGGATGTCCTAATTTAGTCCTAGGTGTATATCCGTATAAGAATAAACAATGGCTATCCTATGGTTAATCTAATTGGATGTTGTTGTCTTCTAGAAATCCAAATATGTTTATCCTCAGGTTGTCCACAAATGATAACCTATGAAGATCTATTTAGGATCTTCTAGTCCTATAATAATCCGATATAATAATATCCTTTGGATATATTCATACTGATGACCTATGAATGACCATTTGTGGACGTATTTTGAAGATATTGCAAATATAAAAATATCGAGAAAGAATATGTGGCTTCAAATTCATGTCAAATCCCATATAATGATTTTAGAATGCTTAATGTTGAAATAACCTAGTTTTTTATTGAGGCTTAAATGTCGTTTACTCATTTAATGAAGCTTTACAAGCTTCATATAAATCAAAAAAATATATTAAATTCACTGAAAAATAAAAGTTATTAAAATTAAACTATGACCTTGAAAGCCAACACCAAAAACCAAAGGATATCCTAGAACAGATCCTCCAAATGTCCCAGAGATATTCTAAGGGTATAAAAAAGGTATATGGTAGGTCATGCTAAGGACATGGAAATTAGTACCACTTCTGGATTCTAGGGACGTCTGTCGCTTATTTTCGGTCATCTTCGGGCCATCTACTATATCCAAGTTTGATGTCCCTAGGATGCCCATAGGATAATATTGTGCTATCTGGGAAAAATGTGAAAAAGCTGGATTTAAAAATTTTTTTAGGTTAATTCTTCCTCATTTGAGGAGAAGATACGAACATATGGCCTCAAAGAGACGACACCCCTCTTGGAGTGACACTGTACATTTATCAGACTTTTTTTGGATAATTATTTCAAATTACAACTGAAAATACAGTATGAAAAAATAACAAAAATTAAATACAATGAAAATTGCAAAGACCTGGTTTTACAAAGGATTTTAAATTATTAAAAAATATATGTAACTTGAACGTAGATAAGACATTTCCACAATACAACATTTTTAAAACTACATAATATTATATAAATCCAGTAATTAATTACGACGTCTAGCGTTTGTTTTATGCTATCCTCTTAGCTTCAAAATCTGATCCTGAGATAATGAAATGAAATAATGGTTTCAAAACACTTTAATGAAATTCAGTATCATACTCTTCCCAGTGACACCACTTCTTCAAAGCATACACGAAATAAGAATTTCTGAAGTCTCTTTATCTCGCTTAAAATTAAATCATCAGTGGCATCTTGCGTCAGTTGATGCTATAAATCGTAAAAACACCCCTTACAACACTTAATTTGTTACAAAATATTGGTGATTAATTATTTCTCTATCAAGCTTGTCCCGTTTGTTTTTCGCACTTCAGTGATGGAGTTTAAAATCTCTAAATTTAACTCATTATAAGGAAATTTCCTTAAAATTGACTAGAGTTTATAAAGGTGAAAAAGAAAACCATCTTCGAATTCTAGTTTACTTTATTATTGTGTGATTTAAAAATATGCTCCTTATTGATAAACAAGTTTTTAGTTAAAAGAGGGTATAAAATTAAGTTATTGGTTTTGCATTCAATCTGATTCGATACACATATGACTTACTAATAAACATAATAATATAAAGAATTATGATATATACCTCAGTGGAAACAACGCTGATGAGGAATAATAATTCCGAAACAGCCATGTGCGCAGCTGTGATGTTTTTTCATTTTGTGATATTCGGCATAATTCTTTTTTTTTTTTGTATGTATTTTTTGACCCCACAAACTCACATTTTATACTCGTTGGTCTGTGGGACAGTGGCGCATCCTTCCAACCAGACAACCCATATCAAGTCCGGGCTGGAGCTAAGTCAATGAATTATAATGGCATGCTCGTGTCACCATCTTTCGAAAGTAATGTACAACGGTGGGTTCTATACATTTACGATGTAAGCACGTGAAAGGTATCTACCCCACGTGCTTACACAACAACTGATGAGTTTGTCTCCTGGCGTCGATGATTGGCCTTGGTAACGGAATTAGACCAAGTGGTTTAAAATACTTAAAAATTAAAACTATACTATCAAATAAAAAATTATTAAAATTATCTTTTTCTACTCCCTACATAGAAAATACTATTTTGCTCCCTCATTTCAGGGAGCAAAGTAGTACTTTTCCTCCCTCGAGAGGAAAATACTTTGCTTCCCTAGGGAGGAAAATACTTTGGCTCCCTCTGGAAGCAAACAAGTAAAAACTTCAAATAGCTGTAATAGTAGTGTATAGACTTCTTTTTATTGATACACAAACTTCGTGAAAATGAATGCTTTTCTTTGAAATAGATTTTTTTATTACTTATTTTTATTTATAAAAATTGAAAACAGTTTAAATCGAGGTTTAAATTAACATCAGTAACTAAACATTGTTAAAATTTATGGTACAATTAGTTACATTACTAATGGAGATTGCCCCTGAGGAAATATTGGCTCTGCTGGTGGAGATAAGTTCCTGTTTGTTGTTTTCCAAAGTCTTGGTCGCTGATGAAGTACTTGTCGAAACAAAATTTTCAAAAACAAGACAACGTTTTTTGGTGCTTGAAGTAGTACTTTCTCCCGTAATTATTATTTGGCTGGCTACCTCACATTTTTTAGAAATACAATCATTTAAGTACCCTACTGCTACTGCGTTTGTTCGCCATCCCCCACGTCTTTTTAGAGTGAGAATGTCACTTCCAGCATTGACTAATAACGTAGTTGAAGTACGGCGGAAACTGTGTCCAGTATAGCCTTTCGAATCATCCAAATTTAAAAATATTGCTATTTTGTATGAAATTTTGGCAATTGTGTTTTTGCCAATTACCTGATTTGTACATTTCCCTTTAGCATAAGTTACAAAAAATCTAGAATGACATGTTTTAGGGGACCTACTGTCCAGATATTTTCTATACATATCCAAGACAGATACTCCGTTTAAAATCTCATTTGTTATTGTAAATGTCCTTTTGATATTAGTTTTTGAGTCAGGTATTTGCACCACCAAAATGTCGCCTTTATCACTGATATCCTCAAGTACCATTTTAACTAATTCATCGCTACGACATGCCCCAGCAATTCCAAATATAAGCACAACCTGAAAGAGGAAAATGCATTTATGATAACTGCCTAAAATGTCACTTAATTGTCATATATATACTTTCTAATAAAAAATGCTGCGTTACGTTTTTATTTATTATTCAACAATAACGATCAATCTTACCTTCATATGTAAGTAAGTTTCATCTGGAGCTTCTGCAATAAACTTGTTGATATCCTTCCTTGAAAAAGTATTGGCTTTCTTGGCTTTATATCCAGCAGATTTCCTTTTTAAAAAAGCTACTAATTTAGGAAACTTAATGTCGATATTGTCCTTAATTTGGAGTGTAGATCGCAACATGCTGTATTTGCTCTATAATGTTGAAGGCTTCAAATCGGCGCTTTTTTTGGAAAAGTAAAATAGGACCACTTCTTCACATATTTTTCTTATTTGCCTAGTCTCCATCCAACAATTAAATAGCTGGTACTCTTTTTCATATTTTTCACGAGACTTTAACGGTAATAGATTTAACGAAACCACGTTTGCTTCTTCCTGAATATCTTGAGGAACTTCATCTTCACATTCGGAATATATTATTATAAACTTTTTGGAAGTTTGTTTATTTTGAAAACAAGAAGCAACCTTAGCAACGTTCCATGTACTTTGATTTTTAACAATATTTACTAATCTAAATACCTATTATGACATTTTGACATATTTGGTTTTTTGATTGTCATGCATAAGAAAATATAATAAAATATATGTAAAACCAATGTAAAACACTGTAAATGGTCGTAGAAAAAATCATATGTATTACACAGGAGCAAAGTGCCATTTCCTCCCTTGGATATTGATGATCAAACTATCCGCGGGAGGAAATTATGCACTTTTCTCCCTTGTCATACAAATAGCTATAATTATCTGTGTTATTTAAATTGAGTTGTTGACTTATACATTAGCTGTTATAAATAACAAAATTTAAGGTGCCTTTTACTCTAAAATGCTTTTCCTGAGCTTAATTGTTCGATTATATTCAATTATTTAAAAACCGTGGTATTTATGAGACTGCTGTCGTATTGGATAACTTTTAAGGAATCCTATAATTTTTATTCTACTTTTCCTTTTACATTAAGTGGGAAATTCAAGGAAATGTCAAGTTGGCTAGAAATTCCTTGCGGTCGCAACGTCGAAATCACGCTGGCCCGCGCTACCCGCAACGCTCGATAAATTGAGTAAAGGTTCGAATGAGGTCAAAGAAAATAGTGCTTTGAAATATATTTTAGTGATTTTCAGCTAAATGCTTACTGGTGTAAGATTATTCAAAGTTCAAATACAAAGTTTTCAGAATAATATATTTATTTAAAATATGGACAATTATTGAAGGAAAAATAATCATTTGAACATTCCTAAAATACGAAAACATTTTTTGAATACCAGTAGATTCGTTTTCATGGTCATATTTAGAATTTATAGTCTACGAACGAACAAGAGTCCTTGGAACAGCTTCAACAAAAAATTATCCATCGTGATGTCTATTGTTTACTCTTATTTTTACATGAAATTTGATAGAATTGTTTCAAAACAAATTAAAAAAACTAGCTCCCAGCCCGCTTCTGCAACCGAAAGTTTCTGATGTCCAACGGATGTTTATAAAACATCTAGGATAAAAACATTACGGTCATATATTGTATCTATCAATGATACATAATAATCGTTATTTTTTTTTCAATATTGTATTTTTAAAAAACTGCAAAAGACAATGCAATACATTCCAGTTATAACTCGATAAGGGCAATTTTTACTTTACAGTATTGTTCAAGTAACCCTCATTACCTAGCGCAATTTTATATTCTCTAGTGGATGATCCAACGGAAGCGTGCTTTGAAGCGGACGTGCCCGAGGAGCAGATATGACAAGGTGAATTCACTCTCCATATAAATTTTTCTCCAGTCAGCAGAATAGTTAGAATGCCCTTAATTTTTACCTTCCTTATAGTTTTTATGCTAAACGTAAACGACATAATTTAATGCAATTTTAACCCCAATAGAAAGCAGTGTATGGCAGGAAATTATCGTAAACAGGCGATAATAATATTACGGTTTAAACTGAAAACTCAAATCTTGGCAATTATCATACAATCCTAATCATACAATCCTAATCATACAATCCTAATCATACAATCCTAATATGTATTCAGGAAAATAAGTGGCCTATATTGAAACGAGATAAGTAAGCATGCATTCTAGTTCAACTTAAGAATACATATTTACGTTCAAAAACATTCTACCTGTCTTGGTGTTTATGTTTCTTTAGTCCGATCTTTATGATTCGAAATGTCTGTTATATATGTATACTTTTTTTACTCATTTATTTAACGTTGGACTTTTTGCGCTACTAAGGCCAATCGCTGACGCCAGAAGACAAGCTCATCAGTTCTTCTAAAAGCACTAGCACCCCTAACCTGAAAATTTTGCTAAATTCACACTTTGTCGTGGGTAGAGATCTTTTACATGCTGACATCGTAGAAACACGGAACCCAAAAAGACGGTGATGTGAACAGATTCTCTCATCCCCTATATCTCATCGACTTAGGCTGGAACATTATTATCTAATTTGGTATCTAATTTATGAAAATCACTCGATAGTTCTAGAGTCTACCAAATAAAACTATAAAAAAAAATTAGCGTTTAAGAATGATGGTGGCCGTAGTTATAACCTTCAATTACCGTTATCTAGGTTGATATGTCATCGTCAAAATTCCAACAAATTATGAATAGTTTGGTTTTTCTGTACAATATCCTTTCATAAAAAAATTTAGTTTTCAACGATACTTGCAATATTTAATTTTAGAATTTATCCCAGATAAAATAATACCTTTTATATATCTAGCGCTAAAACCAGTATTTAAAAAAATTCACCCATTTACGTTATGTCTCATTATTTAAATAATATATGTATCTCTTCAGTACGCTATTAATTTCTTCTCAATTTTATCTTTAAAGGAAACTATTCATAAACATTTTCATCTTTAGTTCATTTAGTCATTTTATTTATTTATTATTAATTAATTGTATTGCTTTGTCAACATCTATCAATATTGTATAATTTTTAATAATATATTTTGTACTATTTATTATGTTTCCATTTGATTATCGTGTTAATTATTATTATTGGTATTTTTTTGTTACTTTATTTTATACTATGTATTTTGAATGGCAATTCTGTTTTACTTTTTAATTTTTGTCTTGTAAGTGAATTTCTGTTTGGCGAATAAATAAATAAATAGATACATAAATAAATAAATAAATAAATAAATAAATAAATAAATGAATGAATGAATGAATGAATGAATGAATGAATGAATGAATGAATGAATGAATGAATGAATGAATGAATGAATGAATGAATGAATGAATGAATGAATGAATGAATGAATGAATGAATGAATGAATGAATGAATGAATGAATGAATGAATGAATGAATGAATGAATGAATGAATGAATGAATGAATGAATGAATGAATGAATGAATGAATGAATGAATGAATGAATGAATGAATGAATGAATGAATGAATGAATGAATGAATGAATGAATGAATGAATGAATGAATGAATGAATGAATGAATGAATGAATGAATGAATGAATGAATGAATGAATGAATGAATGAATGAATGAATGAATGAATGAATGAATGAATGAATGAATGAATGAATGAATGAATGAATGAATGAATGAATGAATGAATGAATGAATGAATGAATGAATGAATGAATGAATGAATGAATGAATGAATGAATGAATGAATGAATGAATGAATGAATGAATGAATGAATGAATGAATGAATGAATGAATGAATGAATGAATGAATGAATGAATGAATGAATGAATGAATGAATGAATGAATGAATGAATGAATGAATGAATGAATGAATGAATGAATGATTGAATGAATGAATGAATGAATGAATGAATGAATGAATGATTGAATGAATGAATGAATGAATGAATGAATGAATGAATAAATGAAGGAAGGAATGAAGGAATGAAGGAATGAAGGAATGAAGGAATGAAGGAATGAATGAATGAATGAATGAATGAATGAATGAAGGAACGAACGAACGAACGAACGAACGAACGAACGAACGAACGAATGAATGAATGAATGAATAAATAAATAAATATATGTGTGCGCCCATTTCTTAAAGGAGGCTGATGACTAGAGTTGGCAAGTCGTGCGGCTATTCAGTGGTGCAACAGCAGGTAGATAGATATCTGGTGAGGCAATGACCGGCTGGCGGACAAATCGAAGCGAACCGCGAGACTAGTCCTTTGTTGTACGTCGTAGTATTTAAACGCTAATTTATTCTTCTCCGTTGTACTTTATGTTGTTGTATTGTTGATAATTTTATTTGTTGTATTTTATTGTTGATATTAATTTAATTATATGTCAAACGTGCGCACGGGTAAAAAACGGCCATACACTGACAAAGTGAATATATTTATCAGTGATTTCCCGGATTTATTCTATAATGGTGCTACAATAATTTGTAAGATGTGCGAGACTGACCTGATGTGCTGGAATAAATATGATTGTAGACGTCACGTAAATAATGTGCAGCATAAAATGGTGTGCCTTCGAAAACACAGTTTATGTTCGATTTACTGTTAATGCTGATTGCCTGTAATGTTCCGCTGCACATATTCGATAAACAACCATTTTGGGAGTTATGGAATAAATATAATCCCCTGGTGACGTTACCAAGTCGCGCAACGTTGCGTAACTATGTACCAACGGTACGAAACGACATTGTAAATAAGATCAAATGTGTACTAAAAAATGCACAGCTGTGGTTATGTGTTGACGAGACGACAGATCGTAAAAAAAATTGTGGTGGTACAGATGGTGCAACCCCAGATCCGTTAAGTGCATTCAAAGACTATTTTAAGTATGCCATTAAGTATCAACAGATGCAGAACGGTCGTTCGCAAAATATTAGCAGATTTTTTCACCACAGCGTACATTACTTACGGAGACAACCATTGACGCATACCTGATGCTCTAAAGTTTTTACAGATTTTCTCCAGTTTGTGACAACCAAGCTAGTTCATTAAGCTAGTTAAAGTTGTGCATACATTGTTATAAATTATAACAGTTCATTGCTTTTGTTACTAATTAATTTCTTTTATTACCCTTATTATGATGCGTACGCCTATGTCCTGCCGCACATTTTTGCCAACTCTACTGATGATAACTAGTACCCTTCAGACGACGCTCATGTTTGTGGCTCATTTGAAAACGGCTAAATTAACTGAAATTGAATGCTTTGAATTAATTTATTAGTATCTTAAATAGTCGTATATTTGCCACGCTATTCAGAAGCCTCTTGGTATTTAAAAGGTATCGCACAACTCTACAATACTCATTAACCAACCACCTTTTCGCTGGGAGATAGTTAAATGGTAAATTTCTGAAATGTGATTGTAAAGAGTATAGTATTTTGTGAAACCATATAAAATAATTGGATCCTTTATAACTGAAACAACCTAAGTCATCTTTTGGTCAGTTTCTGCTGACTATGCTGTGGTATATTTTCGAGGGCTCACCATTTATTTGGCAAGAGAGCCGCTTAAATAAGATTATTCCCTCGTGTATGCTTTACGTGCCTATCCACACAGAAACTATTTTAAAAAGTTTTATTCAATTTAGCAAAACCTATAAAAAGCCATCACAAGTTATGCCCTGAAATAATTATATAGAATATACACTGATGAAATTCGTTTTATTAATTTTAATAGTTATTTTTCAAAAGCTTAGTATTCTATGTTACGTCTACAGAAAATGTACAACAAAGAAAATGTACAGATATGTTCTTTAATGATGTTAGAAATTTTCATTGGAGATTAAGTTGAGTGAGATTTCGGAGTTTAAACAACATTTGTGTATTATTTACTTCCTTATTGAATCCATAAGTGCTGGATGGCTAAACATCAAGGATATTAAACATTATAGAAGTGAAGTACTGGTATCGTAGTGATGGTGAATGATCACCGTCTAGGAGGGTGGAATCCTTGGAAGCAAACACCCCTCGCACAATATAGCAAAACCTGAACAATTTTACTCACGTGATTTGGAAGGCTCTTTAAAAAAACTAAATAAAATTACAATTAATATACGACTAGACTTGTATTGACAAATTTCTTCCGTCGCCATTCCCAATTTTTTTCAGTTTCAACTCCATAAATTATTATGGGTAGTATGCGCGTATTAAATTTTACAAAATTTACGTTATTATTAGAGATTAATTATATTAATAATAATAAAAATTTGTCTGTTGTATGCGAGGACACTGATGTCTGTTGATCTAGTCTTCCAACAGATACACGTATATCGTGATGCTATGAAAGGCATTTTAGGTAAGAGCCTGCTTATAGACCGCTATATTAGCACGATTCTATTCGATACAAGCGAAATCTATCAATGGCCTCAATCGATTACCGTAAGGCATTTGACATCGCATGAGCTATTACACTTGCTCCAATATCATTCAGTACCAGCAACACTCGTACGATACATTGAACTACTGCTGCCGTTCTGGCGGACTTGCTTCATCATATATCCGAGCGAGTCACGACAGAGCCCGTGACATTTAGGAGAGGATTTTTTTCAAGGTGAGTACTTCAGTCCTCATCTGCACTCCTTTATATGTTGGACTCCACCAAAACCGCGGATATCAGTGTGGACCACCAGAGACATCGAGTCAGCCGTAAACTTTATGCATCCAAAGTGAGAACCACTAATGGTCTTAGGATGGTCCACGAATACATGCGGGCAATTGGTATCGAGTTGAGCAAGTGTGCAATCGTCCACCACAAGAGATGACGATGTGCGGGGATTTCTCAGAAAATACGTTGCTCGCAGACGGAAGTATCTTGCAACATCTAAATTCTAGAGATCTATACATACTTGGGGGTATAATAAAGGCACATCTAGGATGTAAAACAGATAAAGGATTCTCTCCATGAAAAGTGCAGACACAGAGTCCGAAAGATTTGGTGACTAACATGCTCGCAGTTCTAGTTCTGCTTTACCCCTATGAAATAGTGAAATGAACAGTAAAAAAGCACATAAAAGTTCTAAGAGGGGTTAGATAAAAAAAATATTGAATCTGATTGGAATCTTATTTGAATCTTATTCGAATCATGAACTTTATTTTAGTTTGATTTGAATTTGATTTGAGTTTGAGTAGAATTTAATTTTAATCTGATTTGATTCTTAATTGAATCTTTATTGATTTGAATCTGCTTGGAGTTTTATTTGAATCTAATTTGATTTGATTTTAATCCAATTTGAATTTTATTTGAATCTTATTTGACTTGATTTCAATCTGATTTGAATCTGATGAGATGTGATGTGAATCTGATTTGATTTGTATTCAATTTATTTAAATCTGATTTATTTAATTTGTGAGTTGATTATCGTTTCAGTGTAGTCGTTTAGAGCGCGCGATGATAAATGTGTACCACCGGCACTGGAAATGTCGGTGGGAACGGTTGTGTCCGCGTTTTTTCATCAGTATAACCCTCTTCTGTAGTTGTCTAATTTCTCTGGTGTTATTTATTTATATCTGGTCTTAGAATTCGATTAGACGCATAAAGGTTATAAAGTGTACCAAATTTCGAAATTTTATCTTTAACAATTTCTGAAATATTGGGAAATCTCATTAACAGAAGCACCTCTTTGAGGGGCTGTAGCTCTTTTACGAAATATTTTTCTATACATGTTTATAGAAACCTTTTGTCCTAAAATTACATGTTCTATCACCTGTTTAAACTTATAACAATGAAATCGGAACACCCTATGTGATAAACCTTTGACGGTCTCTCTCTAGCTCTGACTTTATTAACGATTAAGGTTAATTGGGTTAAATGAATATTAGCTGAACACCAAATTAGGTTGATAAATATGAACATGTCATTTAGACATGTTAGGTAATTTCATCAAACAATCTCTAATTTTTATAGTTAGTTAAGTATTTTATAAGTATAAATTAAAGTGTTTATGTGCGTAATAGAAAGCAAATTGCTGTAAAATTTTGAAATTATGGTATTTCGGACAAGTCCTTGCAAGATTTAGTGTTTAAAGGATCATCCTAAGTAAGTAAGTTTAAGGTATATAACGCACAAATGCGTTATTTAACTACGAAATTCCCGAGAAATTGTGCTCAAGGGTGTATGCTAGAGGTTTCCGTTTCCTTCTTGCTATTCATCGTGCCATATAACGTATTCTACTTAGTCAACCGGCCACGAATTACCCCAAAATATGTACACATTCAACTTTCGTATCTTTAGCGTGTAAATTAAATTTGCAAACAATTACTGTGTTCCAAATATTAACCGTTTCACATATAACTATAAAGAAGGAGTAAAAAACACGAAAAGAATATTTGCTCTTTTAATACATTGAAATTTTAAAATACTAAGAGCCTAGAAGAAGACGGTTATTTAGAGAAATTAACAAACTTATCTTATTCATTTAGAAGAGAAATATTATTATTTCTCTCAAACGTTTTCTTTAGTAAAACAGGATATATTTGTATCAAATAAAAAGAACATTTAATAAAAAAATATTTATTTTTAAAAATAAAAATCATTCTATACATTATAAAAATAAAAAAATTCAAAATCCAAAAAAAATACTCTAGGTAAGTACATAGAAGAACATCACAACTTAAAAATTCTCTTTAAAACTATAAATTCATACACCACTATAACCTATAAAATTGAGACATTAGTACGATTCTGTATACTTAACGATATTAGTATGTATTTTTAATAATAACACCGGCACACAAAAAAAAAAGGTTGTTTATACATTTGACGCCACCTACCTCCCGACATGTATTTCGACCCGCTGAATCCGAATTTGAAGTCGGTTTGGACCGTACACCCTCAAATATCGAGTAAATTGAAAAACCGTAAAAAATAGCGAAAATTGGGTGTTTCGGTAATAAAAAAAATGTGGATCTAAACCAAGCCTAATTTTTATGTATTTCGATCCGCTGAATACGAATCTAAAGTATATTTAGACCATAAGCCGTTTGAAATCTAAGTAAATTGTAAAAAACCCTCGAAAATTGCTAAAAATAGCAAAAAAATTGTGATTATGTTGATGAAAAAATTTTCATTCTGTTTATACGTCATTTTTTATAGATTTTACAATTTTTCACATTTTCAGATTCTAAACTTGTATTTTATGCATAAAGAAATGCAAGAAACGTATTTAATCGTGTTTCATAGATTTTTTTCAATTTTTTTCAACTGCAATTTTTTGCTATTTTATCGGGTTTTTGCGATTTTTTGAGATTCTGAGGGATTAATGGGCCAAATATATTTCAGATTCGGATTCAGCAGATCAAATTACATAAAAATCCTCTTCGATCCGGGCCTACAACATAATCACAATTTTTTGCCATTTTTAGCAATTTTCGAGGGTTTTTTACAATTTACTTAGATTTCAAACAGCTTATGGTCTAAATATACTTTAGATTCGTATTCAGCGGATCGAAATACATAAAAATTAGGCTTGGTTTAGATCCACAAATTTTTTTTTTATTACCGAAACACCCAATTTTCGCTATTTTTTACGGTTTTTCAATTTACTCGATATTTGAGGGTGTACGGTCCAAACTGACTTCAAATTCGGATTCAGCGGGTCGAAATACATGTCGGGAGGTAGGTGGCGCCAAATGTACAAACAACTTTTTTTTGTGTGTGCCGGTGTAACTAATACCAATATATAATGCCTTAACAATCAATTCAGGATCGCGCTGATGTGCCGTAATGTCACGTAATATACGAGACGAAATTTTAGGTCAGCCGGCATGTGTTCATGTAAACGCCATTTTTGTAATTTCTATACTTTAAAAATTAATAGTGCGATACTATTTCAATAGAAATTATTTAATGACATCTAATCTAGATTCTAAACAGGCATACACTCTATTTATAATTTAATCGAGCACTGCACAAGAAGACTACAACCATAGACTAAGTTCTTTTTTACATCTGACTACGCCTTATGAGACAGCACAGCACTGCACCACAGACTCGGTAAGATATTTGTAACTGCACCAAACATCGGAGTGAGATGAGGAGTCGAGGGCCTTCAGATTAATCTATTAATCAGAGCTAGGACCGTCACGCACTCCCCACCAAGTACTAAATAGCGGGAAACACTTTTCGGTCACGATGTAACCACACGAATATCAACGAGTTTTAAATTCTAATAAACTAGTAATTTGCGTCTAGATACCGACTATTTGCTTTAAAAAATCAATATGTTAATCCCACAACCTCCGTTATTATCAATTAATAAAATGGAATAAATAGAAATATATATTTGTCATTAATAATCATATCATAACCATTAATACATCTTTTATAATCATATCACTGTTATTTGTACTAGAAAACTTGTGTTAAATGAAAGTTTTTATTTGGCATTATTAGTGGACTTATTGCTCAAAAAAAAAAACATGTCCTACTAATAAAAAAGTGTCAAGTAAAAAATTTATTTGGGCCATTTTTTTGTGTGTTGCTTAATTTAATTATGTATCGACAAAATGTACTGGATTGTATAAATAAATACTAAGAAAAAAATTGGTTTTCATCCCTCTACTTAAATAGATTCTTAAGTACGTCACTGGGTTGAGGCGAAGTTGGTATTGATGGAAACAAGTTACTTTCAATACATACTTGATTGCAATAGGCTATCTGCCCCTTAGGCTGAGGGTTGATTTGCATTCAATAGAGCGTAGATGAGGAAAGCATACTCTTCGAGAATTTTCACATACCAAATTAGGTCATCCAAAATTTACAATATTAGGGTAGTTTAGAAACAATTCTGCCCAAAGATTTAATTGTTGAAATAAATTTGGAAAAAGAAAAGTAAATGGCCAAATGTAATCATCATGGCATTATTATTAAATTATATTATCAAAATGTACCTCAAAAGAATACGAATAGTTTTAATTGGTAATAGTGTTTTTACTTTCTTATCAATCTATAAATAGAGAAATTACTGCATTCAAATTTAAGATTATGATGAAAGTGAACGTGTTAGGTTTGTCTTGTGACAAAAAATGCAGTTACAAAAAAAACTTTCAGTGAGAAAAACTGTTCATTTCCTTTCGCAAGGACCACCGAAGTAAATTTTAAAATGTCATTAAATTATAAATAAAAAATCGGATATAACATATCACTACCCTTTCTGATGAACAATTTTAAAAGAAATTAATCACCCGCAAGAAGCACCTTGAAAAAAATTAATGGGAAAATACACACTATCCAAATGAGGTTACCAAGATTTTGGACCCATGTCTCTTAATAACTAATTAATAATCATATGATGTTATTTCAGGACCAACATTTATTTATAGATACATGGATTACCATGTAGAAATTATATTTAAGTTTGAAATGTCTATTAAAAGCTTTTAGCTTGTATTGTTCTAAAGTTAATAAACATATTATCTTTGTGTACTATATCTTAATCTGCTTATAATACATTTTCATCAAGTTCTAACGAAATCATACGAACCATTTTCAGCACTGTATTTGAGAGGTTTGCGATGTGTTGAAGTATCTAACTCTAATATTATAATACCTATATAAAGCAAATGGAAAGACGAAATATGGGGTTATCATAAAGTAAAGGGTCTATTTTAAATTCTTATATAGTTTTAAGAAATTATGCTAGTAGCAGAAAGTAAACAGAATCTAGTTGCCTCAATAATTGGATTTTAGTGTATCTATGGAAAACAAAAGAATTGTCGTGACAATTATTGATACAAGTGTCAAACGAAATAATCGTAATTTAGAGAATTGTTCTCAAAATTAAACTCGCGTAACGTAAATTGTAACAATTTCAATATGGATCTGCAAACAAGAATTCGTTTAGTGCAATGTTATTATGTAAAAATTACACTACTGGATTATGAAGATTTCGTACGTAAATGGGTTTGAGAGCAGGGCCGTGCAAAATGAAGGCGTATCGTAATTTGATTAGCAAATTTGAAAGAACAGGGTCTGTACAAGACCTTCCGAGGTCAGGAAAACTTAGGATTAGTGATGTCCAAGTTGCAGAAATTCTTCAGGAAAATCAAAACGTAGCCAATACTAATCCGCTAGCAATCAGTAGTGTGAATGCGACATCAAAATGATTACAAATGCCATACACCGCGGTTTGGAAAATCTTACGGAAAATCCTAAAAATGTATCCTTGTAAACTGCAACTGCTGTTTGAATTAAAGGACGCAGATTTTGCTCTCAGGTGCGATTTTTCATTACACGTATTGGCTCAGATGGAAATTGAACCCGAATGGTTATCCCGTATTTTATGGACAGATGAGGCCCATTTCTCTCTTAATGGTGGAATTAATACTCAAAACTGTCGAATATGGTCAACAGAAAATCCACATGAAATCGTTCAGCAAAGCCTTCATGACAAAAAAAGTCACCGTTTGGTGCGGTTTCACATCTAATTTCATCATTGGTCCATACTTTTTCGAAGGAATACAGAATGGGGAGGCCGTATCTGTAACTGTTACTGGTGAACGATACCTGCAAATGTTAATGGATTATGCAATTCCACAGTCGCAAAACGAGCACGAAGGAATTGAAAACATGATTTTTATGCAGGATGGAGCTCCTCCGCACATTTACCGACCAGTTAAAGAATTGTTAACTGCGGTTTTTCAAGATCGTGTTATAAGCAGACATTTTGCAAATTCATGGCCACCAAGATCGCCTGATATTAACCCAACGGATTACTGGCTGTGGAGAAATTTAAAAAATTTGGTGTTTAGAACACGGCCAATAACGCTGGAGGAATTAAAGGATAGTATTAGAGAGCAAATTCGTGCAATTCAACCAGAAATGTTGAATAGTGCTGTATACAATTTGGAGGAACGGTTGGTAATTTTACAACAACAAAACGGAGGTCATATCGAGCATTTGCGGTAACTAGTGTTTGACATCAGAAATCCCATTATGTAAGCAACTAGATTCCATTTACTTTTTGTTATTAATTTGATTTGTTTAGAATATATAATAAGTTGAAATATATCCCTTACTTTATAATCACCCTTTACATCTTTCATTATGCAAGTAACTACCACTAGGAGAAAACCAATATTTGGATTTTATAATTACCCATACATAAATCAACAGTTTTGTAATATGATTACCTTAGATAAATCTTAACTGTGGCAAATTAAAATCAAGTCATAACGTATTCAAATAATAAGATAATAAATATATCATGGAGAAAAATAGTTACATATCGTCCAGACGAAATATAAAAATGTGATATTTTATTTTCTACTTTAATTCTGCAATTCATTTATTCGACAAAGGAATTTATTTAGGTGGTTAAGTAATGATATATTATTAACAGCAATTTGTGAAACTATAGTAGTTTAGGTATATATGAATATTAATAGTTAAAAGCTTTATAATACCACCTGAAAAATAATGATTAATGTTTTTATGCGTTAAATGAGATTTTAGCAAAAAATAGAGATCGGTAGCAATAAAGAGGTAATGAAAAATTTTAGCACCATGTGTAAATAAAAACATAACAAAATTCCTAAATATTATAAATATTAATGCCAATCAAAATTCATTTTCATTGAAACCCTTTTAATGGTGATAAAAACGTATTTTTTAGTATGTTTTATATTTGCTATTTCCATTTGAATATACATCATAATATACCTTGCCTTGCATGTTACATATAAATAATATAAAGAATGATACCATAACATTTTAAATTGCTAGTATAACTACAAAATGTTATCGTTCAATATTTATGTATTCGATTTGTATTAGTCGTGTCAAACTCCATTCAGTCAAAATGTACCATAAAATTTAAAAACATCAAAAAAAAATCCAATATATAAATAAAGCTGGAACTTTGGTATGAATTGCAGTGGCGTTACCGTAACGGTATGAAATAACTATCTTTTTTAAAGATAACTAAGCAGACTTACTCTATACTCATATCTTATTTCGTCCAAAGTAGAGGTTTTCAGCCTAAACGCCTGCATCATTAAGATGTCTTCGACAGTAGTCTCTTTTAAACATGTACGCTTCTCTGTGATTATCGCACCGTATTTTAAAAATGCACGTTCTACATCCAGAGATGTAATATACGCATAGGCATAATACTCCTGGACATCACGTGTAGAATTTCCGTCACTTCGGCGCTGGTTAATGTGGGGTAGTCGCACAAAATGCAGATTTTTATTTAATAAGAGATTAAATTTCGCTGAAGATTGAACGAATTTTGTAGTGCCATATTTTATAACGGGGTTCACCCTATCATTAAAATAGTTAAATCAAATTTTAGTGAATAAAACAAAAATCTAATGGCAAAATACATTTATTCAAAACAAGCAATGATTTATGACTCTCTTCTCTGGGTGGTGTAGCAGACTAGTTAACCAGATAAATCAAATAAAATTTAAAACTAAATGAATCAAAAATACAAAGACCTATGGCAATCGCCAATTGAAATCATACAAAAATATCAAACCAACTTAATTAGTTGTTATTGGGCGCCACCATCTCTTTTTTTTAAGTTTAAAATATACAATAATTCCCCGCAACTAACAAACAACTGGCTACCTTTTAGAGATGGAAAATAGGTAATTATTTAAACAGTCAATGACAATTAACCACAAATGCATGTAAAGTACGTTAAACGAATTTAGCTTAAAGGCACGGGGTGGATTTGCAAATCTTATAAAAATTCATTGTTCACTCGCGAGGCACTCAAAGTCTGACAAGTTAATGAGTAGTGCCTAGGTACCTAGGGGTTCGAAATTAATTTTGCAGGATTTTTTATCTCTCTTGTCGTCGAGATGTCGATATATTGAAACATTCTTACTCATTCCTCCTGAGCTCAGCTTGCAGCTTTAGCCTTACAACAGTTCAACCATATTGGCCGTTGTAAATCAGCATCAACTTTTGTACGCTTTACTAAGTCACAAAGTTAACAGTCTAAAAATACCATCTCAGATCATCAGCATTTTACACACAGCGACTTTAATCTTGTTTACTCGATGGTCTGCCGTGTTCTAATGTTCTCCCGCTAAAAAGCACACCCAATTTTTCTTCCGTGTGCGCGACGAGGCCTAGCAGTAACCAATTCGGACCGACTGCACAGTAGCGTCGCACTATATATTATAATAAGATTTATAGAAGTTATTTTATTCGAATTTGGAATTTAGCTTATAATTCAAAGATATCCATATAGTTTATGAGGAATGTAATCCATATTATTAATCTAAAGAAACGGACCTTTATAATTTACGTTATCAACTATTGCAAACGATTGAGCCAAGGAGGCAGAACTATTCTGCTTCAACTTGTGAATTTTCAAACTACTGTTGATTTTTCGTGGTAGCTTTGGACTCTTTTGGGTCGAATTTGAAAACTACAGATTTAACTACGTAAAAATGTTCATTATGATAAGAAGCGGCCTCCAGCCAAGCTCCTCATCTTGTAGAAATCAGCTGTGGAGTTTCAGGAATTCCTAGGAATTCGAATATTTTCTGCCACAGTGAAAGCTTATGTGCAATGAATTAGTACAACACTGTCACTAACATTAAAATAGTATTTTTAAGTATGTAAAATTTTTCAAGAGATTGCATTTCTAGGTATTAAATTGCTTCAGCGTTGTTTTTTTGTAATATTTTAATGTGACTAAATATGGTATCGTTACTTTATTTGGTGTCAAAATGAGCACTAAGCATTTCCCAATTTGTTTTTTGTATCCGTACTTTCATCAACAGTTATCTACAAAGGAACAAAGGCCAGTCACCAACACGAGGGAACGAGCTACTCCTAACATAGAAATTTTGCCGACCCTCTTATTTATCGAAAAGTAGGAACCCTCTAGTTGCCTAACATCTTATAGACAAAAACCGCCTACCTCCGAAGGATGGTGTATCCACTACACAATCCTTGCCTAAGATTGCATACCAAGACTGGGAAGATACTTCTGTGTTCCGTTCGTCTGGTTGTCACCCATCCAACTACTAACCGTTACCCGTCACTTTACTTCTATTATCATTTTATGTACATAATGTGTAGTCGGTGCTACGCTCGCCCTCACCTCTGGAGATGATTAAAGCTGATACACAGCTTTATTCGTCTCTTCAGGATTACCTGCATAACATTTTGTTTTCTAATGTTACACGGATTTTTAATTGACCAGATAAATGTACCAAGATAATACTGGCTCGTGGCAAGTGTGCCTAGATAATCTCTCTGTCGTAGCTGCGGGTTCTAATCCCGCCACCGGCACTGGCAATATCAGTGGGAACGGTTGTGTGTCTGCGTTTTTTTATCGGTATAACTGTGCAGCTTCGGCTTTGGATTTGACGGTTGCCTAAATTATGTTGTGCTTATTTATTTATTTATTTATTAACACGCTCAGTAACTTTCATTTCAAACTAACAATATCAATTTTCTATTTAATAGAACACAATTGTATATTTGTTACATTTCTATCCATTGTTTGTCTTTTGTTGGCTTATTTTTACTCCAGGAAAAATATTATCTGAAGTGTATATAAAGTTGAGTTTACAAAAGCCACAATTTTAATTTAAAAAAGAGATATCTTACGCTGAGTAAACTATACAAGAATTCAGTTTATTTATTGAGCACCAAGTAAGAGCACAGTGCAAATATTTGTACTCTTTTGTGTACGGGAACGTATGAAAAATAAGAAATTTCCTACGTCTCCATTTTTAAGCCATTTATTACATATTTGTAAATTTGTCAAAATTTAACAATGAAACATTACCCCATCTGCAGACTTAGATAAATCTTCTGTCACGGCTTATTGCAATCAAATCCTTTTGTAATAAATTATTAACTATTCAAATGCGCTGTTAAAATTATTTACACGGATAGGCGAGAATTTTAGTGCTGATATTTTTATCTAAACGTCTCAGCTTTTACATAGTATATTTAGCCTGTAGCTGGCATACAATCTGATTGAAGTGTGTCACGATAGATACATTTACAGGCTTCTGTTGCAAGTCGCTGGTCAGCACAAGTTTGATAAGGATGGGACTTGACGTATAGACGAGGCGTGCACTCACCTGTTTCAAAAACGCCGTTAAAACCACTTCTTAACGAGTAGTATCCTTATTTTAGTCATTTTCGTATAACGATACCACAGAATTTTGTTGATGTTTTTTATATCAAATACACGTAATATTTAATTTCTACAAGGATATTTGTTGGATGTAATCAAATGAAATAATTATAATTAAGGATAATATTAAATGCTGTAGTTCAGCAAATCCTTACACGGAAAAAAATCTAAACTATTCTTAAATTAAGACGTTATTATACTCATATATTTGCAAGAATAGATATTTTCCGGCAATTAACTTTCTACATAATTGAGCCATCAAAACCTAAAAAAAATCAGTGGTGTATATATTTTTTACAGTTAACGCAAAGAAAAATAAAACTTCAATATCTCAGAAACGAAGCAAAAATGGACCTATGTTGATAGGAATTAGGTATATTTGTCTTATTCTTAGTGTAGAATCTCCGTTTAAGCGATGGCACATGTTTTTCGAAACACCCTGTATCTCTTTAATTTGGAAACAATGGACGCTCCACCTGTACCTAGTATTTTTGTATTATTTATGGAAGTAAAATATAGTTTTTAAAACATCATTCGAAAAGTAATATATAAAGTATAGAAGTTTTTAAATAATTTGCATGTTTAATGCATTATCAAGTTTTAAAAATAAACTTCTATGAATGTACGATTGGGTTGAAATTTTTTTTCACAAATGTAGTTTTTAGCTCGACTTTTTATCTTATTAAAGTATTTAACCTAATTTTTGTTACATAACTATATAAATTAACGCAGGAAACTGAAGTATTAAAGAAAGTTTAATTTTTTTTATTTTAAAAATAAAATATCTCAAAAACTATTAGATCTCTAAATCAATTGCAAATGAGTTCTACTAACCCACCCTCAAAGGAATAAGCCGACTTGCCAGTCACCCTGTATATGTATTGTATAATAAAACGCCACTACAATAATAATATACAAGCAAATATTATCAAAAAGGAGAATTACTTGGGAAATCTATACACAACCATTAGACTTCAGATGAATACCTTTTCACTTACAATATAGTGACGTTGTGTATTCATTTCTTGTAAAGTATAACGTAATTATAATAGCTTGCATGCAGTAAAACCAGAATTATTAAACTTACCTTTAAATATTAAAATTAAGGACGCCAATTCCCAAGTTGCTATCGTAGACTCATTAACTTCTAATTCACAGTTCATAATGTTCATATACTTCTTTTTCAAGTGTAACTTTAGAAATATAAATTATTTCATAATAATCAACATCTATGAACAAAGTACAGCACACACAATTCGACGCGTAGTAGGTAAGATATGTCGTCTTTGTTTGGCAAAGACATAGCTTTCTACCACCCACCACTGCGCGATTCACTTGTTCCAATATTAGAACACTTCACATTGAGATTAGCAAGTATTCAATCAAAGATAACAGTTATTGGATTAATAGTATGTATAATTCTTCCAGCAAAGTTGTTTGTAGTTTTATTCCAAGATTAGTATTCTTATGTCAAGAAAAACAGTTAAATAAGTATTTATTTCAAGATGGCCTTATATTTACTCTCACGGTTAACAGTACTCGAAAGAAGTGTACTATTAAGAGTATATTTAATACATACTTATACTTGGAAGGAATCAAACTTATATTGACTTAAGGGGCCTAGTTAAGAAAAAGCCTCCGTTGACTGTGTCTCTCTCTAGGAAGTTCCGAAAGTGACAGACGTATATAAAATAAATGAACGTCGTGCAGAAAAGAATTTCGGTTTCAGAGTACGTGAACTAGCAACACATTACGACGGGATAGAGTAAAGCAATAAAATCTATTGTTCTGGTCGATATGTACACTCTGGTTAATAAATATAGTAGGGAACCAAGCTCTCCGCGAAACTAATACAACTCGAAATATAAACTGAAATATAATAATAATTACTTTCTTTTTTATTTATTATTAATTAATAAACAAAAACTGCTGTCTTTTTGGGTTTCGACCGTTGTTACAGTGGAATTACTGACACGTAAATTATTAAAGAATAGAAATAACCGTCCTAATTATTTTATTTTAATTATATAATATTATACTCCATAATACAGTTTAATATTTAGTGTATGCAGTTTCTACTGGAAAAATGATTTAGGTAGTCCATTATGGGTACTATTACGTAATTTATTGATGGGTAAAGTAATATTGTATAAGTAATTGTATGTTGTGTGTTAGTTGTACCTCACCATATTCCACTCTTCATTTTTATCAATTTACATTTTTCTCTTCTCATTCTTTAATTTTCATAAAACATTCTATAATCTATTCATTTTATATAAACACATAAAAAAAATTGTTTACAAGGGTTAGCAGAGCAAGTTTCGCACGCTAGCGAACCGTTTCAAACAGGTTCAAAAGCGCGGGAGTAGTCGTGACATCACACCATACAATTTACAAACGACGACGGAGATCCCAGCACTCGACCGCTTGATTTCAGATAAATTTTAAGTGTATACTTAAAATGGAAACAAAAACTCCTTATTTTAAATATTGCATTGTACCGTTGTGTAAGAATACTACAATGAAAGTGCCAGATAAAGTATTTATAATATTGCCAGAAGATAAGATTCGCCGATCAAAATGGCAAAAAGCGTGTAGAAGAAATGAAAAAGACATTTCACAGACATGTAGGTCTCTACATGTGTGTGATCATTTTAATGTAAGTACATTATTAAATACTATATGTCTATCTACTAGTTTTTCGCAGGCAAGCAATAAAATATTCCGAATTCCGAATTATTGAATTTTAATTAGGGTAGGATTAAAGAAAGAATGTGTATACAATGTTAGAAAATAAGATTAGTAGATAGAATATAATTTAGTGATACTAAGTAATTTCCTGGTGCTAAAGTAAACAGCTATTTATTATTATACTCTTCGCAAATACGATAACGAAGAGTATATTGCATTTGATCGGGACATTTCTAAAATCGTTAATATCGCTCGCAAAGAAAAAATCATTTCGTTCGTCATCGAATTCTGAACAACTTTCAAAATGTCCGTCTGTTCATCTGTCCGTCCGTCTGTCCGTCCGTCACGTTTCTTGCAAGCACGATAACTAAAGAAAGAAAAGTCCGATCGAATTGAAATTTGGGCTATAAGTTAGTGTTAGCTAGAGGAAGAAATCTATTGTTTTTGAAAAAAATCAAATAGTAAATAAAAAAATTATAGGACATTTTATTTAAAAATATGAATCTACAGAGGGCTGCAATTTTCAATGTGCTACTAAAATTGAAGTAATTTTCTATAGACACCAAAATGCTGTAAAATATACTACCACAAATTTCGCCTACGCAGTCGGCATCATCGGGAGATGAAAAAAAAGTTGAAAATTAAATATGTGATCGATATATTAGGTATTGTAAGAATGAATCTTAGTTTATACTATAAAATATACTGCCACGCATTTCGCCAATACAGTCGGCACCATCGGGAAAGAAAATTAAATATGTAGTCAATACATTAGGTATTGTAAGAATGAAGTTTATAAGACAAACACAAGATTCTTTTCAAAAAACTGCGAAGAGTATCCTACAGAATGTGCAACAATTATATAAAAGTTCAATAACACTACTGTCTGCGAAGAGTAAAATGTTTACCTCTAGTATATATAGTATATTGCAAATACCTTTCCCTTGCCCTTTAATTTATTCTATTCAAATCTTACATTTATCTATTATGTGAATGATAACACGACACAATCACTTATTTCCCTTTCCCCAAAACATAGTACGAAAATACCTACGATAGGTAATTATACATTTGCGCAACACTTCCTTTGCAGCAAATGTCTTCTATAGAGACACTTTACACGTGTGTACAAAAATAACACGAAAAATATAGAAGTGGCTGTTGTAAAGAATTACCCTAAATTCTTTCAAACATAAGACTAAGTCTGCTAAAAAAACTTAGTTGCGACTAAGCATTTTGTAGTTATTTCATTTTATTCCGTGATCAAGTCATAACTATTTTATGTTTATAAATTATTACTAAAAGCTAAACAAATACATACTTCTCTGCCTTGACCCCGCGGACCTCTCCAAGGGAAAAACTTTCACTATTTTGTATAAAAGATGCCACCATAAACATATCCACTTTAGGCAAATTATCAGATTGGCCCTTTGAAAAACCTTGTTCAGTCATTTTAAAATATCTGTACAACTACAATAAGCGGTACTATAAAACACAATTATATATTTATATCAGAACAGTCACTAACAAATCAACCAAAGTCTAATAACACCATATTGTACATATGCTTATATAGAATGTCATACTTTGTTAATTTGTTTGTATTATTATTTTTAAGTATTTTATGAATGAATTGATTTTTAATTTTCTTTTTTCTGTATATAATATATGTATATATTAATATAAATTTTAGTCTGTACCCCATACAAGTTGTAAATAATCTACTTAATTGTGAATAAAGATTTTAAATTGGAATTGGAAAACATCTGATGTGTTGCTTCCCGGCGCGACGACTACCGAATATTGTATGGTGAGACGTCACAGTCAATAGTAGCTCGTTTCGAGCCACTTTAATTTTATCGCTGTTTAGATCCTTCATACTGATCGCGTGGAATTAGAAATCTTATTTTTTTATGAAGTACACGTTTTATTACAACGTTACGCTATGTTTTTTTAGTATTATTTTTATATTTAAAATTATAGGCAAGTTCCCTATTATTAATGTAAAATTGTATGATATAAAAGTACATAAATAATTATTTATTATTTTTTCTATTATTATAATTACAAAATATAAACAAAATAGTAAGTAAATACATACTTAAAATATATATATCAAATCAAAACACTATTACAAATTTCACGGAGGGTTTTTGCTGTTTTTATATATCCGCCGCTGAATAATTTTGCTCTTGACTATACCTTCACTCAAGCAGTTTATAGCCGGCTTAGTTACGGTGTGATTCCCAGTAGAGGCAGCACTTCCTTGCTCCATTTCTACTGGCAAAGGTACTTATTTAGAAAATTATTTTTAACGAAATGGTACGGAATAGAAATATGAAACTTGCTGAACATAATTATGAAGGTTCATTCTAGAAGCCTTGTATGAATTTTACCGATTTATGTCAATAATTATGGAGCTAGTTACATTCAAATTTTACCTATATTTACAGTGTATATTTTTCCTACATGAAGTGAAAATTAATTAAAATAAGATACACGTATTCTCTAGAGCACCTTCATTTACCGCTCTTCCAAATTTGGTGTAATTTGACCAAACCGTATGGACGAAATAAATTTTGAAAAATTACCTTACAAACACAAGTCGGATTAGCCCTATTAAAGACCTGCGCTAATGAAACTCAAAAATATATCTGTTCTTGGTTTACAATTAGTATATTATTGAAAGAATAATAATTTATTATGCCAAGTAATACTTTTCTAGTGACAAGTATAAAAATTCAAGAATAATCGATTACTTTGATATAGAATAGTTTTCTTCGTGTAGAAACAATAATATTTAATATGTGCACCTATTTAAATTTATAAAGTATTCACATTTCAAGTAAACGGTTCATTTCCAAAGGGGGTATTCTATAAAAATTTAATATTTATAATAATACAAAGAGAACTACTTTAGTATGTATATATCAATTAGAGTCTGTAAGTGTGTTTCTAGTTAGTCTGAAAGCATTTTACAATGGTTTGCTTTTCAAATGCGGAAGAAAATAATGAACCCCGTATTCATCTCTTTCGGTGTTCGCTGACTTTAAATAGAAAACCACATACAGAAAATAGGTTCCCATTTACTTGACATTGACAGTGCCAAATTTAAAAGCCAGTATGCTTTACCAGTACCATTTTATATTAACGACTTCAAGTGTAAAGGTCTAAAGGATTGAAATAAACAAGGAAACTACACGATACATGCATTTCTATGAGAACAAGAAAATAAAAGAGATTAACTTATTCCTTGCCTCATTAATTCGAGGTTATTTGCAAATAACTCCAAACAGAAACATGAACCAACCAAAAAAATTTACATACGTAACAATATTGAAATACAGGGTGTTCAGGAATGTTCGCCGGATTTGTTGACCGCATTTGTTGGAATTGGGTAGGGTTGGATAAACGGGAGTAGGCTGTCCACGGGTGAACAGCGTGCGTTGTGCGTAAAAGCATTTTATTCTTACGTTCAAATTCGTCGACGATATCGTACAATCTGCATGATCCGAATCAAAGTCCTTCTCTACGCAGCATTCAGAGGTATGTATTTAGACGCATTATCCCAAAGAAACTCTTCTTAGTACATCAAAGTTCTGTATAGCCAGTCCGATGGTCTTATACCTTTTTTAATATATCAGATGTATTTAGTGGGATTAAGATCTGGAGTAGGTGTTGGTAATCGTCGGAAGTCAATTCGCACTTCATGCAATATTAGTCCCTATCTAATCCGCCATAGCTGTCTTCTGTCTTCTGATAATATTAGTTGTGGAAAGTCGCACTCTTTGTCTGTAGCAGATTTAGTTACAAGACTGTTGAGGATCTCCGGTGTTTTGTACTGGTATTTAATATTTAAAATTGCTTGTCACTGACTTTGATTAAGTTCTGAAGTGGTGATCTCAATTTTAGTAGTAATTTATTTATCATACCAAAGCAATTGGCTACATAAACCTGATGCACAAGACTGTCAAAGCATTCCAAGGACAATATAAGCTTTTTTTAGGAATTAAATAATGTAAAGACATTCTTACAAACTCGAGCAATGCTGTTTCTATTGAGTGTCACTGTGAAACACAACAGATTGGATAGTTTCGCTTAAAAATCAAACCTTTAATCATGTTTTTAGATAAAGATTGATAAAATCAAGTATTTTATTTTAAATATAACCAAAGCAATGCTATTTTGTTTTCGTATCAATATCTGGGTATCCAAAATTTTTGTCGGGTTGTGTAGGTATTCATAAGACAATAGCTGATTGGAATTATTTCATCTAGAATTATACTGGTGTTTTTATTGATTAGGTAGAATAACCGATAAGTCAATATTTATGTTTCATTGTTCATTGATTATCTGCACAGAATTGATGAAAATCCAATTTTATTCTGTCATGTAACAAAAAGCGATGTATATTGCTGCAAATATTTATTTTAGGAAAAAATACCATTTTGAACTCAAACAATAAAAGAACTTATTTACACAAAAATATTTCATTTATTTATTGTAGTACGAATAGAAACATCCTAAATATTTCTTTCAATTTATTTGTTTTCTATAAACTCTAGTATTTTTATTTATTACTACTTTTAATCAATTATTTAACTGCAATCAACCGAAAAGGAACACCTGCATAACATGCTCATTTAACTAGAAACCGTAACACTTCGTATTAGTTAAACAATTTATTTTAATTTTTTACAAAAAAGGTACTTCCAATGTAACAAAGAAATTATTAAAATTTCAGCAAAAAACTGTTATTTTGATTTTTGTTGTGGTTTTTACAAAAAAAAAGTGTGTATTTCGAAGACTTCTTCGTAAAAGCGAATAAATTCATGTCGATTTGGCATTTACATTTCTATCTCAAACATTATCCACAATGCCTAAAGTTCGACAAGTTCAAAATTGTCGTCAATTAAGTGACTTTGAACGTGGTTGGATTATTGGTCTGAGAGAGGCAGGATTTTCACTTAAGGGAATACCAACTACGTAGACCGTAAAGTAACAACTGTGTTAATATGCTGATATGAGCGACACCGCGGATTCGGAGATCTTTTGGGCTTTTCTCTTCCCAACCATTTTTATGCCCCTTACTCAATATTATCGCGCCCGCAAGCTGAAGTGGAATTACACCACGAGTGCATTGGGTGCAGGAATGAACCAGCTCGGTGGTGTAATGCTGCAACCGACGTTGTTGTTGGGAATGGTTGTATGTCCAACTTTTATTAATGTAACCCCCTTCTAAACAGCTTTGGGATTGTCTAATTTCTGTGGTGTTTATATTTAATATTTAATTGCATCATGGGATATTTAGCGACGAATCTGAATTTCGCTTATCGCTTATGATAAACAAAGGAAGGTAAAACGTTTTCGTGAGGAACGAAGGAATTTACAACTGGCTGTTGAACGTCCTACATACTGTGCTTACACGCAGAGTGATGATTTTGGATGCAACATGTTTTGGCAATAGATCACCTTTAGTTTTCGTTCTGGACAATTTAAACCCGGCCAGTTACATAACCAACGTGTTAGAAGCTGTTGTAATGTCATATCTTTGGGGGTTGATTAATACAATTTTTCAACAAGATAATGCCCGCTCTCACATGGTATGAGTTACTACATAGTTTTTGAAAGGTTAGGTTAGGTTAGGTTTCTTGTGAGCGGGTACACTGCGGCCTTCAGCAGGCCTATTGTGGCTCACGCCTAGTTATATTTCACCAAATAAGTTCAGTCTCTTAACGAAACTGATAACTTTATTGGGTGAAAATGTGTCCAGATCCTCTGACAGTAGTTGCCCTTTGCCAAATATCGAGAATCGGACCTTCTTTACAACGGGATAGGTACATAGGATGTGGTCTGCCTTGTCATCATCTTCCAGGCATAGACGGCACGCGTTTTCTGCTAGCCCGAGTTTATGTAGATGGTAGTTTAGTTGGCAGTGCCCGGTATACAGGCCTGTTAAAGTTTTCAGGTTTACCCTGTTTAACCCTAAAACTTTCTTAGCTTTTGATTTCAAAGGGTATTTTATAAACGCCTTCGAATGAACTAATCCTGGTAACTCTTGCCAATACTGGAGAGTTTTCCTTTCAGCCCAGGTTGAGATAGCCATCTTAGCAGTACATAAAGATATGCCAAGTATCGGTTCTGATCCGATAATTCGTGATCCCGCTCCTTCTCTGGCCAAGGAGTGGGCTATTTCGTTACCTTCCATACCAGAGTGACCGGGTATTTAGACCAGTCACTTTATTGTTTTTGCTCAAATGATTTAGAGCCTTCTGACAATTCCATATCGTTTTGGAGTTACACCGGTAGAAGCCAAGAGCTTTTATAGCTGCTTGGCTATTTGAGAAAATTTTTATCGACCTGCGTGTAAGATGCATATATTCCAGCCCTCGCACACACAATTCAATGGCATGAACCTCAGCCTGAAAAACAGTTGCATGAGTACCTAGGCTTGAACATATTCTCACCCTTGATATGTAGCTATGTACTCCGGCTCCTGTCCCCTCGGGAGTTTTGGAGCTGCCTGTAAACCAGCAACTGTCTGCCCTCAGTAGGTCGGCTTTATTCCGGTCCCACTCATCTTTTTCCGGTGAAAGTATGTTGAGGGTCAGCTCGTAGTTGATCATGGTAGGCATAGTATCCGAGGGCATTCCCAGGATGCTGTGATTCTCGATGTCATCCAGCAACCTGTTCCGCTCCATGATACTAATCTGTGGCATATTAATGGCCACTTGTTGCAGTCTGTAGGTTGCCCATCTGGCGTGTCTCTCCAAATATATATGAGGAGGTGGTAAATCTAGGAGGATTTCCATTGAAGCTGACGCTGTGGTGCTAATTGCTCCTGTTACGGTTATGCATGCTAATCTCTGCAGTCCAGAGAGTTTGGCTTTGGCCGTCCGTTAGTTTTTGGAAGAAACCAATGTACATGTGCTTTCATGGCCTGTATGTTCACCCGATCTCTCATCGTTTGAACTTTACTGGGATATGATCTGTATAAGATTGGGTTTATCCCATACCCTAGACGATGTCAATGATCATCACCTTCGTATTATTATTGTTATTATTATTTTTCTTTCGGTTGCCTGACGCTGGACAGTCCTTCCGTGGCCTCCGACGCCTCACGGGAGTCGCGCCAGCACATTAACCTCAGCCACTCCCCACATCCCGCAGGGTTAGTGACTGTAAGTTCCGGAATCGTGTGCCCTAAGCAGACGGAGAGAACCAAGAATTATCGCCTTCTGCATTTGGCCTGCCAGCCACTCAGCTGATTTTTGGCAGGCCGGTATGGTCTTCAGTTCCGAGAGCAGCATAGGCTTTATCCCTCCGAGTACACCGATTATAAGGACGACCATTTTTACTGAGTAGCCTGGGTACAGCACTTGAAGCTCGTACCGGAGATAACGGTATTTGGTCCGTTTCTCCTCCTCCTTCAAGGTGATGTTTTTCTCCGCAGGTGCCGAGAACTCGATGACATACATCACCTTGAGTTGATGGTCGAGGAGGACTATGTCAGGCTTGTTGGCTTGGATTAGCCTGACAGTCGGGAACGAGTAGTTCCAGTAAATCCGGCATTTCTCGTTCTCGACAACGGACTCAATATCTTCGGGGACGTAAGGCAGCACTGGTGTCTGGTCTACCCCGTACGAGTGCCTTAGATGGTATAGCACTCGTAAAGCCGCGTTATGCATTTTTTTTTTTTCTTTCCGGTTGCCCGACGCTGGACAGTCCTCCCGTGGCCTCCGACGCCTCACGGGAGTCGCGCCAGCACATTAACCTCAGCCACTCCCCACATCCCGCAGGGTTAGTGACTGTAGGCTCCGGAATCGTGTGCCCTAAGCAGACGGAGAGAACCAAGAATGACCGCCTTCTGCATTTGGCCTGCCAGCCACTCAGCTGATTTTTGGCAGGCCGGTATGATCTTCAGGTCCGAGAGCAGCGTAGGCTTTATCCCTCCGAGTACACCGATAATAAGGACGACCATTTTGACCGAGTAGCCTGGGTACAGCACTTGGAGCTCGTACCGGAGATCGCGATATTTGGTCCGTTTCTCCTCCTCCTTCAAGGCGATGTTTTTCTCCGCAGGTGCCGAGAACTCGATGACATACATCACCTTGAGTTGATGGTCGAGGAGGACTATGTCAGGCTTGTTGGCTTGGATTAGCCTGACAGTCGGGAACGAGTAGTTCCAGTAAATCCGGCATTTCTCGTTCTCGACAACGGACTCAATATCTCCGGGGACGTAAGGCAGCACTGGTGTCTGGTCTACCCCGTACGAATGCCTTAGATGGTAGTATAGCACTCGTAACGCCGCGTTATGCCGGTGGATGTAGGCCGAAATCGCATATATGGGGCATGCAGATAGTAAATGCATGAGCGATTCCGGCGCCTGATGGCAGGTCCTGCAGTTGATATCAGGAACCTCTACACGCCACACGCGGCTACGGTAGACCAAGGTGTTGATAACACCATCTTGGCAAGCCATAATGAATCCCTCGGTCTCCGACTTAAGCCCTGCTGACCTTAAAAAGGCGAAGGTCAGCCTGGTCAACCTGTTTCTATGTTCTTATAGAAGACACCATGCTGGGGTTTATCGACGTGCTGCCGAAACAGATTTTCCTGTTCGGCAGCTCTAATTCGGGCTTTCAGACGATTTGGCTGAAGTTCAGTGACTGACTCAACATCAGCACCTCGCCGGCCTCCTCGCCTGATATCAAATGCGAGACCGAGTTCATCTGCGGCTCTTTTTGCTGCCTTAAACAATCCTGCTCCCACTCCTACAGTTTCGTGATGTTTTACGAACCGCAAGAGGGGATCTGAGCTCCTGAGTATGTTACATGCCATACTCAGTACTACTCTGCCATGCGTACACTCCAGGCTCAAGAGTCCTCGGCCCCCCCCGTTGACGTGGGAGGTACACACGAGGAACGGACGATCTAGGATGAATACTTCTGTGAATATTCATCATCTTGCGGGTATCTCTGTCTAATTGGCGCAGCTCATCTACCCTCCACTTTACTACTCCGAAGGAGTAGAGCAGAATCGGAACGGCAAGCATATTAGTTGCAGACACCTTGTTCTTCCCCGAAAGTTCGGAAGACCAAATCTTTCGGAGGCGGTGTCTGTACTTGCCGCGGAGAGAATCCTTTATTTGTGTTACATCTTGGATGTGCCTTTGTTGCACACCCAGGTATGTATAGGTCTCTCCGGCATCCAGATGTCTTAGGATGCTTCCGTCTGCGAGCTGCGCATCTTCAGGGAATTCCCCGCATCGTCCTCTCTTGAGGTGGACGACTGCACATTTGTCCAACCCGAACTCCATACCAATTGCCCGCGTATATTCTTCGACCACCCTAAGAGCGTTTTGTAGTTCACGCTCTCCGGAGGCATAAAGTTTAAGGTCATCCATATAAAATAGATGGGTGACCTTATGCCTCCGGTCGCTGGGTGGCCCACATTGATATCCGCGGGTTTGGCGGAGCCCAACAGACAACGGCAGCAGTGAGATGCAGAAGAGGAGAGGACTCAGGGAGTCACCCTGGAAAACTCCTCTCCTAAATGCCACCTGCTCTGTCGTGACCCGCTGTGCACCTGATGTTATGGTGAAGCGGGTCTTCCAGAGCGGCAGCAGCTGTTCTATGCATCTCACTAGTGGTGCTGGTACTGCAAGACATTTGAGCAAGTACAACAATAGCTCATGTGATGTTGTATCAAATGCCTTGCGGTAATCAATCCAGGCCATCGATAGATTCCGCTTGTATTGCACAGAATCCTGTGTAATACAGCGGTCTATCAGCAGGCTGTCCTTGCAACCTGCCATGCCCTTCTTGGCACCACGCTGTTCGTGTATCTGCTGGAAGACCGGATCAACAGACCTCAGCGTCCTAGCATACAAGATACGTGTAAATATCTTGTAGCAGGAGTTAAGGCAAGTGATCGGCCTATAATTCCTCGGGTCGGAAAGATCCCCCTTTTTGGGGATAAGCACAGTACGTCCCTCGACAAACCAGTCCGGAATCTGCTGCCCCTCGTTCAACCATGAGTTGAAAACTCGCGCCAGACGGCGGTGAGTGGAAGGAAATTTCTTCCACCACCAGTTGTTAATGCCGTCTGGGCCCGGGGCAGCGAAGTTCTTAGTACCAACAAGTGCTTGTTGAACTTCCTCCGTACTGATTGCCGGGCACACTTCTTCTGGCTCTTGACGATGTCTGTGGCATAGAGCCTCGAAGTGTGCAATTGATGGAGTGTCGCTATTGAATGGACGCGTCGTTTCGTAGATTCCTTTCCAGAAGGTTTCGACACCTTCTACAGTCGGCGGATTATCGACAACACGCTGTGGCTCTTGAAAGAGGCGGGAAGGATTGGTACGGAACAAATTGTTTTGTTCCATACTCCTCACTCTCCTCTTTAATGTTTTCTTTATCGCCATGAGCGCTCGGATCCTATCTAGACAGTGCTGCTTGATGGTAAGCATCACTGTCAGATTTAGAGTATGGTGTTGACGTCTTAATCCGGCTGCTATACGCCGGATTCTGGGAGTAAAAACTCTACCAGACGTCTTATATTCCACCACACTCTGGATCCGAGAAGCGTGTTGTCTGGCCGACTGTATCTTGCCTTCGATTTTTTGTACACGCCGCTTGGCTTTCTCAACCCCGTGATTGGTTGACCTCTCACGGGGGACGAGTTGCTTCGCGGCGTTGTACACGGCACAGTTGATTTGCCAGATGTCTACATCTTCCGGAATTTCCTCATCGATGACCGCGTCCATTCTAGCCAGGTCTTGTGGCTTTAGGTTAGCCCTGGTGTTAAGGATAACCCTCGTCCTTAAGTCTACACCGGTGAACTCTAAAGGATGTTCCCCATCAGCTGGTAATTGCCGCGGTGGTACTGCGGCTGGCAGTTCTTCCAGCTGACGGGGTGCCCTTACGTAACCTGTCCTGAGCAGAAAGGATACTTGATCTCTCAGATGTTGTTGAGAGAAGGCGCGATGCCCTGGATGCATTTCGCACCAAAGTGCATGCAATCGCGCCATGTATCCCCTTAGCTCAGGTTCGCTACTCTCGCGGCAGGTCAGCAAGTCATCCCGAAGTTCCCTCGTCCACTTAAAGCGTCCATGTTCGTTGCGTCCGTCATTATTGAGACCGTCCGGTGAGGCCCCTCCCGCCTGTCTCTGACCCCCATCCGCTTGGGGTCGATCGTGAGGAGCCCTTCTTCTAAGGTTGTATGGAACCCGAAGTAGATAACGGTATTTGGTCCGTTTCTCCTCCTCCTTCAAGGTGATGTTTTTCTCCGCAGGTGCCGAGAACTCGATGACATACATCACCTTGAGTTGATGGTCGAGGAGGACTATGTCAGGCTTGTTGGCTTGGATTAGCCTGACAGTCGGGAACGAGTAGTTCCAGTAAATCCGGCATTTCTCGTTCTCGACAACGGACTCAATATCTTCGGGGACGTAAGGCAGCACTGGTGTCTGGTCTACCCCGTACGAGTGCCTTAGATGGTATAGCACTCGTAAAGCCGCGTTATGCATTATTATTATTACTGTTATTTTTTTTTTTTTTTTTTTCGGAATATCCGATGCCGGTCAGTCCTCCCGTGGCCTCCGACGCCTCACGGGAGTCGCGCCGGCGTATCAACTACAGCCACTCCCCACATCCCGCAGGGTTAGTGACTGTAGATACCAGAATCGTGTGCCCTAAGCAGACGGAGAGAACCCAGAATGACCGCCTTCTGCATTTGACCTGCCAGCCACTCGGCTGGTTTTTGGCAGGCCGGTATTATCTTCAGTTCCGAGAGCAGCGTAGGCTTTATCCCTCCGAGTACACCGATAATAAGGACGACCATTTTGACCGAGTAGCCTGGGTACAGCACTTGGAGCTCGTACCGGAGATCGCGATATTTGGTCCGTTTCTCCTCCTCCTTCAAGGTGATGTTTTTCTCCGCAGGTGCCGAGAACTCGATAACATACATCACCTTGAGTTGATGGTCGAGGAGGACTATGTCAGGCTTGTTGGCTTGGATTAGCCTGACAGTCGGGAACGAGTAGTTCCAGTAAATCCGGCATTTCTCGTTCTCGACAACGGACTCAATATCTCCGGGGACGTAAGGCAGCACTGGTGTCTGGTCTACCCCGTACGAGTGCCTTAGATGGTAGTATAGCACTCGTAAAGCCGCGTTATGTCGGTGGATGTAGGCCGAAATCGCATATATGGGGCATGCAGAAAGTAAGTGCATGAGCGATTCCGGCGCCTGATGGCAGGTCCTACAGTTGATATCAGGGACCTCTACACGCCACACGCGGCTACGGTAGACCAAGGTGTTGATAACACCATCTTGGCAGGCCATAATGAATCCCTCGGTCTCCGATTTAAGCCCTGCTGACCTTAGAAAGGCGAAGGTCAGCCTGGTCGATAAACCCAGTGTTTCTATGTTCTTATAGAAGACACCATGCTGGGGTTTATCGACGTGCTGCCGAAACAGATTTTCCTGTTCGGCAGCTCTTATTCGGGCTTTCAGACGATTTGGCTGAAGTTCGGTGACTGACTCAACATCAGCACCTCGCCGGCCTCCTCGCCTGATGTCAAATGCGAGACCGAGTTCATCTGCGGCTCTTTTTGCTGCCTTGAACAATCCTGCTCCCACTCCTACAGTTTCGTGATGTTTTACGAACCGCAAGAGGGGATCTGAGCTCCTGAGTATGTTACATGCCATACTCAGTACTACTCTGCCATGCGTACACTCCAGGCTCAAGAGTCCTCGGCCCCCCCCCGTTGACGTGGGAGGTACACACGAGGAACGGACGATCTAGGATGAATACTTCTGTGAATATTCATCATCTTGCGGGTATCTCTGTCTAATTAGCGCAGCTCATCTACCCTCCACTTTACTACTCCGAAGGAGTAGAGCAGAATCGGAACGGCAAGCATATTAGTTGCAGACACCTTGTTCTTCCCCGAAAGTTCGGAAGACCAAATCTTTCGGAGGCGGTGTCTGTACTTGCCGCGGAGAGAATCCTTTATTTGTGTCACATCTTGGATGTGCCTTTGTTGCACACCCAGGTATGTATAGGTCTCTCCGGCATCCAGATGTCTTAGGATGCTTCCGTCTGCGAGCTGCGCATCATCAGAGAATTCCCCCGCATCGTCCTCTCTTGAGGTGGACGACTGCACATTTGTCCAACCCGAACTCCATACCAATTGCCCGCGTATATTCTTCGGCCACCCTAAGAGCGTTTTGTAGTTCACGCTCTCCGGAGGCATAAAGTTTAAGGTCATCCATATAAAATAGATGGGTGACCTTATGCCTCCGGTCGCTGGGTGGCCCACATTGATATCCGCGGGTTTGGCGGAGCCCAACAGACAACGGCAGCAGTGAGATGCAGAAGAGGAGAGGACTCAGGGAGTCACCCTGGAAAACTCCTCTCCTAAATGCCACCTGCTCTGTCGTGACCCGCTGTGCACCTGATGTTATGGTGAAGCGGGTCTTCCAGAGCGGCAGCAGCTGTTCTATGCATCTCACTAGTGGTGCTGGTACTGCAAGACATTTGAGCAAGTACAACAATAGCTCATGTGATGTTGTATCAAATGCCTTGCGGTAATCAATCCAGGCCATCGATAGATTCCGCTTGTATTGCACAGAATCCTGTGTAATACAGCGGTCTATCAGCAGGCTGTCCTTGCAACCTGCCATGCCCTTCTTGGCACCACGCTGTTCGTGTATCTGCTGGAAGACCGGATCAACAGACCTCAGCGTCCTAGCATACAAGATACGTGTAAATATCTTGTAGCAGGAGTTAAGGCAAGTGATCGGCCTATAATTCCTCGGGTCGGAAAGATCCCCCTTTTTGGGGATAAGCACAGTACGTCCCTCGACAAACCAGTCCGGAATCTGCTGCCCCTCGTTCAACCATGAGTTGAAAACTCGCGCCAGACGGCGGTGAGTGGAAGGAAATTTCTTCCACCACCAGTTGTTAATGCCGTCTGGGCCCGGGGCAGCGAAGTTCTTGGTACCAACAAGTGCTTGTTGGACTTCCTCCGTACTGATTGCCGGGCACACTTCTTCTGGCTCTTCAAGATGTCTGTGACACAGAGCCTCGAAGTGTGCAATTGATGGAGTGTCGCTATTGAATGGACGCGTCGTTTCGTAGATTCCCTTCCAGAGGGTTTCGACATCTTCTACAGTCGGCGGATTCTCGACAACACGCTGTGGCTCTTGAAAGAGGCGGGATGGATTCGTACGGAACAAATTGTTTTGTTCCATACTCCTCACCCGCCTCTTCAATGTTTTCTTTATCGCCATGAGCGCTCGGATTCTATCTAGACAGTGCTGCTTGATGGTAAGCATCACTGTCAGATTTAGAGTATGGTGTTGACGTCTTAATCCGGCAGCTATGCGCCGGATCCTGGGAGTAAAAACTCTACCAGTCGTCTTATATTCCACCACACTCTGGATCCGAGAAGCGTGTTGTCTGGCCGACTGTATCTTGCCTTCGATTTTTTGTACACGCCGCTTGGCTTTCTCGACCCCGTGATTGGTTGACCTCTCACGAGGGACGAGTTGCTTCGCGGCGTTGTACACGGCACAGTTGATTTGCCAGATGTCTACATCTTCCGGAATTTCCTCATCGATGACCGCGTCCATTCTAGCCAGGTCTTGTGGCTTTAGGTTAGCCCTGGTGTTAAGGCTAACCCTCGTCCTTAAGTCTACATCGGTGAACTGTAAAGGATGTTCCCCATCAGCTGGTAATTGCCGCGGTGGTACTGCGGCTGGCAGTTCTTCCAGCTGACGGGGTGCCCTTACGTAACCTGTCCTGAGCAGAAAGGATACTTGATCTCTCAGATGTTGTTGAGAGAAGGCGCGATGCTCTGGGTGCATTTCGCACCAAAGTGCATGCAATGGCGCCATGTATCCCCTTCGCTCAGGTTCGCTACTCTCGCGGCAGGTCAGCAAGTCATCCCGAAGTTCCCTCGTCCACTTAAAGCGTCCGTGTGCATTGCTGTTGTCGTCATTGGTGAGACTATCCGGTGAGGCCCCTCCCGCCTGTCCCTGACCCCCATCCGCTTGGGGTCGATCGTGAAGGGCCCTTCTTCTAAGGTTATAAGGAACCAGAAGTAGAAGGAGTACCAGGTGGTTAGCCTTGGTACCCCCCGGCCGACATTAGTCAGGTAGAGTTACCTCTGCCTGTCCAGGGTGCACCAACGTGGAGGTTGCCGGTCCTTTGCACCCCTTACTGTTATTATTATTATTATTATTATTATTATTATTATTATACTTCGAACAAAGGTGCCAAATATGCCGATTTGACACGTTCATACAGTTTATGTATATTAAAGTAAATAATTAATACTCGTAAGTTGATTTTCATTTTTTTCAATCATCTATCTAATTAAACGCTTTTAAATACGAAATCTAGGAACACCAAGTACACTCTTGTAAACTATTAATTAATTCATATAAAATTCGTTTCCTAAGTTCAGTATCTTTTATATAAGTTTTTTAACCAATCATTAATCAATAATGTTGGAATTCGTATCTCCAGGAGTTTCTTTCTAAAAAAAGTGCCCTAAATCATTTTAGCTGATACAATTAATTTTTGCAGTAGAGCATTGATATGAAATATGTATCACATTAAATGTCATTTCTCTAATTGGCTTATAATTCCCTTTGACTCTGATATAACATGAAGTGAAAAATAGTTAACATTACATAGAGTTATATACATTATTCATCCTTAAAATAAATTAAGGAAACAAAACGCATTATTATATATAGATGCATTATGGCTATCATTTTTGCCTTGCCCATTAATATTTAGTTTTTATACAAAATTAGATATACATGATGATAATTTAATTATTTATCATTTTTATCACCAATAGCAACAACATTTATTAGCTAAGCAAAAGCGCTGTATGTAATGTATATGTATATGTACAAGTAAAGATTGGATTAGACGACTGTCTAAGTTAATAAATATAGTTAAAAAAACTAAAAAACCCGCTTTTAAAGCACATCAAACTAAAAAGTGAAAAATAATTATTAATATAAACTGAAAACAATAAGGAACGAAAAATGCTAGTATTATTGTGAAAAAAGCGTGGGTTGCTCTATATACGAAAAATATAGCACAAAGCGCCCCACGCTTTTTTCACAATAATACTAGTATTTTTCGTTCATTATGGTTTTCAGTTTATATTAATAATTATTTTTCACTTTTTAGTTTGATGTGCTTTAAAAGCGTGTTTTTTAGTTTTTTTAAACTATATTTATTTTTCACTTTTTAGTTTGATGTGCTATGAAAACGTGTTTTGTAATTTTTTTAAACTATATTTATATTGCTTATTGATGCTGATATTATAACATATTACGATCCAACAGATATTTCTGAAAAAAAATATATATTTTTTTTCAGCCATGGGATTTGAACTCACGCCCGAGGAGTCCGTCGTTTCGCGTCGACTAAGACTTGCCCGCTCAGCCAACGACCGAACTGAGAATCACGGAATATACTTACAATATTAAGCCTCTTGCTCTCACGCAGAGGATACGTGAGGAAAGGACTGGCGATCCTGATCAGGATAATGATATAAACTTATCAAATTATTGTATTGTTACCGGTTCTTCGTAAGTGTACAAAGTTTCAATTAAATCTGTCCGTTTAAAGTGGGTCAAAATCGAGTCCAAAGAGTCGGTTACAAACAAACAAACAAACAAACATACAGGTGAAGCTAATAAAAGCGTGTTAAAAACAAAAATTTTTAATTTAACCAGGGAATGCAATCACGTGTTCAAAAAAAGAAGAAAAACTATTTTAAATTCTACCTTTCGAAACTTTATTGTTTCTTCATCAGGGATTCTACAAAAATTATTAAATTACAAACTATTATAATAAAGTGAAAAGGTACATACTAAAGTGAGGTTATAAATGAAGCATGAACATTAATATCAGGAAAACTAGTTCCTTACATTATAAAAAATATTTTAATTAAATAATAAACTTTCGAAAGCTAGAATTTAAAAATGTGTTTTTCTTCTTTTTTAATCACGTAACTGCATTCCCTGGTTAAATTAAAAATATTTGTGTATATGTATGTGTATTAGAAGAAACATAATATCTCGTAATTTTGTTGGCAAAAATAAAAAGAAATAGAAGCAGTGCCTTGAAAGTAAAACATACTTACAGTAAATGTACACCGACGTTATAGGAAAAATAATTTTGCTCATACATGTCGAAAAGTCACACAATTTTAATTTATATTTAAATATACTGTAATTTATTGTTCAATATTTCACATAATAAAGTACCAAATTATAGATTATTGCTGCTGTAGAATAAATAATTGTGATATTTAAAATTGCAATATAAATTACAAAGCTATTTGTTTATTTGAAACCATAGCAGGCATATATTAATTTGAAAAATCTGATTTGTACGTTATAAATACAAATAATTATTTACTTATACGTAAATTAAACTTTAACATAGATTCATTCTCAAAGCATTTTTTAGATCATTTATTTAACGTCGGAATGTTTCCACCAATCACCAACGCCTAAGTGTTAGGTTAGGTTATTATGAGTGGGTCCTTGTGGATCCTCCACTGCAGCCATTAGTAGGCCAGTTGTGGCTCATTCCTAATTATATTTCACCCAATAAGTTCAGTATCTTAATGAAACTGATAACTTTATTGGGTGAGAATGTGTCCAGATCCTCTGGCAGCAGTTGCCCTTTGCCAAATACTGAGAATCGGATCCTCTCCACAGCGAGACAGGTGTATAAGACGTGGTCTGCCTTCTCATCATCCTCCAAGTACAGACGGCACTGATAGTTTAGTCGGCAGTGCCCGGTATATAGGCCTGTTAGAGTTTTCAGGTTTATCCTGTTTAACTCTAAAAGTTTCTTAGTTCTTGATTTCAAGGGGTATTTTATAAACGCCTTAGAATGAACTACTCCTGGTAACTCTTGCCAATACTGGAGAGTTTTCCTCTCAGCCCAGGTTGAGATAGCCATCTTAGCAGTACTTGAAGATATGCCAAGTATTGGTTCTGGTCCTATGATTCGTGATCCTGCTCCTTCTCTGGCCAAGGAGTCAACTATTTCGTTACCATCCATACCAGAGTGGTCGGATATCCAGACCAGAGTCACTTTGTTGTTTTTGCTCAAATGATTTAGAGCCTTCTGAGAGTTCCATACCGTCTTGGAGTTACAGCGGTAGGAGCCAAGAGCTTTTATAGCTGCTTGGCCATCTGAAAAAATTTTAAGTGTACTAACATACCGAAGATGTCTCGCTGCTCGTGGTGGAGGTTGTGATCACGGTCGCGGTCTCGGTCGAGATGAACGTCGATGATGAGTGAATATACTAGAGAGATTTATCCTTCCAGTGTTACATGCTGGTTGTGTAGTATACGACGAAGGATGTGACAGGAAAGGTGTCAAGTGATTTGAGTGAACCAATCAGGTGATGCCTTCCTTTTCACAGCGATGGAAAAACAAATTTGTTGTATCAACCTCGACATCGCACTAGACTTCGATGTAAACGGCGAAAGTGAAATCCTGCTAGCATCCTCGGAGTGTGCGATCACATTTAAAGATTCAAAATTGTTTTATACAGAGGTAACATCGATGTAGCGACCGCGAGCAGAGGGGCATTTTCGACTTATCTGTACCCTAAAGATAAGCTCATCGATGTTAGTGTAAGCTCTGGCGCGCCTAAGATATTTCGTCGAATCCCACTTTGTTGTAGAGTGAAAATATTTAACGTGCTCATATAGCACAAAGACGAAACCAGTAATTTTACATCTCCTTTTGTGTCGCCAGCAGATCCGCTTATCCACTACACCTCATGGATTTGATCCAGTTCAGTTTTGAACCCAGGTCGTTTGGATGGAAAAACGTATCTTGTCTCTGACACCACCCAGCCGATTTATAAATTTAAGGTATACGATTTTGTTTGATTTAAAGAATCTACTTTAACTTGATTATGGGTCATCGCATTGATTTAAAATCTGTTTTAACCGCCTCTGAAGTCACCTTTAACTAAACTGAGAATTTGGATTAAATAAGAAGAGTTGAAACTATGTATCTTAAATAAAATTGGCGACATAGTTGTGATAAAATTTCACACACTGTATCACTTTTTTCCTAATTGAATTTGATTTCGTCTGTATTGTTTTTTGAAAAGCTGTTGCTGTTCTATTCAAGATGGGGTATGAAAACTTAGCTGCTGCTGAAACATATTTCGATACCCTAGGCATTTTTCCAGGTGCTCCTGAGTGCTTGTTGCGACAAGTAAAATCCGGTATCAAGGCAACGAGAGATGATTTTGAACATTTATTTTCAATTAAATTGGTCTTTTACATTGTTTGGTGAAGTTTAGAACTTCCACATTCTCAAATCAAGAACGTATATTACCTACTATATGAAACAACTGCAGTGCTGAAAGAGATAGCTTTTAAAGATAGCTCTGATAAGGGCAAATCCTGCGACAGAATCTGCAGTTAATTCTATTCACGCAATAATCTCTCCTGTAATTCAATAAAGTAAGATTAATTTTTTTACAATACAAACATCCTTAAAAATAAATCAATTTTTAAAAACTGTAAATGATAATGTACCAAACATAACATTTAAGTAAACATTGAAATAATAGCACTATAATATATTTAATGGCTACAAGCATATTACTTAATAATTACAGATATTTACAGATCAAATTGAGTACTGAAATTAAGGACCTAAGTCTAGGTCTTTTAGCAATTAGTTTTTCTGACCATTCTAGATAATTATAGAGATCAGACTGGAATGAATTTCTAATACTAGTATGGAAAATATAGTGATGAAACTGGTAGATTTATATTTCATAAATTCATAAACACTGATTGACATGGGTCGCTAAATGCTGCATTATTTATTAATCTTATGAAACCTTTGTGGATTGTCTACAATTTTCTCACAAGACAGGTGTGGGTGAAATAGAGTGGCTATTAAAAGAATATGAGGATCGAAGAGTTTCTTTAATTGTGGTAACCAGCAATTTCGAGTGGATAACTTTTTACACAAAAAGTTTATGCAACTTAGAAGCTATTATGAAGTTTCACTCCTAGTCACACAATTATTAACTGGCTGAATTATTGTTAAAGAAAAAATGTTTTTATGGTTTTTCTCAGTTTATCTTGGAGCAAAATCCAGTACCCGTAGCTTTCTTGCAGGTGTGGAAATCATACGATTTAATTTTTTTACATCATCGGGAGGAAGAATGATGAAATAAAAATCATAAACACTATCTGAATAAAATATAGATAATAGTGATCCCAAACTGATCATGAAGGAAAATTTAATAATTATAATCTCTCATAAGTAGTTGCTTTACATATTATTATTACAAACAATTAATTTTTAACTGACTTCCAAAAAGAAACGAGGTTCTACGTTTCACACAGACAATCCAAAACCTTTTTCTACATCTAATATTGTCTTTTGGAATAAAAATTTAACCATTTATCTGTCGACCTACTCCTCGGGCGAAGGAAATAATTCAAAAGCCGTTAGAGTGAAAAATAAAAGTTAAAATCTCTATATCCATTACTAACATAGCTAGACAGTAGAAATTTATCACATTCACAGACATTATGTCTAGCCTGAAGAAAAAATATCAAAACCCGCCAAATTTTGAATTGGAAGGTGAAAATAGGGGAAAACTTTCTCTATCCAGTTCCAAGCCCAAATAACAATTTAAATACCTTTTAGATTTATTTAGGTTTTATTAGTGCTTTATCGTGTTCAGCTCATAAATTAGTGATTTATGGTAGATCTATTATTTGCCAAGTGCACTTAAAGATAGTTTTGTCTTAAATAAAGTTTTAAAAAAGTCTTCAAGAAGTTATAAGAAAACTAAATTATCTTTTAGTCTTTATTGGCTGATAATTGATTTATCAAGGTATTTGGCAAGCCTTCAATAAAACTTCATAGCTGTTAAGTCCAAGGTATGAGTATTGAGTGTTATACAGAGTTTAGGACGTGTTGTGGTTTTATAATTGCTTTATGAAATTATCTTGGGGTAGTTGTTAATGCCCGATTATAAATCTAAAATGCTTTGAGATCACCAAGTTTCAAGTCGAACCTTCATAAAGCCAACTATTTATTGGAGTTTTAATGATGCAAACAAAAATCTGTAATAAATCAATTTCAAGCATAAAAGTGTTTGGTTCTCTTTTTCCAGAATATAATATTTTAAAATACGTATTCGATACGAAAGTTAAGCAACGGCAGTCAGTAATTTGATGGTAACTCAAGTGAAACTCGGCGACCTCGTCCCGTCTTCCAATGGTTTGTATATCAGCGTATACGCAGAAGCTGTGCAATCTTAGACGAGGGTTATGTAGGTGATATGCCATATTTCGAAAGGGATGTAAAAAATCCCTACCCTTCGTCTTAAAGTGTCAAAGCCATAAATAATACAAGGAAGGTTTAGTGCCATATCCCCAAAAAAACTATTATGCAGCTACGGAAACGTGTTTCGCAGTTATTGCCCCTCATTAGCATAAAATTTCAATCTTACACGGGCCCGACTATAATGAAAATAACGCATTGGATAAAAAACGAGGGAGGCGTGCAAAGCAAACGTGTAAGGTGGCAAAAAACTGAATTTTTACGTTATGTTATCCGGGCAACATAATTGCTATAGATTTTAAAGCGATTGTATTATGTGCTCAAAGAGTTTAAAATGAGTTTTAAGATAAGCCTACAAGTTTCAAGCAATAATAAGGTCAATAAGGCTTAAAATATACTTCTACAAGAACAAACCGACATACTTAAAGAGCAATTGGTAATTTAATGAACATTTTAAAACAAAACATGTTTAAAGTAGAATTATTCAGAACTAATAGGTTTAATACGAACTGCCGCCATTATTTCTAGCGGCAAAAGATGTATATCGGTCAGCCATATTGGGAATGTTTCGGATTGAACAAAAAAATGTAATTTGTGTCTAATAGAAATATTTTCTAAAAACAATTAATTTCCTAACACTGAGCCATATTATGGGCGGATACTACCGATTTATTTATTTTTAAGCACCGATATCAAATTACCCGTACCTATATTTTTTTTAAATTTATGTTTTTAAGGAGTGCACAAATTTGAGAACTATCTAACCCATGCTTTACAATAAACTTAGCCTCGTTGAAAATTTTAGTCCACTATGAGGAGTGCCAATACTTCATTATAAATTGTTGATCTATAAACTGAATTGTTCTTATTTGTCGTATATGTTCATTTTATAGCTGTGCATGAGGCCCATTTGCAATATCATGCGCGGATCAAGTGATCGTAGCCTTAGATTTATTTTCATTTATGTTTACTTCATTAAATACAAAACGTCCGCTCAAAGCATTTGTGTGTGCCTTTTAAGTTTTAATATGGTACTAAGTATGGTTTTATAACACTCTTCAGATACTCTACGAGTAAAGATTTGGACAATTTATTAAAACTTGAAAGTTTTAATAGTAGTTTTAAAAAGAGCATTTAGGCCCTTCTAGAGAAGGGCCTATATGCTCTTATAAGAATACAGGGGCCCACCTAGAGTGGGTCCCTGTATTCTTACAAGGGCTTTAAATCAGTTTTATGGAGTTCTTTCAGACTATTTACGTTTATAAGTAGTCTTAGAAATAAGCTTTGAGAATATCTTATAGAGTATTTTAAAACTAAAATTGTTATTTGGGAAAACTAGACAATTGAGATTTCGTACACTCATAGACATTTTGGGTACTTATTTAAAATCAAAGGGTAAATCTACTACTAGCCAAATTGTGCCGTAAATATGTAACAGGAATTGACTATTCCCATTTCTGGCACATCTAAATATTTTAAATTTGGAATACTTATATAGATATTTCTCTAGACACAAAGAAAAAAATTCCAAACAGAACATTTTGCCCTGACCTGAGAAATGGGGGTGGAAACTCTGTAACCTGATCCAGTAGAGCTATGAAGGTCAGATTATGATGGGGGGGGGGGGAATTACACGCAATTAAACTTTGTCCTGTTTCGATGTAAGACATATATGGGGGTTATAGAGGCAACTGAGAACAAATTTAGCCATGGATCGAAGAGAGGGTTGCATCTGGAAGTAGGTTGGAAATTTTGGACATACCATCATGAATCGCCTAAGGCAATATCTCAACCAAATCAAGTTGCTAAATTCGTTGCGCTAATAAAACAAATTTTATTTTATGCTTTTCATATTTACAAAACTTTTATTAAAAGTGTAGCAGACAATACTTAAATAAAATCAATAAATGATTTATACAACAAAAATATTTTACAATCTTTATAATATTTATAATAAAGGATGAATTAATTTTTCATAATGAATACTGCGTCCGGGCTAAACAATATTCATTTAAAACACGTTAGTTTAGATTTCAAATCCAACGAAATCTTGTACTAGAGCTGAACTCTGTTTACATAACTTTTGATTAATATTTTCTTGATTAAAATTAGGATATGACGTTAAAATTCGAAGAAGGAAAACTTAATTTGAATTAAAAATAGAAATTCTCGAGCATTCATTAATTTACGGATCACTTAAAACTGATATTCCGATCTCTTATTTGACGATATTTTAAATATTGTTAGCTCGATGTGGTTCTACTTCGAATTTCTTTAAGAACAGCATTAAAACCAATCGCCAATTAATCATTCTCTTCGTCTCTAAAGCATAGGTATTCTGGAGAACCGAAACTGATCACTAAAGCTGGCCGAGGTCACCTGGCCGACAGAGCCGTCATATGACTCATATGTTTACATCATATCATAATACTTGAATAAGTACAATAAATGGAAATAAATTTGAACAATAATGTTATATTTTATAAAAATTTGTATAAAACTCACCCATTTAAGCAGATTTATGAAGTAGTTTGGTTGTCGTCAACACAAAGTGGGGAGGATCTATAGTATAATAGCATCAGGTATGTTTCTACAGCTGTCTCCGTCAGCGATGTTCGCTTTGGTGAAAACATATGTTTGTATTTTGAAAATGATCGTTCGACTTCTACGGATGTAATACAGGCAGAAGTAAAACAATCTGTGAACTCACTTAACGAAGTTGTAGATGCACCATCACAAATTTGTCTTAATTTGCTAAAATCAGGATCTTTCTATAATACACTCTCGAATTTTTCACTAACGCGATTATTTTTTGCGTCATTTATAGCATAGCTGTGTATTTACGTCGTCCACTATTTGCAGCGATTCCACTAAAGACAACGAACTATTTTGCAATTTTTCTATTGCGTCGTGTAGTCCTCTATAATTGTTATTAATAGTTTTTAAATCTGTTTCAAGGGAAACGTCTTGAAAGCTTGTCTGGCTTTCCCTAATATCTGCAGCCTCGTTAGGGTTTAACTGTAGTATCACAGCTTTTATTTGTTGAAAATATTCAGCATAATAAAAAGCCGCTTTCAACCACGTTCCCCAACGTGTAAGAATCAGCTCTGCTGGTTCAGGGATACCAGGACTCTGTCTGTGAAATGCTCGAAGCCGTTTAGGAGATTTGAGAAATACTTTTTTTGTATTTGCTATTAATGCATCTACCTCTGGAAAACATTTTCAAATCGTTTCTGCCACAAGATGTAACGCATGCACTTTACACGCAACATGTAAAAACCTACAATTTCCTCTTTGAAGAGAACGGCCTACTACGCGCATTGTCGCAGCACCATCAGTCACAAACATCAATACTTGACTTGTTGAAATTTCAAATTTTTCGATGTCTCCAACACCACACGCGTAATTATTTCGCCAGTACACGCGAACTGCGTGTACTGGCGAAATAATTTACTAGCTAGTAAAAGTGGAAATGTTGATTTAAGAGGGTCCAGTACACGTACTATAATATTTAAAATAGAATTTTTTTTACAATCTGTCGTCTCGTCAATACATAACCAGAGCCGTGTATTTTTTAATCCACATTTAATCCTATTTACAATATCTTCACGAACAGCTGGAATATATCTACGTAACGATGTACGACTTGGTAAGTTCACCTGGGGATTGTATTTATTCCAAAACTCCCGAAATGGTTGTTTATCCAGTATGTGTGGCGGAATATTACAGGCTATTAACATTAACAATAAATCAAACATAAACTGAGTTGTCAAAGGCATGCCATTTTTTTTATTTTGATGTTGTACGGTATTGATATGACGACGACAATCTGTTTTGCACATTAAGTCTTGATTGCAAACTTTACAAATTATTTTGCATCCGTCATAGAATAAATCCGGAAATTCACCGATAAATTTATTCCAGCCACCTCGGCCAGCTTTACTAATCACCGAATAATAATATATGTGTGTGTGTGTGTTTTTATGTTTTGCATAAATGAAGTCAATTGCATTATGCATGTTCTCGGAAAATGAAAAACTAAACGCCAACACACAGCTGTACTTTTCATACTTTGCTAACATATTAAAAATTTAGATAGCTATTGATCTGTATTGCACTACAAAAACAGCATAAAAGCCATTAAATTTTGCTATAAGAAACAGTAAGAGTCGTTATGGCCATTTTTATGTCCTTATTTATATACAGATGTTGATCGCTTTCAAATACCATTTCAAGCTTGTCTTACATGTTTATGACAAAGCACGGCGGTTTCTTTTTAAAAGTTTAACTTAAAAAAAAATACAATTCTCGTATAATTTCTTAAGTACAAATTACTTCCAGTTTTATGAATAAGAAAATTTTTAAATAAATTATATACGCCTTTGATGTCTCTTTTACATTCAATATACTGTTTACTTAATTTTTAATTAAATAACTTTCATATAATAAAGTAAATAATCGTTTATAACAATATCTTTGTATTTTTTTTTTCAGGTAAGTTACCTTGAGCATGGCCTTCTACACAGTAAGTAAATATCAAATCTTTCCATATTTTTTTGTAAATTTCTGAAGGCGTTCCTTAAATCCCGGACAATGATGAATACCCAATAATTAAAACAAAAATTTATTGTGTATAAACTGGACAATTTTATTAAAATAAAATATTTATTAACTTTACAAGTAGACGTTCACAAAAAAGCTGTGTACAGTTAAACTTATATATTTTATAACATAATGTAAAAGGCGTATCGACTTGCTTCACGATATAATACATGGTCAATACACTTACTATACAGTGCTATGATGGGAACGTGTCAATAAATTCACAAATTTTTACAATATGATTAACCGTTCAACCGTTTTTTCAAGAATCTACTTTACCACAATGTCATAGTTCATTGATGGTTATTTGTATCACTTGAAAATAATAATAATAATAATAAAAAGTCTTTATTCCACAACTATATAATACATACATGAGCAAAAAAAAAATATATGTATATATATATATATATATATATATATATATATATATAATATATACATATATATACACCTACATACACATACATATACACATACATGCACACATACATGCACACATATATACACATACATATATATACACATACATACATACACACATGCATGCACACACATGCATACATACACATATACAATAATACCTATCAATATGTATTAGTATTAGTGATTTGTGGAACAGGCGGAGGTCAACCATTCTGGATTATGACATCCAAAATGCTTGCTCTTCCACTCAACCTGAATCTTAGTAACACAGATTCCTTGTATAATCAATATGGTTTACAGATAGGATTTCAAATTAAGTATGTCAAATGTTGGTACGAAATTAACACATTAACAAAAGCTATTGAATAATTTTGGACTTTAAATCATACTTCTCCAATCACCGTCCACGGTGTTTTGAAATTTTACTGATGTATAAATATATTATGTGAAAATAATTTATTTTTTTATTCAGTTAGCATTTAATACATATCTAAACAGAATAATACATATTATTTACTCAACAATTCACTATTATTTTAAAATTAATACAATACGAGTAGAACATAATTATTTTTATTTCGTTATAAAACAGGCACGATTTCCATCAAAGTTAGTTTAAAACCACTGACCGAATACGATACAATGAAAATAATTTCATAGGCAAATTTTATTCTCAAATTTATATTCAATTTGCGAAGTTTATGGTTAATGGTTCATATAGCCATTGAACTTCACGAAATTGGCGCAGATAAATAACTGCATACCACATCCAGTAGGCTAGTGATTGTGAATCCCAGAATCATGCGCCCTAAGTAGACCGAACGAAGCTAATGATCACATTCTGCATTTGGCTCGCCTACCACTCGGTTGATCTATGGCAGGCCGGTATGATCCTCAATTCCGAAAGCAGAGTAGGCCTGATTCCTCCTAGTATACCACTTATTAGGACGACCATCTTGAGCGAGTAGCTTGGATATAGAACTTGGAACTCGTTCTGGAAATCGCGATATTTGGTTCAGGTTGTTGGCTTGGAGATTTCCCAATAGGTAGCGATTTGGTTCAAGCTCAGTGACTGATTCTACATCAACACTCTTCATTGCTTGATATCGGACACGAAATTAACTTCATCTACCGCTTTTTTGTTACATTGAGTCATCTGAGCCCACTACTGTAATTTCATGACGTTTTACGAAGCGGTAGAGAGGATCTGAGCTGCTGAAAAAGTTACATCCATTCTTAGGACTACTCTGCCATGCATACACTCCAGACTCAATAATTTTCGTTCCCCCGTTGACGTGGGAGGTGCACACGAGAAACTAGGATTAATGTTTCTGTGTGTATTTATAACCTTGCTGGTATCTCTGTCTAATTGGCGCAGCTCATCCACTGTCCACTTCACAACTCCAAGGGACTAAAGAAGAATCGGAACGGCAAGCATGTTATTCACAGACATCTTTCATTTCCCAGATAGTTTGGAAGTCGAAATCCTTTATTTGCTTTACATCCTGGATGTACCTTTGCTGCAGGCCAGGTATGTATAGATCTTTCTGACATCAAGATATCGTAGGATGCTACGGTCTGCGAGCTGCGCGAGCTTCAAGAATTCTCCGCATCGTCTTCCCTCGAGGTGGAAGACTGTATATTTATCCAACTCGAGATCCATCGAGACCACCCTAAGAGCATTTTATATTTCGCGCTCTCCGGTGGGCTACATTATTATTCAAGGTTTGACAGAGTGCAACAAATTGTGACAGAAGTGAGATGCAAAAGAGGAGAGGACTGGGGGAATCACCCTGGAAATTTTTTCTCCTAAATGTCACCTGCTCTGTCGTGACCCGCTGTGCATCTGATACTATGGTGAAACGGGTTTTCCAGGGTGGCAGCAGTTGTATTATGCATCTCACTAATGATGCTGGTACCACAAGGCATTGGAGCAAGTGTAAAATAAGCTCATGTGATGTTGTGTCAAATGCCTTATGGCAATTGATCCAGCTATGGATACATTCCGTTTATATTGTACTGTATTTTACTATACTAACAAACCTCAGTGTTCTAGCATACAAGATACGTGTAAATATCTTGTAATAGAAGATGAGGCAAGTGATCGACGTATAATTCCTCGTGTCGGAAAAATCTCCCTTTTTGGAGATCAGCACAGTACACCCTTCGATAAATCAGTCCTCCGGAATAATCTGTTGCCTCTAGTTCAACCAAGAGATTCTCGTGCCAGACAAGTGTTGAATAGAAGGCAATTTCTTCCACCACTAGTCGCTTATGCCGCGTGGACCTGAGGCAACGAAGTTCTTAATGTCACCAAGAGCTTGATTTTCTCCTAGCTGATTGCCGGGAATACTTCCTCTATCTCATAAAAGTTTCTTTGGCAGAGAACTTCGAAGTGCAATTGTTGGAGTGTCATTGTTGAATCTACGGATGGTTTTTCTTCCGGAAGGTTTCAACATCTATAGTAGACGAATTATCGACAACGTGCCATGATTCGTATGAAATAAGGTGTTTTATTCCATACACCTCACCCATGTTTGCAGCATTTTCTTGATAACCATAAGCGCTTGAATCCTATCTAAACAGTGTTGCTTGACGGTACACATCATTATATTATTATTTAATGGGAAACCACCAACATAATAATGAAATCTAATATGTTATAGTTACTTCAGTTTTTATGATTTTTGGAAGTGAAGACTAAAATATTCTAAAATTGCAATAAATACGGTGAAATTACCGACTGGAAAAACGCATTAATTCTGTTTAGTTTTTTTTGTTATCGTTACACGAGTAAATAGGCAAAAGTGAGTCACATTTAAAAACCATTCATTCTAAATAAACACCTCCGGCAAAGCGGAAAAATCGAATTTTAAAATACCCAATAAAAGAATTAGAGTGAAGTGTCATTCCACATATTATTTGTTAATGTATTTTCTCATGCTGAGAATTCAATAATGTACGTTCAAATGTGTTGCCCGAAACATTTAAATCCACTTCAAAAAATGTTACAAACAATCTCGTTTAAACAGAATGTTTTAGCGAAGAACCTCATATACATATTACACCAAAATTGTTAATAATCTACAAACTAAGGCTGCTTTATACGTGAAGACTATAATATCTCTTAAACTAATATATTAATAAACAGTAACTCCATTTCTTCATGATTAGTGTCTGTTTTATATCTCCGAAGGCTGCTGAAGCATGTATGTTCCAAGGCCTAATATTCTAAAAAATTTAATAGCTAAAGTTTGTCACGTATATACACATACTGTTGAAGATAGTTTGTTTAGTTTTAAAATTAATAATTGATTAGATCATTTTTCTTAATTTTCAATTATAATCTATACAGATAACTAACAGACGCGTGCTTTTTAAAGAATAAAAATGTAATAATAGAATAATAAACGGTTCCGAATTAAAGTGCAACACAGAAACAAATAAATATTGGCGGCATAAATCGGCAAAAAAAAATAGAGAAAGAGCCCAAAGCACCTTTAATCTTAGCCGCAAGTCAATTGTCACTCTCTGTTAGATTAGATTAGATTAGATTAGATTAGATTAGATTAGATTAGATTAGATTAGATTAGATTGGAGTGGATCGTAATGGCCTTAGTGGCCTCCCTTTACTGCGACCTAAAAAGATCTTTTGTGATTATGTCTATATCCATCAATTTCTATTCTTTTGAAAAGGCCTAAAACTTTCATGGTTCTCACTTCGGTAGATGATCTGGATATCTGCTCCAAATGTCGTAGCCTTTGAACGATTCGATGTTCCACGGTTTCAGCTTTATCTCTACAGAAGCGACATATGCTATCAACTTTGCCCTCTTTTAAGATGGTATCTCAGTGGCAATAAGCTGTGAGAAGAGCTGTTAGTATCCTTAATTCTGGTTTGCTTGTCTTTGACCTGGAAAAACGAATATAAATCTTCCTATTGGATGTTCCTTTTCCCGTTTTCTGACCCCGTATGTTGTGTAGCTTTTAGATATTTCACAAAACGATTCTGGTCCGATGAATGATGATCTTGCAAATTCCCTCGCAAGACTATCAGCAATCTCATTTCCTCTATTTCTTCATGCCTTGGCATCCACATCAAGTTAACTTAGTTGTTCCTTGCCAGTTGCTTTAGTGTTTGTAGATATTTCCAGACTATGTTAGACTTACAAGTAAAGGATCTTAAAGCTTTAAGTGGTGCCCGAGGGAATATAGATTCTTGCTCCTCGTGTGCCTTCGTCAATACATTCTCTAGTGCTGATTTCTATGGCGTAAAAGATGGAATTTGGGCTAAGGCTTTTGAGAGCTTACATCTGGGCCCATATAATCGCTGTTGCTGTCACACTTGTTTCTTATGTTTTGTATACAAATTGAAATTGTACAGGCAGGCTGAAGAAAAAGACAACTTGAGTGTGAGCCTTTTATTTGCGTTTACACAGCAGAAAATTTGGTGTAAAATTTAATACGAAATTGAAATATATGGGCCCATATTGCTTCCGCGACTTGTCCCTAAGAGACACCGAATTTCTCTACAAAAAGAGAGCAGCCTGTTCCAAGGTAGATCCCCTAATGTATTTGGCTCTATAAATTGCCTACTGATATGTCTGTCTTAATGCCACCAATGGTGCACAATTACATAAAACACCCGTAGAGATTTCTTCCTCCAATATACACATCCGACAAACAGGATTTTCTTTCACCCTCATTATATGACGGTGTCCTATTATTGGAAATACTATCCATCTCATTTGTTCTTTACTTTACGGAAGAGATGTTTGAGGCCTTGATTGTCTCACTCCGAAAGCTCGAGTCCAATGGTTCTTAAATTGTCCGTGGCCCAATTTCGTAACTCTGATCAGACTTCTTGGTACATAGAAAGCTAGTTCAAGGCCAGGAAAGGGGATTTTCGCACCCTCTCCCGTGTAATGGCTCGTTTCTTCATTAACTTTTATGCCACTATGTCCCGACCCTCATATAAGTTTGACTGTGTTATACACAATTGAGCCATAATTTTTCGTCAATTCACTACCAGATTTGAGGTCGATTCAAGAGCCCTCAAACCAGCCTGATTGGCGCTACATATATAAACATACTTGGTAACAAAGCCTTTGGTGAGTTATTTGTTTGCACAGAATAAAATAGCAATTATGCCTCAGCTTAAAATACGCTTGGATAATGGATACCTACCTAGACACATTTAAATACTGGCTTTTGCTTTGTACCCATAAATACCATCACTGGTTCCCTCCTTTGATTCGTCTATATATTATTCCAAACTTCCGGGTCTCAGTAAATGTGTTTTATTGTTCTACTAATCATCTCCACCAGGGAACACAACTGCGCATGGACCATCCATTCTGACTGGCTGATAACTTGGTCTCTTACCAGTAGAGCCTTTGTATGCACTAGTCCCTGATCATTTCCATTTCCATTTTAATGATTTATTGACAATTAATATATTTACAGGTCATGCCTTAACTAATGTATCATTTATAGCATTTATTGTATTTCTTCAATAATAGTGTTTTAGGCGTGCGATGCATATCGCATGAAGCGGCAGCCACTCGCCCCGGCTGCTGTTATGGCCTTATATTTTATAGTATGTGTTTTACTAGTATGGCTTTTTCCTATGATAAAGCAATTGTCGTGCTAAATAGAACGCAGGTTTTTTTTAGATAATTAATTTGTCGAGCAGGTTTTTGTTGTTTGGTGACTTCTTGAATATATACAGGAAAGATATAAAAAAAAATCAATTTTATCTAAAATTTGTTATTGCTTTCCATATTGTGCTTTTATATATGATGGAAGGAGAGAGGGGTGATTTGGTAGGACAGTAGGGGTGTTATAATCGTATATTGTCCGTTTGTTGTTATTGTTACCATTGCTCGTCATTCGTGTATGTATTTATGCGCATGCTGTATGTTATCGTATCATTTTAAGTGGGTCAAGTCCCTTGTCAAGTTTGAGATTTTTGTGTTAGTTTGTAAAAATTTCGTTGCAGTTTCGTATATGTATGGTTGTATAAGTTCTATGTTAGATTGTCTGTGTAGTTGTAACATGTTTATATATCTGTTTGAGTTAGTTAGGAGTCTCAGTATTTATTGTGCGTTGTCTGTAGTCTTTTGTATTGTGTGTGGGACATGTGGCACCAGGCCGCGCATGCATAGGTTAGAGTCAGTCTTAGTATTGTTTTGTATAGTAATAGTTCTGTAGTTAGAATGCTACGTCTGTTAATTAGCGGGTAAAGTTTACTCAATGTACCGTATGTTTTGTTGATTGTATTTGTTATGTGTTGATTAAAAAATGTCGTTTATCAAGTCTGATTCCTAAGTATTTAACTGTCTTTTTCAGTGATTGTTTTGTTGTTTATTTTGAATCTATTGTACGTTTTCATGTTCGTGAATTTCTTTGTCAGCGTGATAGTTTCTGTCTTGTCCTCGTTTGTTTAATTTTCCATATTTTGTGATAGTCTGTCAGTCTGTTCATGCGGTATTAAGATTGTCCGTATATTGTCGAGTCGTCTGCGTAAAGTATGGTTTTTGTAGTGGGATGTGTAGGTATATCTGAGAGGAAAAGGTTAAACAGGATAGGTGAGAGGACAGTGCCTTGCGGCACACCTGCGCGCATGTTTTTGAGCGGTGACACCGCATCGTTGACCCTTATTCGAAATTTCTTGTTGATAATATAACTTTTAATAAGGCTTACAATGTATGGTTGTAAGTCTAGATTATTTTTAAGTTTATATAAGAGGCCTGAATGCCAAACAATGTCAGAAGCCTCTTCGACGCCCAACAGAAGCATAGAGGTCGACTGTTTTTTATTAAACCCTCTGTGATGTCCATTACGGCTCTGCACAATGCAAGTGCCGTGCTGTGTCCGCTCCTAAAATCAAATTGATTGTCTGGGATAAGATGCTTTTTATCGTTTATATGATTTAGTCTCTTCAAGATGATTTTTTCTGCTATTTTACTAATTGCAGTCCCTGACCTGTCATATGATACTTTCCATTTTTTAGCAATCTGTTAGTGGCTCTCCTGGCTTCAACTTCCACTTCAATGTACAATGATGTGAGGTCCAGAATGGCTTCCATCGCAACTGTTGAAGTGGTCTTCAATTATCTTATTGTCTCTAAACAGGCCAATCTTTGAACTTTGGCGGGCACTGATTAAGGAATACTCAAACGCGCACCACCAAACCAGGGCTGTAAAGGTTAAGAGGGGCTTATACTCTACTTAGATCCGAAAATCCTCGTTTGAATTTCCACATTGTCCTTCCACGACAGTCACATATCTAGTGTTAGGTTTTTTGATGGTAAATAACATCACCGTTAAATTTTGTATCTTTAGATATACATATAAGAGTTCTTTAAACCGAACAGGAAATTTAAATCTATTTATAGGTTATTTAAAAAAATTCTATTTATAATTTATTACAATTACCTATCGTCTATGTATAACATATTTTAGATCTAATAATATTAAATATTATATAATAAAGGTGCGAATGTTATTTGTTAATGCCTACAATAATGATTATTCAATTATGCTAGCAAAGCATGAAAAATATAATTTTATTAAGATTAAAATTCTTGTCAACTAACGCGAAGAGTAATTAATGTGAGGCAGGAGTTGGGGCAAAGTGAACGAAGCTAATTTAAGTTTAGAGCTGTAATCTATTAACTAATATAGACTGTGTAAATATTAACATTTGTATCCTACCCCATCGTTTATTTAAACACAACTATTACTTAATGGAAAACACTACTACGTAAAGGGTTTCATTTTACAATCAGTATCAGTGAATTCAATCTTTATATTATTTTCTCATTTAGTAATACAACAAAAAATGCAATAAAATAAACATGGAGATATCCGGAAAGCATTCGCTTTGAATATAAACATGAATGCATGCAATATACAATGCGTTCACAATGAAAGGAATAAATTCAATATAATCTGACCAACGTGGTTTTGCCAAAAACGCTTGGACACGTCGATTTGCAATTATGAATTGGCACATTTTGAGTCACACGGCATGTCAGTGTCACTTCCGGTTTCTCCGGAAGTGACAACAACTTTGTTATTTTAAATGTAACACCCTGTATTTATGTACGGATTTGTATAGACGATAAAAAGACGTTTCCAAAGATATAGTAAACAAGTTTCTATTGTGAATACTTTTTGTATTATTTACAAACTTACTGCACTAACTGTCTAAAAAATGTTTCGAAGTTAATACATGTTCAATGTGTTGCCCGTTTACTTCAATGCATTTTTGAATTCGAATAATTATTTCTCGTTGAATATTGTGAATCATTTCTAGTGAGATTAGTCGGATTTACTGGCGTATTCTTTCTTTTAAGTCAAGTCATTAAGGTTGTTAGGTCGGTTCACATAGACTTTGGATTTTAAATAACCCCATAAAAAAATCTAAAGGGGTTAGATCAGGTGACCTTGTCGTCCACTCAGTAGGTCCCCTCCTACCAATCCATCTATTGGGAAAGGTTGCATCTAGAAATTGACGAACAGCGATCGCATAGTGGGGAGGTGCCCCGTCTTGTTGAAACCAAATTATAACATTTGGTACGTCAGGGTCCTTTGGGTTGGAAAATAGTACAGCTAAAGTAGGAATAAGTTCGATTTGAAGAAACTCTAAATAGCCTTCTTCGTTTGCAATTCTTGCCCATACATTAATTTTCTAAGGATATTGTGTGTGAACCTCTTGCATCCAATGAGGCCGATGAATTGGCTAGACTCGGAGCCTGTCACGGGCCTGAGTCTATCACCATTACCATTACCATTACATGAAGATAATATGCATTAAATCATGCTGTTCCGTTCACAATGAAAGGAATAATTTCAATATAATCTGACCAACGTGGTTTTGCCGAAAACTTTCAGACCTGTCGATTTGCAATTTTGAATTGGCAAATTTTGAGTCATATGGCAAGTCAGTGTCATTTCCGGTTTTTCCGGAAGTGATATCAACTTTGTTATTTCAAACGTAACACCCTGTATTGTTGTATGGATTTGTATAGACGATAAAAATACGTTTTCAAGGATATAGTAAACAAGTTTTTATTATGAATACTTTTTGTATTATTTACAAAAAATGTGAGATATTTACTGCACTAACATAGTAATTGTTCAATAGATTTTTAAGTTGTCAAAAAGTAATAGAAGTTTCCAATATCAGGTGTCTGTAAGTTCAAGTGACATTTATTTACTGAAAAATTGAATTTAACGGAAAAATATCGATTTGAGGTGCTTATAATGATTGGTTTTGGTGATAGAGTTCGTACTCAACAGCAGGTATGTAACTTATTTAATGAAAACCATCCTGACCGTCCACCGATTAGTCAATCTAGTGTGAGCAAAATTGAAAAAAGATGTAGAGAGTTTGGCCACGTTAGAAATTTAGCCAAAGGCCGACCAACAAAGGTACATGAAGATGTTAAGATAAATGTCCAGTTACACGTTCAAGAGAATCCCTATGTCATGGTTAGAGAACTCTCAAGAAACTATGATTTGGCAACGGGATCAGTATCAAAATTCTTCGAGCAGCTTATAAAGTACACCTGGTGCATGAATTGTCGGAAGACGACTTTGTTCGAAGAATGCAATTCTGCGAGCAAATACATGGAATGCACAATGAAAATTTAAATTTAATAGAACACATTCTTTTTTCTGATTAGGTCACTTTCTGTTTAAGTGGTCATGTAAATAGGCAAAATTGTAAATACTGATCGGCAGAATGGTAATGGTAATGGTGGGGGAGGCTGACGCCTGGCAAGTAGGCCACAGACGGGCCATTTTTACCAACCCCCAGCTGTCCCCTCAGCCATGTGCTTCTCTTGCTCCCTCATCGAATCTTTTCGACCTTCTGATGAATGTCAGGATGTCACTCATTGCGAGGGAGCTCATCTCCTCCCTTAGAAGCGCCTCAGAAACGAAGATATTGTGTCTCAGGCGCCCAAACGCTTCACATTGTCCCAGGAAGTGGTAAGATGTCTCTTCATCATTCCTGCATCTTGCACATGTAGGGTCTTCCTCAATACCTATCAATGATAGATGCCTCCTAAGTCTGCAGTGACCTGTCAGAACACCGATTAAGGGATTCAGAATTTTACGACTCCGTCCCAGCAACCAGGCCGATCTCGATTTGTTCAGCCCCATCACAAAATCTCGGGTTTGCCTGCAGGCCCTGTTGGTCCCCCAGTGCGTCCTCAGTGTCTCGTGGGCCCACTCATTGAGGGCCGTTGTGACCTGCCTTCTTGAAATACCTAACATAGGCTCAGGCCCGTGACAGGGTTCCTCGGCTCCGAGTCTAGCCAATTCATCGGCCTTCTCGTTGCCTGGAACTCCCATATGTCCCGGGACCCATACCAGTCTCACTTGTTTATGCCTGGCCAGCTCTTCCAGGGCATCCCCACACTCCTGGACGAGAGCTGATCTCGTCCTGGGGGAGCACACCGCCTTTAGAGCAGCCTGGCTGTCGGAGCAGATGTATATTATCTGTTCCGCCCCATTCATGTATGTGGTAATAGATTCTTTTTCTGAATTAAAAGTAAAATCGCGTGCGCCCTATACAATAAGAAAAAAAAATATCTTAAAAAAATCATGGTGCTGTATTTACGAATAACGAATACGAAAAAAATATATCAAAACTTTAACCAAAATATTAAATCGTTTCCAGTGTTATTAAAGTAATTGTAAATATAATTTTACAATTAGCAATACAAGGCGAAGTCTAGCCACGGCTACTCCACTTAACCTTATCACTTATCATAGAATTATATACATAAAAAAAACAGAAATAAACAAGTAGTGATATTGGATATAACAAATATAAGAGGATAATATAAAATCTAAATTAATACACCAACTAAACTTGAGACAAAAGTTGAAACAAAAGAGAACCATACAGTAGACGATAGGTTGTTCATTATGTTCTTATTCGAGCAGTTAAGATGATAAAAAAAGATGTTTTACTTTTCTTCCAAAACTATTTACGGGTAGTGTTTTATGTTGATCATTAACAAAGTTATAAATTTTGACAGCGTTGTAGCAGAAAGATCTCTGAAATATGGTTGTTTGGAATTTTGGTAATGCCAATTTTTGGACATGTCTTACATTTACATTATGAAGATTGTATCTAAAATTTAGTTTATCACGGAGATACTATGGCGTGGAAGAGAAAAATAGACGATGAACAAATATTCACATAGAATATTTGAACAGATTTTCAATATTGTGCCATTTAGGTTCTTTGATTATGTTAGAAGCATGGTCATACTTTCTTAAACGAAAGACATACCGACAACAACTATTCTGAACTTTTTGCAATCGATACAAATTTAGTTTGTCTAAGCATGGAATGTAACATATATTACAATAGTTTAATATTGGTAAAACTAGTGACTCACAAAGGTTTTTACTTAGTTTGTAGTTTATTAAGCTAATATTACAATAGAGTAATTTTAATGCAACATACGATTTTTTTATCAATTGCGTAATGATCAGAGAAACGCATGATATCGTCGAATATTAAACTTACATTTTTTACCTTACTCATTATTTTCAAAGGTTCATTATTTATGTTCAGGATCAAATTTGATTTTACGAAGGCCCTAACTTTTTTTTGAAAAAAGCAAATAACTGAGCATTTAGATGGATTAAGCTTTAAATTATTTCCTTTTGAATAGTTTGTAATAGATCGAAGATCTGCATTTACGTTATTACAAGCTGTATTGATAGATTTGGGATCAAATGAATAGAGAAGTTGGGTGTCGTCAGCATCTGTATCTGCTGTATATAGTAAAAAGAGAAAAAAAGAAGAAAAAAATATATCAAAACTTTAACCAAAATATTAAATCGTTTCCAGTGTCCACCATTTCTGTAGATATAAACACTGTATTTGCGTAAATTACATTAGAACTTTTGTAGTTCAGTGGTGGTGCTTTGGATTAACAATTCATGGACTCTGGGTTTAAAGTTACACTAAAATCGTGCACTGAAGGTCTTATAAAAATATTTCACATAAAAAATTTATGTACCTCTAGCGATGTCGTACGGAATGGACCAGTTTTAGTATAGAAATAAATCTACGGTTCCCACTTATACATTTAACAGACTTTATATCTTGGGTATTGTCATAAAAGTCTCTCAGTTGTCTAAAATAAATTGTTAGCAACGAATAGTTAATAATAAACAATGAATTATTAGACACTGCCATGCTGTATCATAAATGGATCCTTTAGAAGGTGTCGCCACTCCTAGTAGGATCAACAGTATGTTGATGTTTCACCGTCCAATTCAATTCAATTCAAAAAGATTTATTTAACAATTAAAATATGAAACAATGTGTATGTGGCCCTAGCCGGACACCCGGTCCGTTGCCGACCTAGCATCCCCGCGTATGGTAGCGACGTGACGGGGCAATTGTTAGGTCGGGTGGAGAGGGGCCGATCCAGGCTTAAAATTAACAATTAACAAATACAATACCTAAAATTAAAATAAATTTCAATTGTATAATAACGACTTAAAATAGAATAACGACGCATGCAAAAGCATGCGCCGTTAACAAAAACTATGAAAGAATGCGTAAAAAAAGTCATAAAGTGTATAATATTTTTATATATAGATAATGTTCCGCAATTTGGTAAGGATTTTCTTACGTAATTTTGAAAAAAAAACAACAAAAATAAACAAAAAGGTAGGAAGAGAAAGGTGAAAATTTGTAATTTTGATGCCGTATTTATAGAGGGGAGTATCCTCTCTTTTTGTGGGAGGAGCGTGTCTAAAGAGGTTGCCTGATACGGTAATTTGTGTTTAATGTGAAAAGGCGCGTTATGCTCCCTTATTTGTGTAATGTTGCCGGTTAGCGGACTATATGAGAGTTTAAATTCGTAACATTTTTGAGTGGTATCTCTGATATAGTCCACTATGGGTACTATGTCGTTACAGAGTTGGCATAATTCCCTTAAGGGGGTATATCATGTTGAGTTACTTATGAGGGGCAGAAATTTATTCTCTAAAACTTCTAGTTTGTGTAATCTCATCGCGCTCGCGGAACACCAGGCCAGCGCAGCATAGGTTAGGGCCGGTCTCACTACTATTGTATAAATCTATTTTTTGTTATCTCTGTTTAGCCTGCTATTCCCCCACCCCCCCTCCCCCAATCGGGGGATATAGGCTTCTGATCAAGGAGTATACATTACGTATCGTCTCGTTTACGTGCTTGCCGAAATAAAGTTCTTTATCCAAAGTTACGCCTAAATATTTTACGTCCTGTTTCATCTCAATTTGGTTGCCCCCCATCGAAATAGGTGTAATAATTTTATTATTCGTAAATTTTCTAGTGAAAACAATAGCTTTCGACTTAGCAACGTTCACCTTCACCTTCTACATGGCGTAATACTCCGACGCCCGTACCATGTGCGTCTTTAGCAACAGCCAGCGGCCTGAGCATGGTGACTGTGGCAGTACATGGTGGCATCGTCGACGTGCATCGCAAGCTTGGTGTTCGGAAACTGCGGAAAGTCGGACACGTATATGTTGTATAATTTTGGCGCGAGAACCGACCTCTGCGGTACGCCTGCTTTAATGTCCCTCTATGTAGAGAGGGTTTTATTCCCTCTCACTTGCAGAGTTCGACCGTGCAAATAAGAGTGTATTAGTTGCGTTAAGTGACTCGGAAAGTCGTACCGATGCAGGATACCGATGCCGGACAACCAGACGGCATCGAATACCTTCTCAATAGCCAGGAGCACCATGGCAGTGCTCTTATCGAGATTGTACTCTCGCTTGACATCAGTGACGATCCTGACGATCTGCTGAGTCGTGCTGCGCCCCTTCTTGAATCCGAACTGAAAATCGTCTTCAATTTCAAGATCGTCATGGTCGGTGTTTAGCCGCTTCAGAACGACCCTTTCGACCAGCTTAGATACCGCCGATAGCAGCAAGTTACCGCCCAATAGATGGTAACTTGCTGCCATTTTCGGATTTTTGTTCGGCTTCAAAATTGGATACACCACCGCACCCTTCCACTGGATAGCCCAGTGTTGCAGATGTAGAATGCCATTGGTGATGTGCGTAAGTTGGACAATACCCTTTCTCGGCAGATTTTTGAGTATTTTATGAATGATACCATACGATCCCGGCGCTAGTCGACTGTATTTTTTTCAATGTATGTTGAATATGTCCCATCAAAGGAGTTCAATGCCTACCTGCTGAGGGCAAATAAGGTTAAAAATTCTGCGCATGTTCAGAGATAGAACAGGCTCTAAATATACTTGTCCAAAATAACAAAGTGTAACTGTGTTGGATAAAGAGAGACAATGAATATTAAGAAAACAAAGAAGTTGGTACCTTATCGTTCCGCAAGGTTCAGAACCGACAATAGCGCTCCCGCTAGCGGTCCACGATTCCCTGATAAGGAACCATATATTTAAGTCTCACACTCACTCGTGGGTTAAACTAAGCAGTTGCAGGCACACAATGGTCATAACGGCACCCAGTCGTAAGTTAAGCAAGCATTGTCTCCAGCTGTCTAGAAATAACCTTCGATTAATTACAGGTCTAGTTACACTAAATAAGCACCTCCACACATACTGGTTGTGTACAACCCCAAGTGCAGAGGCGTAGAAGAAGAGCCGGTGTGTTGTATCATTGTTCTGCACTCTCGATAAAGAGAGGATATATACTGGGGAACTTCTTGTCCAATATGGCCAGCCTAGAAAGTACTTAGGGAATATTCTCAGATTCATTACAAACGTTGATAGGGGCTGATGAATGAGGCAGCATAATGGGTCTCCAACTATGAGGCCTAAATGTCAGCAGGCATGAAAATTCTCATTCATCAAACAACCCAAATCCAGAAATACAACGGGACCCGAACTAAGGTTGACCGATCGTCTGCTTCAGCTTCTACTTTCTAGATATTGCAAATATTTTGTATTTGCATCAGATTGGCTTTTGCAATCGCAAATCAGTAAATCATTCACCCCTCAATTGCACTCAATTACGGCCGGAGGCTGACGGTACAACAAATAGAATGGGTGAATGTGCCTAAAGTGAGGAGTGAGGTGTAACAGCTGACATCCTATAACGGTTTGGAAAATGGATATTTTACAGTTTCGGATGATTATTTCGTGCTCATGAATACTAGTGATGGGACTCGAGTGTGAAAATACTCGAGTGACTCAAGTGAGTTAATCAAAATCCGATTCGAGTGACTCGAGTCATATGGCTGTTCAATTCGAGTAAAGTTGTTACTCGAGTCGAGTTATTGCTACTCGAATCAAGTTTTAACTCGAGTCGAATTGCAATTCGGGTAAAGTTGTTACTCGAGTCGATTTATTGATATTCGAATCAGTGAGTTACTATGATTCAAGTTTTAAATCGAGTCGAGTTGCAATTCGAGTAAAGTTGTTACTAGAGTCGAGTTATTGCTACCCGAATCAGTGAGTTAATATGATTTAAGTTTTAAATCGAGTTGAGTTTGACTAGAGTCTAGAGTCAGGGCAGACTCGAAATCAAACTCGAGGCGAACTATAGAGTAAGTAGTTGGAGATGATTCAGTGGTTTGCTAAACGGTAAGTTTTTAAAGTGTATTTAGGTTTTTTCTTTTGGTAATCTTTCAGCATTTAAAACACTACCATCTAATTCCAACATAAGTTTGAAAAATCGAAAGGATAAACATAAATCATAATAATTGAAATACAAAATAATAAATGGACCCAGGTCAAATATTATTTTTCCGGCAAATCAACACATTTTAAATACAAAATTAAATATTTAATTAACATTGTATATAAAATGACATTTAAAGAAAACCAACATAATTTTTTTTTATATATTAAATTAACATTAAATTAAACTCTTATTTAGCACAAAATATTAAATAAATACAGTATTTAATATTTAATACACACCGATTACGGTTTTTTATTTATTTCGAACTAATTGAATCGAAAAACAAATCTTTATGAACATGAATGTGCCAGTTTGATTGCTGCGGTCGTGTGAGTCTTGATTTTAAAGAATTCTAAGTTCTAATTTCAAATTTTCTAATACGTCATAATAACGTCGTATGTAACAATTATAGGTTTGTACGTAGAGGCGATTTGTGATAGTTTTTTGACTATAGAGTTGCGAGTATTACGAGAGCTCTGCAATAACAAACGTTCTGGTTGAACAAGCGCATCTCTACAACAATGTGCGCATACTTCTGATAGTTTCAAACGGTTGGAAACTGATCTACGAACAAACCTTTTAATTAATAATTATACAAACTGACCTACAAACATGAAAAAACAAACCTGGAGGGGAATTCCCGATCCCGATGACCCGATGATATAGTAATTGATTAGTGATTTCATTCATGATTACATGTTTTCATCTTTATTACTTTTACAAAATTAGTGCCTTCAGTGCCTTCATGTAAATAATCTTTCATATTTATATTATATAAACAAATCACACTGGCACTAAAGAATATTTAAAAATATTAATAAAACCATAAACAATTAAATTAAAGAAACTTGACTCGAGTCAAAAAGCGACTCGAGTCAAAGAGCGACTCGAGTCAAAAAGCGAGTCAATTCAAAAATCGACTCGATTCAAAAATCTACTCGAGTCAAAAAGCGATTCGAGTCAAAAGTCGAGTCGATTTTTTGAGTTTTACTCGACCTAACTTTTGACTCGAGTTTTATAACAATGAAACCGAGTTTCAACTCGACTCGAGTTTCAACTCGAGTAAATTCGAAAACCTACCGAGTTATTCGAGTGAAAAAAAGTCACTCGAGTCCCATCACTAATGAATACATACTAAATAGGTCAGACTATTTCGTGCGCACAAACTAAATAAAGGCGTGGTTCTTCCCTACATTGGTTATGTCAAAAAGGAATTTATATAGAAGTTATGCCGTTTAGTAAAATGAAATCATTAGATTAAAGGTCAAGCTGCGAAATGATCTAACCTAATAAGAAAACTGTCCAATATTGTTAATTCTAATTTTATAAACTATCATAAAGTTTAATGGGAAAACAAAATACGGAATAATAAATAGCAGTATTCTTATTATACCTTAATATAATTTGAAAATGAAATAGAAAACTAATTAAAGACGATTTATATAAAAATGTGAAATAGTTAAAATATACATTTAGTTTTTCCCATAGAAACTTTGTGAATGGTCTCAGGCAGAATGGAACAAAATTTGTTAATCATAATCCCCTGGCGGTGGCAAAACATTTATCTAAATACATTGCTTTCATTTGGTGCACATAACTAAGCTCTGCACCGCAAAAACCCTTTAATGTGGTAAGCATTATCTTCGAATGTAATTGTCCTCCTGTCTGCCAGCTTATTTCGGCGTGATATTTTCTTCATATTACAGTTTGTTAGAATAATACGGTTTTAAACGGGTTATTTATTCTTAATGAATTCTTAATTAATTATCCTTTCTTATAAAGATATTTAAACGTTCACTTTACATCCTTTATGACAAAAACAATCTATCCCTAATGAAAAATTATATCTTACTTAATTTTGTACATAATGTTTCTCTCATTAAAAAGTTTAATCATATTCGCCATGCATCTTTTTTGTCGGAAATAAAAAAATCCTTAATTACTTCATTACCAACATAACAAATTAATATGCGAGAAACAGATATGCCAAATTTTATACACTGTCGTGAAGACAATACTTGTATTCATGTAGTTCACTGGCCCTTAAATAAACAAAATGTTCTTAAAAATCGTTTTTATGTACAGTTTTATTAATAGATTTAGATAAAGTATTAACGAATGTTATTAAAGCGGTATTTTCATCAGGTTGTCAACAGAAATGGGTTTTAAATTTTTAAATATCTACAAACAGGTATTTTTCCCAATGCTTGGAAAATTGCTTAAGTTTTTCCAGTCTACAAATCTGGTGTCACTATTTATACTATTTTTACACTTTGTGATTTCCAAGCTTTCAAATGGATCCAGCCGTCTAGTATTTGTTACATTCCTAATTAATCTTAAATTGCTAATATCTATTTTATGGTTTTTCTCAAACGCAGGTTGGGCAACACTAGACTTATCTGTTCTCCCATATTTGAGATGGGCCATATGTTCTTTGAATCTAATTTAAATTGATCGTCTAGTTTGTCCAACATACTTTTGATTACAGTTCTTACAGCTAATATCGTAAATCCCCGACTTTTCGTTTTGTTTGAATTTTGTCTTTTGGATTGCCTAAATGTTTTTGTAGTTTATTTCCCGATGAATGAACCACGGTCATACCTATATCTTTAAAAATCTTACCAATACCACGGGTAATTCCAGGAACAAATGGAATCGATACAAATTTTGAATTTTCTCTTTCATTTTGAAAGGTCGAGGAATTTCGAAGTGACTCTTTATATTTTCGTTTCCTAATTATTTCATCCATTAAATTTACAGAATATCCATTACTCGCAGCTATATGTTTAATCAATGTCTTTTCTTTTTTAAACCTCTCCTTATTGAGGGGGAAGCTTAATAGACGATGGACTAGAAAATTAAAACTCGCCATTTTGTGTTGAGCACAATGGTGCGAGTCCTTAGGGATATATCTTAAGAGTACCGGTATCTTTTCTGTATATGTCAAATTCTAACTTATCACTAGAGCTGTCCGAGGTCACCTGGCCGACAGAACCGTCATATGAGTCATATCATAATACTCGAATAAGTACAGTAAATGGAAATAAATTTTAACAATAATGTTACATTTTATAAAAATTTGTATAAAACTCACCCTTTTAAGCAGATTTATGAAGTAGTTTGGTTGTCGTCATCACAAAGTGGGGAAGATCTATAGTATAATAGCATCAGGTATGTTTCTACAGCTGTCTCCGTCAGCGATGTTCGCTTTGGTGAAAAAATATGTTTTGCATTTTGAAAATGACCATTCGACATCTACGGATGTAATACAGGCATAAGTAAAACAATCTGTGAACTCACTTAACGAAGTTGTAGATGCACCATCACAAATTTGTCTTAATTTGCTAAAATCAGGATCTTTCTGTAATACACTCTCGAATTTTTCACTAACGCGATTATTTTTTGCGTCATTTATAGCCTGTAGCTGTGTATTTACGTCGTCCACTATTTGCAGCGATTCCACTAACGACAACGAACTATTTTGCAATTTTTCTATTGGGTCGTGTAGTCCTCTATAATTGTTATTAATAGTTTTTAAACCTGTTTCAAGGGAAACGTCTTGAAAGCTTGTCTGGTTTTCCCTAATAGCTGCAGCCTCGTTAGGGTTGAACTGTAGTATCACAGCTTTTATTTGTTGAAAATATTCAGCATAATAAAAAGCCGCTTTCAACCACGTTCTCCAACGTGTAAGAATCGGCTCTGGTGGTTCAGGGATACCAGGACACTGTCTGTGAAATGCTCGAAGCCGTTTAGGAGATTTGAGAAAAACTTTTTTTGTATTTGCTATTAATGCATCTACCTCTGGAAAATATTTTCGAATCGTTTCTGCCACAAGATGTAACGCATGCACTTTACACGTAACATGTAAAAACCTACAATTGTCTCTTTGAAAAGAACGGCCTACCATGCGCATTGTCGCAGTCACAAACATCAATACTTGACTTGTTGAGAGTTCAAATTTTTCGAATGTCTCCAACACCCCGTAATTATTTCGCCAGTACACGCAGTTAGCCTTTTACTAGCTAGTAAAAGTGGAAATGTTAGTTTAAGAGGGCCCAGTATACGTACTATAATATTTAAAATAGAATTTTTTTTACAATCTGTCGTCTCGTCAATACATAACCAGAGCCGTGTATTTTTTAATCCACATTTAATCCTATTTACAATATCTTCACGAACAGCTGGAATATATCTACGTAACGATGTACGACTTGGTAAGTTCACCTGGGGATCGTATTTATTCCAAAACTTCCGAAATGGTTGTTTATCCAGTATGTGTAGCGGAATATTACAGGCTATTAACATTAACAATAAATCAAACATAAACTGAGTTGTCAAGGGCATGCCATTTTTTTTTATTTTGATGTTGCACGGTGTTGATGACGACGACAATCTGTTTTGTGCCAGCACATTAAGTCTTGATTACAAACTTTACAAATTATTTTACATCCGTCATGAATAAATCCGGAAATTCACCGATAAATTTATTCACTGTGTCCGCGTACGGTCGTTTTTTACCCTTTGGCGCGTTTGACATTATGTATAATTTACAGGTACAACCTCACGCATTAACCTTTCAAATAAGACTGCAGCGTAAATCACTTCTAAATCGGCACGTGTGACGCCATCGCAAGACCGTGGCTGTACTCCAGCCACCTCGGACAGCTCTACTTATCACTATTTCTAATTATTAATACATCTAAAAATGGTAGTTGCCCAGTTTTTAATTTCATATGTGAATTTAACTGACTGACCCCGAATCACCCGTGTTATTGGTAAGATTTTTAAAGATATAGGTATGACAGTGGTTCATTCATCGGGAAATAAACTACAACTTTTAGGCAATCCAAAAGACAAAATTGAAACAAAACGAAAAGTCGGGGATTTACGAAATTAGCTGTAAGGACTGTAATCAAAAGTATGTTGGACAGACTAGACGATCAATTCAAACTAGATTCAAAGAGCATATGGCCCATCTCAAATATGGTAGAAAAGATAAGTCTAGTGTTGCCCAACATGCGTTTGAGAAAAACCATAAAATAGATATTAACAATTTAAGATTAATTAGGAATGTAACAAATACTAGACAGCTGGATGCATTTGAAAGCTTGGAATTCACAAAGTGTAAAAATAGTATGAATAGTGACAAAGGGCCAATTCTAGGTAGCCCGCTTTATTGGTTAGTGGATTCACCGAACCGTGACAATAGTTTAGGTATAAATAGGGTACATTATCAGCATAAGGTTAGTTTTAATCATCTCCAGATGATGCCAACTTGGTTGGCGAAACGCGAGTCGAGTGCAGTATATAGTGTTTTGTTGTTGCGTGAAAAACTACGTCAGTGTTATCTTCGCATCAAAGGTTCCAACCCATTCCAGGATATAAATATTCATCTGTATGGTTTTTATAACAAGAGTTACTTAACTAACTTGACACCTTATGTGCATGACATATATGATACAATAAAGGATGGTGCTTCCGCATGTGCTGTGCATATCGTCTTTTCTAAAGCATTCGATAAAGTGGGCCACTCTACATTAATTACAAAACTAAGAAATTTCGGTTTGTACGATCAGCTGTTGGAGCTCTTTTCCTCGTATATTAGCAATAGACCTAAATATGTAACCAAAACAATTTTAAGTCTCATGAAATAAATTTGACATCAGGAGTACCCCAAAGTTCCCACCTGGGGCCTCTTTCATTTAATATTTTTTTATAAATGACACCGATACTCGTTTTACTTCTTCTAAGCAGATTAATAACGCTGATGATTTAAAAATCTATAACAAAATGCGATCAATAATTGAAGATTATAGGGAAATTCAAACTGATTTGAACAAGTTCTATAATAATTACTGTACACTGAACAAATTTTCCATAATCTAAATAAACATTATTCTATTTTATTGTCAAGATGCTTAAATCTACCCGTGTCTGTATTATGCATATCTGAACGCTCCAATTAAGTCAGTTAATGCAGTAAATAGCTTGTGTATAATGCTGGACTATATTTCGAAAAGCACATTGAACTTATCATTATGCAACTTTGGAATTATATTAAGCTTAACAAAAGGTTTTAAAAAGTCTTTATCCATTATTATTTTATATGTCGATAGTTCTTCTAATTATAGAATATGCTTCCACTATGTGGAACTCAATGTATAATAGTACATACTAGGAATATAAAGGGTTCAAAGGAAGTTTATTAATGGTTTAAATTATAGATCCAATAGAGACAGGCATTATTTCTCTCATGAAAATAATTTAACTTTCTATAACTTGCAGTCTTTATCGTCAAGAAGAGTTTTCGCTAATATTTATTTATTTTGTATTTAAAACATTTGATGCATTTCTAGAAAAAAATAATAAATTAATTATTGTGTATTACAATAATTCTTATTCTTATTTTATACTAACACATTCAGATAAGAATGACAGTATAAAAGATAAAGTTCTATAGGTATTTGTTATTATTATCATGTTAGGTTTGAAAGAGTGCTCTTATACCCAAATATTATTTTATTATTTTTTTAAATTTTACGACATTTAAAATTCTCAAAACATACTTACCTTCAGAAAATCTCCATCTATTGATTTACTTGATACCTTTCCCTGTCCGGCATAATTATTGACAAAATAAATCTTTTTTTGTATGAAACCTTATCAACTTTCAATATTGTGTTAGGTTTTTCTTTTTAACTTATGTATAGTTTTTTAGGACAGTAGCAAACATTTTGCAATTTAATTTGTATTTTGTGTCACCCTGTAAATGGTCAACTGCGACTGTATCTTTTCTTAAGAAAGTAAAATTAAAAATAAAATGACTTAGTAATTTTTTTTACATACAGGGTGTTCCATCTAAGAGGGATTCTTCTGTAACCATGTAACTAAAATTTATAAAAAATGGTTTTAATAAAAGTTGTCTGGAATCATGTGGGCCATATAAAGAAAATATTTTTAGCTTTACAAGGTGTTCCATTTCGCGTGGGCGCTACATAACTTTGTTATTTTAAATGGAACACCCTGCATATTATTGCATTTTTGAATTTCTTGGTTAATATTAGATAGAGTTTATTAAATGTACATGGTGTTTAAATCTTACCGTTTTCGAGATATTCAGTTGTTTTTGAAAAAAAATCATGATTTCAGCTCTCTAAATGAGGCTAGATAGCATCTAAACCATAAGAGTTAGAAACGTGCAGTTTTCACAGTTCGTTTTGGCATAAATTACTCTATCTTGTCATCTATGAGCAAAACGTGTACGTTATTCAGACTCGGAAGACCTACATTTAATGATCTTACGAGTTGAAAAACTTTTTTTTTTCAAATGGAATGACCCATATTAATTGTCATGGATGAATTCAAACTTGAATGCCCTTTCGACTGATATAAGGTTGTCCATACTTATCTTTAACAGTTTTCCAGAAAAATCAGGTTCTTTTCTAAAGTACGAAAAAGTAGCTATGTAACAGCGTCAAGAAGGCCTTGCAAACAATGTTTATTGCACTGTTTGACATACAAAGCAAATTAAGTGTCACTCTAGTTTTGATTAACGTTGACGTTGTAGTTATTTTGCTAAGTAGAGAGTAAAAGTTTATTATAATATTTTCAAAATGTCGCTGACGCAGGAAGAAATGATTGAGATGGTTTCTGTCTTCGGTGAGTGCGAAAGAAATTCGTTTTGGCATCACGAATTTATGCACAGCGCTATTCAGACAGACCACATCCACGGCGTAAAGCATTTCAACTAGTGCTTGATAGGTTCTTGAATACTGGTAATATTCGACATACAAAACGAAATCGTCATAAAACTGTAGTTACGGAGGAAAATGAATTTTTTTGTGCTGGGGTGTATTCAGGAAAACTCGCAAATAAGTGTGCGACAAATTAGTCACACAACGGGTATTAGTACCTACAACGTCGATACATAGGATTTTAAGAAAGCACAGTTATCATCCTTACCGCATCCAATTACACCAAGAGTTGCTAGAAGTAGACTTTCAGCGGAGACTGGAGTTTTGTCAGTGGGCACTTGAGATGTTAAATCAAGATGATGATTTTTTGAACGGGTCATGTTCTCCGATGAGGCTACTTTTCATAAAAATGGTTTCGTTAATCGTCATAATTGCCATTATTATGACAGTAAATCCTCACCAATTCCGGACAACTCATAGCCAACACAGATGGTCTTTGAACGTATGGGGAGCAATTTTGGGAACCCATATCATTGGACCATTCTTTTTTGACCAGCATCTAACTAAAGCAGTTTATTTAAACTTTTTAACAAACACTGTAGAAGATTTGTTAGGAGACACTCCTTTAGCTACACTTAGAAGAATGTGGATGCAACATGATGGTGCTCCACCTCACAATGCCGCTGCGGTTCGTCAGTTTTTACACGAAACTTTTCCCAACAGATGGATTGGGCGCGAGGGACCAGTGAGTTGGCCTTCAAGGTGTCCAGATATGACAAGTTGCGACTTCTTTTTATGGGGATTTATAAAAAGTAAAGTTTACGTTACACCACCAACTACCGCGAAAGATATGCGGCAGCGCATTACAGTAGCATTTCAAGAAATTACGCCACACATGCTGACCAATGTTGAACAGTCGTTTAAAAACCGAATTCGTTTGTGTATTAATCAAAATGGAGGACGCTTCGAGCAGTTGAAGTAAATCAGCGGTCTAAGTATTCTTCTCCTTGTTGTGTTCCGAGTTTCAGTTTGTTTCGTTTTGAGTTTTGTTTTAGTTATTGTTAGTGGTTTACTTTTATTTGTCAAGCCACTTTTTAAACATGCCAGTAAATATTGACACTGTCAGTCCCAAGCCTGATAAAATGTGAGGGAAAAGTTGTTTTGCAAGGCCTTCTTGACGCTGTTACATAGCTACTTTTTCAGACTTTAGAAAAGAACCTGATTTTTCTGGAAAACTGTTAGAGATAAGTATGGACAACCTTATATCAGTCGAAAGGGCATTCAATTTTGAATTCACCCATGACAATTAATATGGGTCATTCCATTTGAAAAAAAAAAAGTTTTTCAACTCGTAAGATTATTAAATGTAGGTCTCAGTATTTCCGAGTCTGAATAACTTACACGTTTTGCTCATAGATGAGAAGATAGAGTAATTTATGCCAAAACGAACTGTGAAAACTGCACGTTTCTAACTCTTATGGTTTAGATGCTATCTAGTCTCATTTAGAGAGCTGAAATCATGATTTTTTTCAAAAACAACTGAATATCTCGAAAACGGTAAGATTTAAACACCATGTATATCTAATAAACTCTACCTAGTATTACCCAAAGAATTCAAAAATGCAATAATATACAGGGTGTTCCATTTAAAATAACAAAGTTATGTAGCGCCCACGCGAAATGGAACACCCTGTAAAGCTAAAAATATTTTCTTTACATGTCCCACATGATTCCAGACAACTTTTATCAAAACCATTTTTTTTATAAATTTTACAGTAACATAGTTACAGAAGAATCCCTCTTAGGTGGAACACCCTGTATATAAAAAAGTTAAATCATAATCAGAATAGGTATTGAAAGTTAGAAAATTGCAGTAAGAAAGTGTCTTATTAGTAGTATGAGGTACTTAAACATGTCCAAGAGCGGATGTTTCTACTTAACTGTGTGTTTAACTTTTTAACTAAAACGGTCGATATTACGTAGAAAAGCACATCAAAATGAAATTACGACGACACTACAGAAATAGAAACTGAACTTAAATAATTGAGAAAAGTTTGAAATCTAGAATTGGTAGTTTTATTGGTTGATGGTGTGACATAAAAATCTACTTTAAGAGAACGAAATAAGTTAAGGTATTAAAACAAAAATAATTGGCAGATGAAATTTTTGTTGCACTGACAACCATATAACAATAGTCAAGTAGGGAGCAATAAATTGAAGTTTGTTAGTAGGCAGATATTCTGAATTTCTCGCATAAATTTGATACGGTTTCTGCACTTTCACAATTCTATGTCTGTTCTATAAAATACGTTTTATCGTTCTCACAGAAATTCATTTTATTTGTCCATTTAAATCCTACATTAGCAATGTTTAGAAATAAAATACATATAAATTGTATTAGCTCTCACATATGCATGTATACACTATAGTTTCATTACATTATGACATTTCATTTCCAAACTGTAATAATTAACCTTTTCAACAAATTTCAAATGCAGTATGTTTATATACATATACAGTAATACACACACACACACACACACACATTTACGTACAACGTATTCGAAGATATTTTTTTAAACAGCCAGTCAATTACTGTCTGGTAGGATTCCTGCAAATTATAATAAAGGGACATCAGAGAAAGTGGCAGTTTAGTAAAAGATTTTTTATTCATTTTGTTATTCAGATATAAAACATATATTCAAAGAGAATACGTGACTAAATCATTCCAGTTCCACATGGAGAAACCATTATATTATATTTCTATAGCAAAGATAATGGAGCTTTTATGAAGTTGAGATGTTTGCAGACATTTGTCAAAAATATAAATGTATTATTATTTTGACAAATATACAACACATAAAATGGAATTACTATTTAATTTGTATTATGTTTTACACTCGGCAGATCAGCCAACCGTCATGCCAGTTCGATGGTCTGAAGTACGCCAGCACCAGCTCTCTTCTTTGATACGTCTATACATATTTCAAACTTCCAGGACTCGGTAAATGTGTTTTATTGTGTTCACAATCATCTCGACTAGGGAACTCGGCTGTTTGAGAAATACCTAGTAGATAAAATCATTGGAAAGCATCACAACCCGGTCCTGGTAGCGCTAGAACCATTATATGCCCTAGTCGCTTCAGCAATCTGTTAGTTGCTTTCGTGGCTTCAAGTTTCACTTGTATATTATAAATTACCCTTCCCTTATCATTGTTATTATTGCCTATAGAAAAAAAAGTTTTAAATAAAATTTGTGTGGTTATGACTGAATTTTGTTAAAATGCTATCAAAAGTACAGTAGCATGCAAACAATATTTTTTTTTAAATGGGATACCCTGTATATTATTAAGTTTTTGGAATGATCCTATATTCCTGATTTCAAAAATATACCACATGTCATCCCTACCATATACCGTTTTTGAGTTATTAAACGTCGAATATTTTAGTTAAACTAGTTACTGTAAATATGGAAAAGTTAACATTATTAAAGTGAGCTATGAAAATGACAACTATTATGTTTGATAAGTGACATTTCTTTGATGAAATAATAAAAATGGTTTACAGTGAGGAAGAAAAAAAAACATATATTTATACAAATAGATAACAAAGATTTAGTTAGGAAATTTAAATATAAATAAATGGTAACTCATAAAAGATGTTCGATGTGTCCACCATTATTGTCAATGCATAATTGATAACGTCTTCTTATATTTATAATTGCACCGGAAATGGCTTCATTATTTACGTTCAGATTGTTTATTCCAAGTCGAATCCTGTCTTTAATGACTTGAATACTATTATTATTATTTTTTTTTTTTTTTTTTTTTTTTTTTTTTTTTTTTCGGTTGCCCGACGCTGGACAGTCCTCCCGTGGCCTCCGACGCCTCACGGGAGTCGCGCTAGCACATTAACCTCAGCCACTCCCCACATCCCGCAGGGTTAGTGACTGTAGGCTCCGGAATCGTGTGCCCTAAGCAGACGGAGAGAACCAAGAATGACCGCCTTCTGCATTTGGCCTGCCAGCTGATTTTTGGCAGGCCGGTATGATCTTCAGGTCCGAGAGCAGCGTAGGCTTTATCCCTCCGAGTACACCGATAATAAGGACGACCATTTTGACCGAGTAGCCTGGGTACAGCACTTGGAGCTCGTACCGGAGATCGCGATATTTGGTCCGTTTCTCCTCCTCCTTCAAGGCGATGTTTTTCTCCGCAGGTGCCGAGAACTCGATGACATACATCACCTTGAGTTGATGGTCGAGGAGGACTATGTCAGGCTTGTTGGCTTGGATTAGCCTGACAGTCGGGAACGAGTAGTTCCAGTAAATCCGGCATTTCTCGTTCTCGACAACGGACTCAATATCTCCGGGGACGTAAGGCAGCACTGGTGTCTGGTCTACCCCATACGAGTGCCTTAGATGGTAGTATAGCACTCGTAACGCCGCGTTATGCCGGTGGATGTAGGCCGAAATCGCATATATGGGGCATGCAGATAGTAAATGCATGAGCGATTCCGGCGCCTGATGGCAGGTCCTGCAGTTGATATCAGGAACCTCTACACGCCACACGCGGCTACGGTAGACCAAGGTGTTGATAACACCATCTTGGCAAGCCATAATGAATCCCTATTATTATTATTATTATTATTATTATTATTATTGACAATGTCTTTTAGAAATCCCCAAAAAAAATTAATCCGTAGGAGTCAAATCCGGACTGTTAGGTGGCCATTTAATAGGTCCATTATTCCCTATCCATATTGGGAATACATTATTCAAATGACCTCGAACGGGTAGGACACTATGCGGAGTTGCCCCATTCTGCATCCAAATCATATTATCAAATTCGGCTTCAGGAAAATTCTGCAAAAGAATATTTTCTGCTTCTGGGATAATTATTTTCAGATAAGTAACTCCAGTTAAAGTATAATCATAAAACATAGGCCCAACAATTTTATTTCTGAAAATTCCAGACCAAACGCTAACAGTTTTTCTTCCTGATTTTTTTTATTTGTTTTACCAATCTTTTTCTGTTGTGCTTGTTTTCCCACGACCTTCGATTTTTTCCTATTAAAAACTCCTGCCGTAGAAAAGGATGATTCATCAGTCCATAATATTTTAGTAAAAAAATTGGGATCTTCATCCAACTTTTGAATCATCTGGCGGCAAAAGTCCAGCCTTCTCCTTTTATGAGCCTCTGTTAAAAATTGTACGGATAAAATTTTATATGATCTGTAGTTGTTATTTTTTAACGTACGTTGGACTTTGGAATAACTTTTACCTAATTGATCGGCTGCATTATTTATACTACATTCAGAATTTTCTAGAAAATAATACAATGTTTCAAAGAAGTGTATTCGCGAATAAATATGGATGGGCTTACCTTCGAAATGAAGCAGTATATCTAGCTGTTCTTCCTAGTTTACTTGAACTACACGCTTTTACCATATTTAGAGTAACTAGTTTAACTAAAATATTCGACGTTTAATGGTAGGAGTAACATATGGTATATTTTTGAAATCAGGAACAAAGGATCATTCCAAAAATTTAATAATATACAGGGTATCCCATTTAAAAAATTATATTATTTTTCTGTATCCCCTGAAATCTGCACTCTACTGTAATTTTGGCATTTTAAAAAAATTCAGTCAACCACACAACTTTTATTTAAAACTTATTTTTCTATAGGCAATAATAACAATGATAAGGGGTGGGTAATTTATAATGAATAACCCTGTACAATGGTGTGAGGTCCAAAATGGGTTTCATCGCAACTATTGTAGTGGTGCTTATTAACACTAACGTAGTTTTCACAAAACACAAAAATACCATACAGTGCACTCGACGCACGTTTCACTTACTAAGTTGGCATCATCTAGAGATGATTAAAACTTTTAATTATCTCCAGATGCTGTCAACTTGGTTGGCGAAACGCGCGCCGAGTGCAGTATATGGTATTTTGTGGAAAACTACATCAGTGTTATCTTCACATCAGAGGTTCCAATCCACCTTAGGACGCGGTGCTTGTTAATTCCGTTATTCCTAACCAGGCCAATTTTTAAACTTGACATATGCGGACTCTGTACAGCGCTCCGACGAGTGCCACCACACCAAAGTTGTAAATGTTAAGAGGGTGCTTTACCATCACAATATACATTCAAGTTTAATCTTTGGACTTACCCCGGTAAGTCCTGTACTAAGTTTCAAGTTTCTACTGTCAGTAGAGAAAAAGTTATTATAAGTATAAAAAAAATGGCAACCTTCAGTTTCTCCACTCCGGAACGATACTGAATATCATAAAATTGATACGAATTTAAATAATTCGCCCCCTATATACTATATACACATAAAAAATTTTAATGCTTTAAACTTAGAATGGGAAATATTTACGTTATCTCGATGAAGTTTCTATTTGTTTGTAACGATACGTATATCGAATAGTACCAACACAATACATTCTAATTATATTGCAGAGTCTTGATTAATTATGCCTAATAATTAACTTGGTATGGCATCAGTTGTATATACTGCTTAAAATACAACTAAGTGGAACTTTGAAGTTCTATGATAATTTGACAATTAGGAAATTAGAACTTTGCCAACACAACTTAATATATCCTAACTTTCTATTTGTAGGATTAACCGTCATGTGATTTGAATATGTCATTTGATATGAGATCTGAAAATAGGTCACTTATAAGTTTTTTAACTGAAAGTTCTTTGTTCTTTCTTTTATTATCTACCAATAAACATGTTATTAGATTCATAAAGAGAGAACGAAATATTACACAAAAGAAATAATTTTTGTTAAATAGAATTTATATGGTTTCTGAAGCACTTTAATAAACAAAAGTTTTATCAGGACAATATGCTTCAAACAACTCACGATTGAAAGTACAGAAACAAAAAGACAATATGAGGGTAAATTTCGCAAACAAAAATGCTGTTTATTTCATGAAACTATTAGTGGTAGTAGGACAAATAAAACTAATGTTCTGTATTTAGATTGACTAGTTTCTGCGGTGTAACCTGCCTTCATCAGAATCTGTAATTTATTAATAGTGTGACCGAAGAATTTACAAGATACTAAAAAACACTTACCGATCTAATAATAAAACCTATTATCTCAAATTTTAATTGGATTATTTATGAATAAATAACAAACAAACACATTAAAAGGCAAAACAACAATAATTGACGCATAGAACATTAAAAAATACCATAGCAATAATTACTAGTGATGGGACTCGAGTGACTTTTTTTCACTCGAATAACTCGGTAGGTTTCCGAATTTACTCGAGTTGAAACTCGAGTCGAGTTGAAACTCGGTTTCATTGTTATAAAACTCGAGTCAAAAGTTAAGTCGAGTAAAACTCAAAAAAATCGACTCGACTTTTGACTCGAGTCGCTTTTTGACTCGAGTAGATTTTTTGAATCGAGTCGATTTTTTGAATCGAGTCGCTTTTTGACTCGAGTCGCTTTTTGACTCGAGTCGCCTTTAGACTCGAGTCGCTTTTTGACTCGAGTCAAGTTTCTTTAATTTAATTGTTTATGGTTTTATTAATATTTTTAAATGACGAGTCGCCTTTTGACTCGAGTCAAGTTTCTTTAATTTAATTGTTTATGGTTTTATTAATATTTTTAAATATTCTTTAGTGCCAGTGTGATTTGTTTATATAATATAAATATGAAAGATTATTTACATGAAGGCACTGAAGGCACTAATCTTGTAAAAGTAATAAAGATGAAAACATGTAACCATGAATGAAATCACTAATCAATTACTATATCATCGGGTCATCGGGATCGCGAATTCCCCTCCTGGTTTGTTGTTTCATGTTTGTAGGTCAGATTGTATAATTATTAATTAAAAGGTTTGTTCGTAGAGCAGTTTCCAACCGTTTGAAACTATCAGAAGCATGCGCACATTGTTGTAGAGATGCGCTTGTTCAATCAGAACGTTTGTTATTGCAGAGCTCTCGTAATACTCGCATCTCTATAGCCAGAAAACTATCACAAATCGCCTCTACGTACAAACCTATAATTGTTACATACGACGTTATTACGACGTATTAGAAAATTAGAAATTAGAACTTAGAATTCTTTAAAATCAAGACTCGCACGACTGCAGCAATCAAACTGGCACATTCATATTCATAAAGATTTGTTTTTCGATTCAATTAGTTCGAAATAAATAAAAAACCGTAATCGGTGTGTATTAAATATTAAATACTGTATTTATTTAATATTTTCTGCTAAACAAGAGTTTAATTTAATGTTAATTTAATATAAAAAAAATTATGTTGGTTTTCTTTAAATGTCATTTTATATACAATGTTAATTAAATATTTAATTTTGTATTTGAAATGTGTTGATTTGCCGGAAAAATAATATTTGACCTGGGTACATTTATTATTTTGTATTTCAGTTATTATGATTTATGTTTATCCTTTCGATTTTTCAAACTTATGTTGGAATTAGATGGTAGTGTTTTAAATGCTGAAAGATTACCAAAAGAAAAAACCTAAATACACTTTAAAAACTTACCGTTTAGCAAACCACTGAATCATCTCCAACTACTTACTCTATAGTTCGCCTTGAGTTTGATTTCGACTCTGCCCTGACTCTAGACTCTAGTCAAACTCAACTCGATTTAAAACTTAAATCATATTAACTCACTGATTCGATTAGCAATAACTTGACTCGAGAAACAACTTTACACGAATTACAACTCAACTCGATTTAAAACTTGAATCATAGTAACTTACTGATTCGAATTTCAATAAATCGACTCGAGTAACAACTTTACTCGAATTGCAACTCGACTCGAGTTAAAACTTGATTCGAGTAGCAATAACCCGAGTCGAGTAACAACTTTACTCGAATTGCAATTCGACTCGAGTTAAAACTTTATTCGAGTAGCAATAACTCGACTCGAGTAACAACTTTACTCGAATTGAACAGCCATATGACTCGAGTCACTCGAATCGGATTTTGACTCGAGTCATTCGAGTATTTTCACACTCGAGTCCCATCACTATTAATTACCACAACTTTGATTTTATATACGTGAACAATTACTGTTCTGATATAGGTTAAATTCTTCATCTTTATGATAATTTGTGGCATTAATTTGTATCCTAATAACTCATATTTCATATTAGAGCATAGTTAAGTTGAGGTCGATCATATTCTCCTTCTTCTATTAATTAATGACATTATCATACAAATTACAAGACGATTAGTACGACAAATTTCTAATTTTAATTGTAAAAATTTACTTTAATATTATTTTCGTTCTCCAAATCATTAGGTCCTTTGTTCAGTAAAAATAAAGATAAAATCCCACTTGAATTAAAAAGTAGTGTTGTATATCAAATTCCGTGCGAATTTGGTAAACAATATATTGGCCAAACTAAACAATGGATAAGTTCGAGAATAAAAAACCATAAATACGATATTAAAAACAAAAAACCGACAATATCTAACCATGTAATAGAACAAAACTGTAAATTTAACTTTGAAGAAACAAAAATACTCGTATTAGATACTGAACAGAATTTAGACAAGAGACTTTTACTAGAAATGACGTATATACATTGTAACAAAAATTGTGTTCATATAAGAACAGATGTAGATAATTTAAGTACAATTTATAAATCATTATTAAATAAGTTTAATTTTTAAATAAACTCAGATTGGAAATTTGACATACTCATCGTCTTCTAATTTGTATGACAATGTCATTAATTAATAGAAGAAGAAGAATATGAACAACCTCAACCTAGCTATGCTCTAATATAAAATATGAATTACTAGGATACAAATTATTGCCACAAAATTATCATTAAGAAGAATTTAACCTGTATCAGAACAGTACTTGTTCACGTATATAAAATCAAAGTTGTAATTATTGCATTGTTATTTTTTAATGTGGTATGTGTCAATTATTGTTGTTTTGACTTTTAATGTGTCTGTTTGTTATTTATTTATGACTAATCCAATTAAAATTGGGGACAGTAGATTTTATTATCAGATTGGGAAGTGTTTTTTCAGTATCTATTCTTGTAAATCCTTTGGTCACACTATTAATAAATTACGGGCAGGTAATACTGCAGAAACAGGTCAATCTAAATAAAGAACAGTAGTTTTATTTGTCCTACTACCTACTAATAGTGTCATAAAATAAAAAAATTACAGGACAGAAATTATTATTAAAAATGCTGTTATTTCATGCATATGCAAGAACTATCTTTGAAAGATTTATATCAGAACAAAGGTATATAAAAGAATAATGGTCGTAACACTCGAAAACTTCTGACTTGCTCTTAATAAAGGCTAGATTACTATCATATTTACAGATAATACGAGCAAAATAGCTAATTTGACAATTATTTCTAGAAGCATAACTGACTGTATATATGCCACCGGTTCGGTCACGTAGTTGGCTTGAACACGCGTTGGCAAGCGTGACTAGAAATCTATCATAGCTGAGAGTTCGAATCCCGCCATCGACACTGGCGATGTTGGTGGGAATAGTAGTATGTCCACATTTTTTTAAGTGTAACCTCTTCTGGACAGCTTTGGTTTTGTAATCGGGGTTTGTCTAATCTCTGTGGTGTTTATGTTTACATTATTATAATTATTAATTAATTACCTATTTAGTATGAAAAATATAGGATTATACTTTTCCGAAACCTCAATATTTATAAATTTGATAAATTTTGATGCTAAAATATTTTGTTCCTGATCAGTAGATTGAACGTGGCAATTGTCATTAACAATCAATAATTAACAAGGCAGCTAATAGAGGTCCAAGAATTGTACGTTATGAAAGTCCTGGAGTTGCTAACTTTTTAATAGGCATAAAACCTCGATACCGCAATTTATTATCCCTTAGTACTAATGATTTTCTTGCCATTTTCTTGCATTTTTGTTTTGTGCGTTCAACTAAAACAACTGATTCTGTTTATTACACTAGTCAACTTGAAAAATAACAGAATCATGCAACATAAGTCAAATTCAATACTACTGATCTAATATTGTAGATAATTAAATAAAAAAAATTAAAGTTTTATCATCTAACAAAAATTATAGGCCCAGACAAATTTAATATAGAAAATTTCAATATTTAGAAAGTTGAGGTTTAAATAGAAATATTGTATATGAACGAACCAGTTCGAGGCGACACAGTTCGAAAGAGACGTAAACCTGTGGAATCCGTGTCTGCGATGTGATGCACGTTAAATATTCTTACCCTCCCCCCACGATAATAAGGGTTTCGGGAATCTTTCACGCGTTAGGGATTAACATTTAAAATGGGTCAAGACACCGTGAGATATTCGCTCGAGAATTTATCGTAAATTTATATATTATTTGCACTAAAATTTTGAGAAGAATAGGAAACTTTATAACAAAGGGTTAAGTAATTAATTAATAAGTTCAAGATAAAGTTTTCGAGGTACAGTAACTATTCATGGTGACATGAATTAATAACAAAAAATATTGTGGAGAATTTTGATAATAGTGATGCAATATGCACACCTTAATTACCTTGCGATATTAATAATTTCCTCTTCGTGAGCAAAGGGGTGCGTAAAAGGTTTACCGACATGATGATTTATTACTTTATCTGTTCACAACAACTAAATATTTCTTTAAAACTTTTGAAAGCTTTAATACATAATCGATTTCTTTAAGGGGCACAAAATAAGGATTTCCTCAAAGTTTTTACAGTGTATAAATATAAGTATTTATCAACATCTGCCTGAAATTTATTCTGAATAATTGTGGAGCTACCGTATGGCAACCAATCGAAAACAGAATTGTATTTATTTTGTAGTCGATATTTATAAGAGTGAGTAAAATCAAGAAAATGTTGAACAATTTGGAATAGATGATGGCTATGGACGTGACAGTACAGGGTGATCAGTTCACGACGCCCCAAACTTTTTTCTCGAAATCAGCTAGAATTAAATTTAATCTATAATCAGGATCATTTAGTAATTGATCTAAATTAAAATTTTATATAGTTAAAACAAATCCCCGCGCGACATCCTACATCGCGATTTTTGTTATCACGTTGCTGATACAAAACAAAATTAGTTAATCCCGTGTTTTTTAATATTTATGAGTAGGGCTATCAAAAATGTTCCGTGTGACAGTGGTGTACGCGAAATTAACTAATACGAGAAACAATAAACTCTTACAATCTATAACAATGTATGTAAAACTTACTCTCTTAACTAACTTGATGAACTAGCTTGCTCATCACAAACTGGAGAAGATGTGTAACAATTTTGCAGTATCAGGTATGTTTCTATGGTTGTCCCCATGAGTGATGTTCGCTTTGGTGAAAATATATTCTTACATTTTGAAAACGACCGTGCGACATCTACTGATGTAATACACGCATACGTAATAGTCTTTGAACGCACTTAACGAATCTGAGGCTGCACCATCACATATTTGTCTTAATTTGGTAAAACTGGTATCTTTATTTAACACACTTGCGAACTTTTCTTTAACGCGCTAATTTATTGCGTCACCTATAGCGTGTAGCAGTAGATTTACTTCGTCCACTATTTGCAGTGACTCCGCTAACGACAACGCACGGTTTTCTAATTTTTGTATGCTTTCATGTAATGGTTTATAGTTCTTCGCAATATTTTTTAAAGTTGTTTCAACGGAAATATCTTCAAATTTTGTCTGGCTTTCCTTACTAGCTGCAGAATCATCTGGGTTGAATTGTAGTGTCCCAGCTTTTATTTGTTGGAAATATTCAACATAATAGAGAGCTGCCTGCAACCATGTTCCCCAACGTGTAAGAATCGGCTGTGGTGGTTCAGGAATACCGGGACACTTGCTATGAAATGCACGGAGACATTTAGGAGATTTAAGAAACACTTTGTTGTACTTACTATTAATGCATCTACCTCTGGAAAACCTTTTCGAATAGTTTCTGCTACAAGATGTAAAGCATGCACTTTACACGTAACATGTATAAACGTACAACCTTGTTCTTGCAAAGAACGGCCCACCGAACGCATTGTTACGGCGCCATCAGTCACAAACATCAACACTTGACTTTTTGACAGTTCAAATTTTTCTAACGTCTCCAGCACCACCCTGGTAATTGTTTCGCTAGTACACTGACTTAGTCTTTTGCTAGCTAGTAACAGTGGAACTGTCGGTTTAAGAGAGTCCAGTACTCGTACTATAACATTTAAATAGAATTTTTTTTTACATTCTGTTGTCTCATCAACAGATAACCACAGCCGTGTATTTTTTTAATTCACATTTCATCTTATTTACCATGTCTACGTGTACAGTTGGTAGATAGTTACATAACGTTGTGCGACTTGGTAACTTCACCTGGGCATTGTATTTGTTCCAGAATTCTCGAAATGGTTGCTTATCGAGTATGTGCAGCGGAACATCACAGGCAATCTGCATTAATAGTAAATCAAACATAAACTGTGTTGTCGAAGGCACGCCTTTTCTTTTTTTTTTTTTTTTTTATGGTGTACACTATTTACGTGAAGTCCACAATCACGCTTATCCTAGCACATCCAATCTTTCTCGCACACTTTACAAATTATTTTAGCACCATCATAGAATAAATCCGAGAATTCACCTATGAATATATTCACTTTGTCAGCAAATGGCCGTCTTCTACCCCTTCGTACGTCTGCCATGCTTTATTATTAAATTAAGACTTAACGTGTACACAACTCGAAAGCTAATAATAGACTGGACTGGAGAAAGAGTTTCGTGGTCAAGGTGAATGCCGGCGACAGTAAGTACATCTGTACTCTACGACCATGATAAATATAAACGATTTGCAGCTTCACTTATGAAAATGCAGCATATCTGTCTTTACACCAGGAACTAAACGATTAACCTATCGACATGAAATTTAATAATTGGTCTTCGGTATTTACTAGAATAAACTAGTTTATTGGTGGAGATCCATTAATTATACGTTTATAGGTGCGTTTTGGTTTCATGCAAACATTTTATTTTAGAGCAAACGGAACAGAGAAAAATGGTTCTCACTAAATATTTACTACCTACTTCACTGGAAAATAAGCGAGGGATTCAATTAAAAAATACGTTAAAAAACGATTAGGCAAAACGATTTAATCAAAATGACTTATTAAATTTATATATAATCAAAAAGGACTCTTGACCAAACGTTTACCAAAATGCTCATTTTTATGTCTAGTAGTATTCTAGTATTTTCTAAATATGTTCACATAATTTTCCCATTTTAGGAACAGCTGTTTTATGAATCAAAATTAATAATTGCAATATTAACGATTTCCTGGGCTTGAGCCTTTCATTAATTAACAAAAGACTTTGTATATATTAAAATATGGTTCAAAAATTTACCACAAGTTTACACGAGCAGCTTTGAAGGCATGTTCCTTCTATTTCCACACGACGGACGCGCTATATTTTACAATATAGTTCTGTTTTTAACTTAATAAATACAGAAATAAAAATACAGGTTTCAAACATAAATTATCTACCTAACTTTTAAACAAAATTTAAAGTAGAATGGGAATAATTCTAAAGAAACTTTCTGAAAGAGTAATTATTTCAAATGAATTATTTTCAATTTACAAATTTACGCACTTAAGCACGAACTAGAAAATTAAATTTATACGAAGAAACTTCTACAATTTTTATATCTGAACAGGCATTCAGAAACACTTATTATTTACTGTTATTTCTATATTAAGGACTACTCTCATGAGTTTGACGACAACCTTGTTAAGATGAGATACCTCGTTTAAATTTCACTCTAGCGTCTTCCATCTAGATATAAATTAATCCTGTACCATAAATAACAAGAAAAACAAGTTGTTTGAGGAAAAACTATAAAGAAAAAGTCCAGTAAAAGTCTATCGACTCCTCGGTTTAATGCATCGCCAACTTTTACGCGATATATAGAGTATGTTTGAATAAATCATTATAGCAAAGAACTACGTGGTTATAATATTAAATAATTCTATTTTATAAAAATAGTTTAAAGTGTTGAAATGGGATTATTGGGTAAATTTGCAATTCATAAAATTTTAAATTTTCCTTTGAACATATTGGATCTACACAAAATCAATTTTCTCCATAATTTTGTAAGCAAAAAAAGTAAAATTTGGCAACTAATATGCACATAAAAATTAATTTTTTTGATAACGAAAGTGATTCATTATTTCAAATGCATTTTTTTTATTTCTATTCTTTCCAAAACTCTCTTTCCGACGATACTTTACTCGCAAGACATTGTTTTGAAGATGACGCTCGGAAACTTGAACTTTTGGACGTTATAATAAAAAAGCATACGTGTGGTATTTGTTGATCATGACAATATTTCATTTACCAGTATTCAAAGACAATTTGTTTTTCTCACATTAACAAAGTTTGTCTGACGACAGAGACTATCAGTGGAACCGTTGCGGGCAACGCAAATAATTAAAGCATCGGCCACACTTACAATGTCATTGATTAATATAATGAATAACATGAGTCCAAGAACAGATTCTTGAGGGACAACCGATATTGCGAAAATGTTGAGGCTCGTATCCATAATACATTATATATTGTCTATTCAATATTTTATTCTCCTATGCATTTGCAAAAAAATTTGCATGCGTCGTTCTATTAAACATATAACAGAGTACTCTTGCTCCAAATTTGAAAGCTTTTATATGCAGGGTTTCAGAATTATTCGATCATGAAATTTTGGTGTTGGAATGTGTATGATTATGACTTAAAAGGGTTAAACAATAAATTATAAATAATAAATATACCACAGAAATTAGACAAACCTTGATTTCAAAGACGAAACTGCCTAGAACGGGATTGCACTTAGAAAAATATGGATATACAACCATTCCCACCGACACTGCCAGTGTTGTTGGTGGGATTCGAACCCGCAGTAATAACAGAAATCGACTGAATTTTGTCAATGTTGAATGTCTCCTACAAATATACAATGTGTCCCACTTTTAAGTACCAAGACTTCGACAATCGAGAGAGGACCCCATTTTAAAAGAAAAAAAAATTCAGTAAACATACACATACATTGTATTTCGTTCGATTTCAGTGATGCAGGGCCTTGATATTTATTTTTAAGTTTCTTTTTTTAATTATCACTCAAACAGATTGAGATATCGAATATAAAACTTAGTACACTTATTGAACAGTTCATAAGCAATTTTTGTAGGAGTGATGCAAAATAACTTCTAAACGGAGCAAAATATTGAAAATCTTCAATAATTGAAAAAAGTTTCCAAATTAATTATTCATTCCAAATGAAAAAAATCAAAAATTACCAGTGACGTAGTATAAAACAGATTGGGATTAAACATAAGACTACGAGACTCAGAATATCTAAATTATTAAAAACCACTGAATATTGCTCGTGAACTGTTCAATAAGTGTACTAAGTTTTATGTCTATATCTCAATCGGTTTGAGAGATACCTAATTAAAAAAGAAACTTAAAAAAATAAATGTCAATCTCAGAAACCAAACGAAATACGATATATGTTTATTGAAACTTTTTTCTTAAAATGGGATAGTTAAAAGTGGGACACCCTGTGCATCTATAGCCCTTCAGTAAATATGTGCTGTTTGAGCCAGTTGTCATTTTGGGTTTAATTTTCTTCAAGGCAGCTGTTACCTCATTCACATGAAATTCGCGTAGGTGCAAAGTTGACCTAAAGCTATGGTCATCGATCGACCTATTAGCCGTACTGGATACAGGTGTATGGGATTTACAGGACAAAATAATACAATTCGGATCAGTGAGCTGTCCATTCCAGAACATTTGACAGAAGAGATTAGATGATCTTTTTGTTACTTCTCAAAAGCTCAGAAGTTACAACCGTTCAAATGAAATGTTTGTAAGATGTATTTGTTATTTATATCTGATTTTATTTAACATATCAATATTAGAATTCATCGTTTATTTTTCTCTAATATTATTCGTTGTTTGAAAATTATAGGAGAATAGTAAGTTTGGGTTTGTAAAGCTGAAACATAAAATAAAGCTTATCATAGCAATAAGTATTCACATACTCTAGAAAATATCAAAATCTGTCATACTAAGCAAAACACATGAAATTAAAAAGTTAGTTTTACGAAAGTTACTTTTTAGCATGCCTGTTATTGTGAGGTTGATTCGAAGATTGGTATTCGGAAGCAACGTATTTTTCGAAAAACCAATTTCATTGGAAAAAAGTTTTCATGTGACTATTTGTAAGAAATTCTTGTAAGAAATTAATATCACTGAGCAACTGATATGCCACATGAATGCAAACCTCCGCAAACCAACTCGGTATATCTTTCGTTGTTTCGGCTTACTATTAGACAAGGTTTCTAAATTCTAAAAATTGATACCTTTTTGATTTTCATAGTTTACCTAAACTATAAAATCCAATCAAAACCAGTCGGCAGACAACAATTTTTCGATATGCAAATTTAGAAGACATTTAATGCACTCAATTGACTTGAGCAAATAGATTTAATGTGGCGTCACACATGTTTGTCGACATACCTTTGTAAATGTATCGTGTTTATCATCTCAACCTCAGTTTAGTTTAGTTATTCTATTACTGTTAGGCATTATTCCTATAAAAACATATTATGGTTAGGCTAGGTCAGTGCATTAAACCGGAGGGTAGATACTGTTTCTGAATGCTAGAGCAAAATCTAGTGGTTTTCCTTTGGTGTTTTCATTTATTTTGATATTATCAGTTGATTTAATATTGGATCTGTTGATTTAATGTACTTAATGTAAATTTGGAAGGAAAATAAATGTTTTTTTTTTAAATAACCGATGCCGGACAGTCCTTCGGTGACCTCCGACGCCTCACGGGAGTCGCGTCGGTTCACTAACTACAGCCATTCCCCACATCACGCAGAGTTAGTGACCAAATACCAGAATCATGTGCCCTAAGCAGACGGAGAGAACCCAGAATGACCGCCTTCTGCATTTGGCCTGCTAGTCACTCGGCTGATTTTTGGCAGGCCGGTATGGTCTTCAGTTCCGAGAACAGCGTAAGCTTAACCCTTCGAGTACACCGATTATTAGGACGACCATTTTGACCGAGTAGCCTGGGTACAGCACTTGTAGCTCGTACCGGAGATGGCGATATTTGGTCCGTTTCTCCTCCTCCTTCAAGGTGATGTTAATCTCCGCAGGTGCCGAGAACTCGATGACATACATCACCTTGAGTTGATGGTCGAGGAGTACCATGTTAGGCTTATTGGCTTGGATTAGGCTGACCGTCGGGAACGAGTAGTTCCAGTAAATCCGGCATTTCTCGTTCTCTACAACGGATTAAATATCTCCGGGGACGCAAGGCAGCATTGGTGTCTGGTCTACCCCGTACGATTGCTTTAGGTGGTAGTATAGCACTCGTAATGCCGCGTTATGTCGGTGGATGTAGGCAGAAATCGCATATACGGAGCATGCAGATAGTATGTGCATAAGCGATTCCGCCGTCTGACGGCAGGTCCTGTAATTGATGTCAGGAACACGCCACACGTAGCTATGGTAGACCAACGTGTTGATAACACCGTCTTGGCAGGCCATAATAAATCCCTCAGTCTCCGACTTAAACCCGGCTGACCTTAGAAAAGCGATTGTCAGCTTGGTCGATAAACCCAGTGTTTCCTTGTTCTTATAGATGACACTATGCTGGGGTTTATCGACGTGGTGCCAAAACAGATTTTCCTGTTCAACAGCTCTAATTCGGGCTTTCAGGCGATTTGGCTGAAGTTCAGTGACTGACTCTATATCAGCACCTCGCCGGCCACCCCACTTTGTGTCGAATGCGATACCGGGTTCATCTGCGGCTCTTTTTGCTGCCTTGAACAATCCTGATCCCACTCCTACAGTTTCGTGATGTTTTACAAATCGTAAGAGCAAATCTGAGCACCTGATAATGTTACATGCCATACATGCGTACACTCCAGACTCAAGAGTCCTCGGCCCCCTGTTGACGTGAGAAGTACACACGAGGATCGGACGATCTATGATGAATACTTCTGTGTATATTCATCATCCTGCGGGTATATCTGTCTAATTGGCGCAACTTATCTATCGTTCACTTTACTACTACAACTGAGTATAGCAAAACGGGAACGGCAATCATGTTAGTTGCAGACACCTTGTTCTTCCGCGAAAGTTCGGAACTCCAAATCTTTCGGAGACGGTGTCTGTACTTGCCGCGGAGAGATTCCTTTATTTGTTTGACATCCTGGATGTGCCTTTGTTGCTCAGTGCACACCCATATATGTATAGCTCTTTCCGGCATCCAGATATCTTCGGATGCTTCAGTCTGCGAGTTGCGTATCTTCAGAGAATTTCCCGCATCGTCCTCACTTTAGGTGGATGACTTATTATTATTATTATTGTTTTTTTTTTCTTCGGTTACCCGACGCTGGACAGTCCTCCCGTGGCCTCCTACGCCTCACGGGAGTCGCGCCAGCACATTAACCTCAGCCACTCCGCACATCCCGCAGGGTTAATGACTGTAGGTTCCGGAATCGTGTGCCCTAAGCAGACGGAGAGAACCAAGAATGACCGCCTTCTGCATTTGGCCTGCCAGCCACTCGGCTGATTTTTGGCAGGCCGGTATGATCTTCAGTTCCGAGAGCAGCGTAGGCTTTATCCCTCCGAGTACACCGATTATAAGGACGACCATTTTTACTGAGTAGCCTGGATACAGCACTTGGAGCTCGTACCGGAGATCGCGATATTTGGTCCGTTTCTCCTCCTCCTTCAAGGTGATGTTTTTCTCTGCAGGTGCCGAGAACTCGATGACATACATCACCTTGAGTTGATGGTCGAGGAGGACTATGTCAGGCTTGTTGGCTTGGATTAGCCTGACAGTCGGGAACGAGTAGTTCCAGTAAATCCGGCATTTCTCGTTCTCGACAACGGACTCAATATCTCCGGGGACGTAAGGCAGCACTGGTGTCTGGTCTACCCCGTACGAGTGCCTTAGATGGTAGTATAGTACTCGTAAAGCCGCGTTATGTCGGTGGATGTAGGCCGAAATCGCATATATGGGGCATGCAGAAAGTAAGTGCATGAGCGATTCCGGCGCCTGATGGCAGGTCCTGCAGTTGATATCAGGGACCTCTACACGCCACACGCGGCTGCGGTAGACCAAGGTGTTGATAACACCATCCTGGCAGGCCATAATGAATCCCTCGGTCTCTGACTTAAGCCCGGCTGACCTTAGAAAGGCGAAGGTCAGCCTGGTCGATAAATCCAGTGTTTCTATGTTCTTATAGAAGACACCATGCTGGGGTTTATCGACATGCTGCCGAAACAGATTTTCCTGTTCGGCAGCTCTGATTCGGGCTTTCAGACGATTTGGCTGAAGTTCGGTGACTGACTCAGCATCAGCACCTCGCCGGCCTCCTCGCCCGATGTCAAATGTGAGACCGAGTTCATCTGCGGCTCTTTTTGCTACCTTGAACAATGCTGCTTCCACTCCTACAGTTTCGTGATGTTTCACAAATTGCAAGAGAGGATCTGAGCTCCTGAGGATGTTACATGCCATACTCAGTACTACTCTGCCATGCGTACACTCCAGGCTCAAGAGTCCTCGGCCCCCCCCGTTGACGTGGGAGGTACACACGAGGAACGGACGATCTAGGATGAATACTTCTGTGAATATTCATCATCTTGCGGGTATCTCCGTCTAATTGGCGCAGCTCATCTACCCTCCACTTTACTACTCCGAAGGAGTAGAGCAGAATCGGAACGGCAAGCATATTAGTTGCAGACACCTTGTTCTTCCCCGAAAGTTCGGAAGACCAAATCTTTCGGAGGCGGTGTCTGTACTTGCCGCGGAGAGAATCCTTTATTTGTGTTACATCTTGGATGTGCCTTTGTTGCACACCCAGATATGTATAGGTCTCTCCGGCATCCAGATGTCTTAGGATGCTTCCGTCTGCGAGCTGCACATCTTCAGGGAATTCCCCCGCATCGTCCTCTCTTGAGGTGGACGACTGCACATTTGTCCAACCCGAACTCCATACCAATTGCCCGCGTATATTCTTCGACCACCCTAAGAGCGTTTTGTAGTTCACGCTCTCCGGAGGCATAAAGTTTAAGGTCATCCATATAAAATAAATGGGTGACCTTATGCCTCCGGTCGCTGGGTGGCCCACATTGATAGCCGCTGGTTTGGCGGAGCCCAACAGACAACGGCAGCAGTGAGATGCATAAGAGGAGAGGACTCAGGGAGTCGCCCTGGAAAACTCCTCTCCTAAATGCCACCTGCTCTGTCGTGACCCGCTGTGCACCTGATGTTATGGTGAAGCGGGTCTTCCAGAGCGGCAGCAGCTGTTCTATGCATCTCACTAGTGGTGCTGGTACCGCAAGACATTCGAGCAAGTACAACAATAGCTCATGTGATGTTGTATCAAATGCCTTGCGGTAATCAATCCAGGCCATCGATAGATTCCGCTTGTATTGCACAGAATCCTGTGTAATACAGCGGTCTATCAGCAGGCTGTCCTTGCAACCTGCCATGCCCTTCTTGGCACCACGCTGTTCGTGTATCTGCTGGAAGACCGGATCAACAGACCTCAATGTCCTAGCGTACAAGATACGTGTAAATATCTTGTAGCAGGAGTTAAGGCAAGTGATCGGCCTATAACCAGTACGGAATCTGCTGCCCCTCGTTCAACCATGTTTTTTTTTTTTTTTTTTTTTTTTTTTTTCGGTTTCCCGATGCCGGTCAGTCCTCCCGTGGCCTCCGACGCCTCACGGAGTCGCGCCGGCGCAACCATGAGTATTATTGTTATTATTATTATTATTATTATCATTATTATTATTATAACCACACGCACGTTAATTTTAGATTTATTTATTTCTGAGCGTCAAATTTATCTTACATTCAGCACCACGTTGAATGTAATTTTTTTCTTCTGGTATTTATCTAAAGTATCTCAGATAAAAGGAAATGTTCATATAATGGAATATTGAACTACACACATATTGATGGAATGAGTTGTTATATAGAAATAGTGAAATGCTCAACAACACAATATAAAATAAAATTGTACCACATATGGAGATCAATGATTCGAAGATAGAAGCTGTAGCAAGTAAGTGATATACTTTGATCATTTTCCAAAGCCTTTCTATAATAAAAGTTTATTTATGTTTGCTCGGATTCGATATTAGCAAATAACCATTTTCGGAAAGTTTTCCGCTGTGCCTTAAGTAAATCGAGTGAAACTGCAAAAGTATCTTACGTAGGCAAAATATGATTTACTTGACTTTATCATATGTTTAAGAGTGATATTTCTAAATGCAGACCAGATAATTTCTCCGCAAAATTTATGTACAAAATAGTACATTTATTATTCTCTCTTCTAATGTATTAACAAATACGTAACAAACATTATTTTTAAATAACCACTTTGCCATAACGAATATTGTATTATTTAAAAGATAATATGCACATTATGTAAGGAAGAACTACCATTATGGCAGCCACATTCAAACTTTAAAGACTTCACGGATTTCTATATCTATATATCTTCAGTGTAATTTTAATTAAAATACTAATAAACCCTTGATAATTATCGTAGATGTTGTCAACATATGTCAGTTGAATTACTGCTTTAAGCGAAATCAAACTAGTGACGCGATGATGATGAAACAATATGATGTGCCCGATGGGTCAAGACAGAACAGGTGGCATTTAGATGTGAAGTTTTTCAGGGTGACTACCTGAATTATCTTTTCTGCATCTCACTGCTGACGCTTTCCGTTAGACTCCGACAAACCAGCGAATATTAATGTGCACCACCCAGTGACCGAAGGCAAAAGGTCATTTGGTATATAGATGACCCTATATTGTATGCTACCAGAGAGTGGGAACTACAAAACACTCTTAGGATGGTCGAACAGAACGCAGGTAGCTTGTAGAATAATAGAAAGATGGTGCGGCGAAACAGGTCTCTCAGCCAATCCATCCAAGACTGAGGTGATCCTTTTCACCAAGAGAAAAAAAATGGAGAATTTTAGGGCACCAACCATGTATAGTAAACCTCTCGCTCTTGCGGAGAAGGTTAGATACCTGGGAGTGACCCTAGATAGTAAACTGTCATGGGGGCCGCAGATCGACAACGTCATCAAAAAGTCGACTGCAACCTTCTGGCAATTGCGTCGAGCGGTAGGTAGGAACTGGCGCCTCAACCCTCGGATCCTACATTATGTAGCACACCATCTCTGGTGTGCTACACAGATGGATCTCGGATGGCCACTAGATCGTCATCCGGGGCGGGAATATACCTGGAAGGCAAAGAAGTACAGGAGAGCTTTGCTCTAGGTTCGTACACCACAGTCTTCCAGGCAGATGTTTACGCCATCCTAGAGGTGGCCGGTAAGGCTGAGGTAAGAAGTGGGGTGGAACAGATGATATACATCTGCTCCGATAGCCAGGCTGCTCTAAAAGCGGTGTGCTCCCCCAGGACGAGATCACTTCTCATCCAGGAGTGTGAGGATGCCCTAGAAGAGCTTGCAAGGCATAAACAAGTGAGACTGGTGTGGTCCCGGGACATACCGGAGTTCCAGGCAACGCGAAGGCCGATGAATTGGCTAGACTTGGAGCCGAGGAAACCTGTCTCGGGCCTGAGCCTATGTTAGGCATTACAAGAAGGCAGGTCACAACGGCCATCAATGAGTGGACATACGAGACACTGAGGAAGCATTGGAGGACCAACAGGGCCTGCAAGCAAACCCGAGATTTTGTGACTGGGCCGAACAAATCGAGATCGGCCTGGTTACTGGGCCGGAGTGGGAAAACTTTGAATCTTTTAATCGGAGTTCTGACAAGCCACTGCTGACTTAGGAGGCATCTATCATTAATAGGTATTGAGGAAGACCCATCATGTCCAGGATGCGACAGTGGTGAAGAAACATATTACCACATTCTGGGACAGTGTGAAGCGTTTGGGCGCCTGAGACATAGTATATTCGGTTCTGAGGCGCTTCTAAAAGAGGAGATGAGCTCCCTCGCAATGAGTGACATCTTGACCTTCATCAGAAGATCGGAAAGATTCGACGAAGGAGCAAGAGACACACATGGCTGAGTACACAGCTGGGGGTTGGTAAAAAGGGGCCGCCTGCGGCCTACTTGCCAGGCGTCAGCCTCCCCACCATTACCATTACCATTAGGGTGGTCGAAAGGTACACCCGGGCAATTGGTCTGGAATTTGGGATAGACAAATGTGGACTCGTTCATCTCAAGAGGAAAATACGACGCAAGTAATTGTCTAACAATGTGCAGCTCACAGACTGAAGCATCCTGCAACATCTGGATGTCAGAGAGACCTATATATTCCTAGGTGTGCAACAAAGGCATATCCAGGATGTGAAACAAATAAAACATTCTCTTCACGACAAGTATAGATTCCTACTCTGAAAGATTCAGTCAATTGAACTTTCAGGAAGGAACAGGTGTCTACAACTAATATGCTTGCCGTTCCAATTCTGCTCTACTTCTTTGGAATAGAAAAGTGGACTATAGATGAGCTGCGATAAATTAGACAGAGATACCCACAAGTTGATACATATTCACATAAACATTCATTCTAGATTGTCCGTTCCTGGTAGCTCACACGTCAATAGGGGGTTGGGGCAGAGGACTCTTAAGCATTGAGTGTATGCGTAGCATAGTAGTACTGAGTATGGCATGGACGGGAACTCGGTAAAATATCACGAAACGGCAGAATTGAACGCAAGATTGCTCATGGCAGGAGAAAGAACTGTATACCAACTCGATTTCGTATACGATTGCAAGCGAGGAGGCCGGCGATACATGCTAATGCTGAGTCGATCATTGGGCTTCGGATGATTCGCATGAAAGCCCGCATCAGCACCACCGAACAGGGAAATCTGTTTCGGAAGTATGTCTATAAACCACAACACAGTATCTTTTATAAGAACATAAAAACACTGGGTTAATTGATAACATTCACTTTTCTAACGTCAGATGGGTTTAAGTCGGAGACCAATTTATTGTGGCCCCTGTTGTATACCGCAGTTCCGATATCAACTGTCGTCAGGCGCTGGAATCGCTCATGCATTTACTTTCTGCATGCCCCATCTTTGCAATTTCGGCCTAAATCCGCCGGCATAACGCGATATTACGGGTGCTCATAAGAAATCTACAGCCTGTAACTCTGTGGAATGTGGCAAGTGCCTGTAGTTAATTTGCCGGCGCGACACCCAAGCGTATGGGAGTCCGGAGTTGGGATATTGGGAAACAATAAGAAAAAAAATTGAATGAAAATGTGTCTAATAGCACACTTAGAAGACTAAAAAATATGGGCACACAACAATTTTAATTAATTTTTCTTATTTACCGATTACATTATTTTTTTAAAGTTTTCCTTGGATTCTTATAAGGTTGATATTTATTTAGTATTTTCTTTCAAATTTAAACCTCGTATTTACAAAAAGTCATTCATTTATTTAAAATATATTATGATGGTGTTTGTAAGTTGTTTCTTTAGTCAATTTAAGATATTTCCATCCATCCATTAATAATTATAATTTACCTAGTGTTTTGCATTTCAAATCTCACTGATGTAAAATTGTAACCACATTCTTTGAGCTATGAAAGATACGTATCTTTGTATAAATGAAATAATCTGCAATAGTATAAGAAGTATAAAAAAAATCACAGATATTCTGCTGTAAAGGAATACCTTGTTTTATTTCTAAAATGAATTTGTTAAATATTTTTAGTATACAAAGGATCGTTTCAAATTAAATTAAATTTCATGCCTTGATGTTTCAGTTCTATGCAAAAAATGAGAAACAGTGTAAATAATCAGTATTAACTTTTTGTTGGGTAAGTAAACCAACAACTGTAATGGCTTTAAGAATATGCAAAACACTTATTTAGTTTCCAGCATTCCAGAGGAAGAAATTAAAACCGACAACTTAAAAAATCGAGACTTGTTAGACGATTATGGATAGTTTGGCATTACTTTTTTAAAAATGCAGTGGATAAAAATTAATAATATTGATTTTTACACAAGACGTTTAAAATACTGTAAATTTTCTAATCAAGTCTCACACACAATGCAATTTTATTTTATTCGTTAACCCAAGTAACATCAGAATAAACACCGTTCGTGTGTTCTTGAGTAATCTACTGTCATTAATTTGATGATAGAGAACCATTCTCGGGTTCTTATCCACGCTATATGTAAAACGATCTGGATGTTTTCGTCATCTTGTGATTTGCATCTAATAAATTGTGACATTATAAATTAAATTATGTTCCTTTTTATAATCCTGGATTGATCAGATGTGCCAGGTCTAGTTGAAAACAATAGTATTGGCTGGGGATAAATCGAGTACAAATCTATTTTTGCATATTATGTCTTTCGGTTTGGCCCATGTAGATTTCCTCTCATAATCGTAGGACACTACTAATTGCCTGTTTAGTTGAGTTAATACATGTTCATTCTCTGAAAATTGATAAACGAGCAGGGGCGGTTCTAAACCTCAAGAAATTGGGGGGCCTAAATAATAAAACCCATTTTGGTATAATTTCATTAGTAACCTCGTTCGTAAAGATTTTCAATACTTATTTTTATTCTCATTTATGTTCATTTCATAATAATTTTTAGATAACAGTCATGCAAATTTCTAAAATTACGTCATAATATGCGCAAATGTACCTAATTCATACTTCCGAAATTTAATATTTTCTTAGCCGTTTATTTTGGATATCACAAAGGGGACGGTCCTTGCCGACCACTGTATATAAATTCTTGTTGCTAACGCATTTTTTTATTTAATTTGTAAACGTAGCTCGAGAAGTTAGGGGCCTGGACCCCCAGAACCTTTGCAGAACTGACTCTGAACGAGGGCGTCTTTAAGTTCTTCACGATTCAATGCCATTTTATTTGAAGAGTTTCTTGAGAGATACCGTTAGACACCAGTCGCAGGCGAAGACAAACGCTATCAAAACGCTTTAACAAGTCGTATGAGCTTCTTTCTGTTTACGTCAAAACAGGTATTATAGGATATATTAAATATTTACAGTAACAAAGCTATGAATTTTACAATTCCATTTCAATTTTTATCTAATCTGGTTTGTTGAGGAGCCTCTCATGCGGCAATTAAATTTTAGTATTTAAAAAAAAAGGATGTATTAGCGGAATTTCCTTAATAATAATCCATTTCAGCATTATCTTCATTTCTCTCATTAAATGAAAACAGCGTTAGTCAAAAAATAAAAGCAAGATAATTCTTTATAACCACTCAATCATAATAATTATAAATCAAGCATGATAACAGTAATGAGGATATATTTTAAATTAATATTCTCTGAATGTTCGGCGACTCTGTGCAAGCGTATTTTATCATTCCTGATTTTTATTATTGTTCTTTTATTGACTACTTTATTTAAATTGGGTACTACTATAAAATGAACAGAAGAAAACAGATTTCGCGCTCGAAGAGCAATATAAAAATGTAAATAAAACCTTTGGAAATAGAAATTTCATTAAAAGAGCCATTAATTAAATTGTTAAAGGTTCAAACGGACCCTTTTAAATACCTTCCGTTATTAACCAAAATATATTTAAACTTTTCATTAATGTTAACGCACCTGTGTTTATTTCATTTAGGTTGATTAACTTTATGTCACGATTTGACCAGAGAATACACTCAGAGCTGTTACTTTCCAGAAGTAAAATATATTCTTAAAGTATCCAGGATTTTTACTTAATATGAAATATTAATTCCGAATAGATGAGTAACAGATAGATTCTTACACCTACCACTCTTTTACCTTACCTTACCTTATCTTACTTTACCTTATCTTCATCGTTATCCCAACATAATACAGAACTACAGAAAGTTAATTCTATAAACGTCCGTTTAGTAACAGTTATGCAAAAGTTACATTTTGAGGCCAACTAGCGATATTTCTTAGGAGGCTGTATAGCTGCCGCAATATAAAGGTTTCAAGGTCATTTGTGATTTAAAAGAGAACATGTATCGTTTATTTTTTTTGTAAGGAATAAAATCTAAAAGGCAATAAATTGCTCCCTCCGTATAACCCGTCCATTCATTCAAGTAAACATAAAAGGTGTTTCAATAAAAGCGCAGGATTTGAATTACGCGCCAGTTTGGTTGTCATGATGTCATAATATTATGACATCATTGGGCCGTTTTTCTTCGAAGGCGAGGCAAGTAATGCAGTAACGGTGAATGGCGAACGTTATCCTGCTATGATAACCCAGTTTTTTGTGCCTCAGTTGGAATATATCGCTCTCGACGACATGTGGTTTCAGCAGGACGGTGCCACTTGCCATACCGCCCGTGAAACATTGACGGTCTTGCGCGAGTCTTTTCCTGGTCGTGTCATCTCTCGGTTTGGTGACCAGAATTGGCCGCCACGCTCTTGCAATTTCACACCTTTGGGCTTTTGGCTGTGGGGCTATCTGAAGTCACAGGTTTATGCCAACAAGCCCGCGATCACCGAAGCGTTGAAGGCCAAAATTAGACGCTATATCATCGAAATACCGCTACACCGTTATTCAAAATGTCACCAAAAGAGTACGCATGTGCCAGCAAAGCCGTGGCGGCCATTTACCAGATATGTTATTCCATACATAACTCCCAAATGTCTAAATTATAAATCAATAAATATTTCAATACTTTGCTACAGAAAGCCATGTTTTATTGAAACACCCTTATATTGTCCAGCAACCAAGCTGCGAAAAAATGTATTTAAGATTTTAGATTGAAAACCTTTATGTTGCGGCAGCTGTACATAATTTGCAAACCATTTTTTATGCAGTATGTGTATTGGAGCTCCACCACATAACCTTCGAGATGTCTCTAATTATTTAGAAAACAGATTTCAAAATAGAGTCATTTCGACATATGGGCCCACAAGATGGCTTGCCAGATCACGTGACCTAACCTCTTTGGATTTTTCCTGTGGGGATACGTCAAAGAACGAGTATATTCATCATCCTCAAGAAACCTTCAGGATTTGGAAATCAAAATTCGCCAAGCTTTTGCAACAATAACTGCGCAAATGTTAGAACGGGTGGCAAGGGAAACCATCAGTAGGACTCAAAAATGTACTGAAATTGAACCAAATCATTTTGATCAATTGCTATAATTTTGTTTTTCCCTATATTACAAATAATTATTAATAAATTCTGTCAATTTTATTTAATCTCTGTGTATTTTTTTAACAGTACCAATTGGTAAATGTAGCATCTACAAAAATCCAATAATTTCAAAGTAAAAGTCTAGTCTAAACTAGACGTATTATACATCACATGAAATGTTAATGTTTTGGGCTTTGTTGGTGCAAGTAAAGAAATATGGTTACCATTCAAATAAATTGAATAAAATCCATTTGCTTTTTATGTTTTTTTTCGAAAAATTGTTTTTCAATTGAAAATAGTGTTTTTAGCATGAAATGCGACAATACAAATGAAGGTGATATATCAGATTCAAGGCCTTCTGGGTAAATTCTTTGAAAACACAATCTTGCAGTTGCCAACTTAGCTTCTTCACTTTTTCGAGTTTATGACGACATTTTGAAAACAATTACCTAATTGTGATACATCGTTGTAACGAGAATTTCATGAGGAATCTACATATGCAAATAAATATATAGGTTGCCATTTAAAAATCAAAATCTGTTGCTACTTCCGGTTGCACCGGAAGTGATATTTTTCACTTAATAAGTGCAAAATGTGGCTCTTTGTGTCACAAATGATATGCCAAAATTTCAAAATTGTATTACTAAAATCAACCGAGAAATTGGAACGGGACTAATCTCGTTGTCACTCGGTATGTCCTGTGGTTACCCGGTATATGTGAGAGGCCCCGTATTCTTTTAGTCTTGCTTCTATAAATAAAATACGTGCAAATCAGTAAATAACTAACAAGTAAATGCACTTTAGTAGTATACTGTTAGACTTTATTCATCGTGAAGATTTAAAAAGCAGAATGAAAACAAAAGTATTTTGCTTCGCATCCGTATTTTAATTATATTTTGTTTCGTCTCTTTCTCCGATAAGGACAATTTTATCTTAAACAGTAGTACGACTTTTAAACTGTTTAAAACGAGTTAAACCGTTTTACTTTGCGAATTATATAAACTGAAAATGCTGACTTTATTTTCTGGATTACCTTATACTGGGTAGTAAAAAAACGCAATGTTCTAATTCTATTTATATTTCATTTAACTATTACACAGTTTTTGAAACCTCAAGAATCAAAGGTGACAGCTATCTGTTTACATATTTCCATGTGAGACATTAGACGTATTTATAACTGTTTTAATAAAATAATAAAGGATTCTTTCAGTTCTTCTCGTGTTTTTTACTTCCTCTAATTGTTTTGCAAAATACCAGTTAAAATGCTTGTCATGTTACAACTCTCACAAAATTAAAATCGCCACATGGAAAACTATAATAAATACAAGAATGCTTTTACATTAAATAAATTTAAAATTAATATAACTTTTTGATATTTATATATGTATACCTTTGTTACATTTTCTTATTTGTTTTTTATCTGTGCTTATGTTATTTAAATCAGTGTATATCGTATACACGTTCTTATATAAATTTGCATATCGCATATGTATATGTTATATAAGAATTTGCATATTAGTACATCATAATATTAAACACTTTTTTAATTATCAAATATTAAAAAATGTAGAATGTGACAATATACACAGTACTTTCATTTCAAAACCAGCCACCTTGACAACTCAGGACCCTAACTGAGCCGCAGACTCAACTTGAATCGAGTTGCCCTCAGTCGAAACACAAATTTAAATATAAGCGCAACGTCGCATAAAACTTAATCAAGTGGTTGCCCCCCTAGAAAACTAAATCGACGTATTTCTCCTCCAATTCGTGTCTACTTCATATCTAAGTGGCTTGTTTTAAAATGAGAGCACCATATTAGCTTCTAAATATCTTATGACTCATTAATGAATAGTTCTGCAAAATATACACCACTATCCTAGAATTTATCAGTAATTCGGTGTTTAAATATTTGACTTGCCTTTTCAAAAAATCTACAAACAAATGTGGAAAGGGAAATTTGAGTTTCTAAGGCCCTCCCACCACATAAACTTCAAACTGGCTTTGAATTATTGCATCTGTAGGAAATTAGTTTTGTTTAAAATGTTTGTCAAAACTTTTTATTACATTGCCATATTTGCTGGGCACGCACGTATTATAAATTATATTATAGCTTGGTTGAACTTTTGTAGTTAGTAAAATTGTTTGCTTAATTGTAACGTTACACTCGCCTAAATTTCAATTTAATTACCACCTAGGTATTAGAAGGGCCAGTATTTTACACACATTTTGCCACTTCCATTTAGATAACGGCATTCAGTAAACTTTATTTTTATGTAAGAAATATACCACAAACCGCATCAGACTTTAATTATTTCTTCAATAAAAAACAGAAAAAACTTTATTTCCTATTTTTTATTTCTAGAGGACTTCCAGCTAGGTACATGGACAATAATTTATCCTACGTTTCGTCCGAGTTTTCGGACTTTTTCAAAGGTTAAAAGCTAAAAATAATGGTTTTACATAAGTCTTAAATTAGATTAGTGACAGAATGCATATCTAAAAAAGTGTTTTCTTACCTAATATAAATTTACTATTTTAATTTCATTGTATGGGTGGATTTTATTTTGTTTTTTTTATTTGATAGGTATGTGATGTACGTGTAGTTCGACGAGTTAGGCAGAGAATGATCAGTATTTGGTGTCGTCGTTGATCTGTTTCTTTTTAAGAGTAGGTAATAATAACAGCTGATAGTAGATTTATGGTCCGAGTGACAGAGTTATTGTAAATATTCTCATGATATTGGATAGCCGTTGAGAAGAAGTTTTACAGTTAGCACATATACAGGATGTATAAAAATTGTTACTATTGAATAAGATTGCGATATATGCTACTTAGATTTTCTATATCTGTTTGATAATTTACTGTGTTTTTTTTGTTGTTTTGTATTTCGGCCATTTCCAAAAACATGCGTTTTTTGGTATTTCTATCTTTATGCAGTATGGTTGTATCCGGAAAGTTAAAACTGTGTGAATTATTTTTTTTTATTTTTTATAAAATTCACTTGCCAAATAATCAGCAACAGTAGATATTAAATGTGTGAAAGTACCTACTGCGCTACCGAGCTTGGTAACGCAGTGGCTTAAAATCCCTGTATGCCGACTCCCGGATTCAAATTCCTGCTTGGATCCTGACTTAGTGGAAGGAATGTGTGTCCGCGTTTTTCAATAGTATAACCTCCACCTGTACAGCTCCGACTTTGGATTTTAGCGTTGTCTAATTTATGTGGTGAGGTGTTTTTTTATGTTGCGCAAAACCCAGAACAATAATGCTTCCCATGTTATGAACTGCTCCATTAATGCAATAAGTGTTCAAAATGGTAATTTTCTGCGGCTTCGCAGTGCCCCCGTTGATCACTCAGTTCTCTAAGTCTTCCAAACTAGCGGGTTTGTTTCTGTAAACTACAGACTTTAATAACTAAAAAGGGTTTAAGTCCGGTAAACGTGGTAGCCACTCAATGTGTTCTCTTTTGCCAATCCATCGTTGTGAAAATCCATTTTACTGCAATAATACATTATTGCTAGGTAATCGTTGATATAATCTCATTACGAAGGTCTAAATAGCCATTTGCAGTGAGGTTTCTCGCAAAAATGAAGGATTTGTAATGTGCATTCCAATAATTTTAGCCCAAACATATAACTGTTATCGGTGCTTGCATCCAGTAAGGATTTAAATCCGATCAATATCAAGGAGTTGTACCGGTTAAGACAATGTGTGATTATTTATGCCATCGTTACAAATTCTGACATATAGCTTCGCATTTATGTATTTCTAGAAAAAAATAATAAAATAATTATTGGGAATTACACAAGCATTCTTTTAAACCTAACATGATCAATAATAAATACCCATAGTTTTTTTTTATATTTTTACTGTCATTCTTATCCGAATGTACTAGTATGAAAATGTTAAGTATACAATTAATTAAAAACAATACTATTAAAATAACCACTAAATCTAGGAGCAAGGATTGCATTGAATAAAATAGCAGTGTTCTTAGTATTAGATGCAAAAAAATATTAAGATTAAAAAAAAATCTTAAGACCAAAAAGACAAATGTTCACACTTAAGAAATGATTTCCTCAGTTATAATACAAAAACAGAAATCTCTAGTCCGATACATATCCACTTTCATTCTTCCTTTGCCTCTGTGCCTTATATACCAAAGGTATCAGAAAACATCTCAAACGTATTAAAAAAACATAATATATCAATACCAGATAAACCGCATAACACGACAAAAAAATTCTTCACAAAACTTAACCCTAAATTACATCCAAAAAACGAAACTAATACAGTTTCAAAATAGACTGCAATAACTGTAACAGCACATATATAGGCCAATCTAAACAATACCTACACAAAAGAATATACATACATAAATATAATATAAAAACAGCGAATCCAAATTCTACAGTGCTTACGAAACATGTATTAGACTACAACCATAGTTTTGACTTTGACAATATAAACATACTAGAAAGAGAACTAAACTACCACCAAAGGACAATACATGAAATGCTACAAATTAAAAGATATAATATCACAATTAACAACTATACAGATATTGAGAATTTAAGCAAAACGTATTTCTGCCTATTAAGTTAAATATAAAGGGGGATAATATGTAATACACTTATAAAAATAAAAACTAACAAGTTTTTACATCTTTCCATCAAGTTCACACATAAAATAAATTGTTTAACCCTAATAATTCACACCACCAATGTAACAAAATATCACATCTAATAATACACACTGAATCACACTTCTTCACAGTTAACTTTAAACAAACCGCACCACAAGCCAGAAAAATTTCAGTCACATATAAACATCATCATCTGCAATAGTTATAAAATGTAAAATTGTACCAAAATAATCAGTATTGTAAGTGCATAACATAACATAGCATAACCTTATAATTTATGTGTAATTATTTGTAGTTTTCTGACGATGGTTGTAATAAACCGAAACGTAAGAAAATAAATATTGTTTCTTATTTATTTAATGACCGAAAGCCCGGGATATTTCTACATCATTCCAATTGTTGTATTAAATAAAACATATTATTTAATAGAACATGAGGATATATAAACCTTAAGCCACTGAAGTTTTCGCTATCAGGGGTAGTTTCCAGGTAAAGCATTATATATATTGCAAATATGTTACCAAAATGAGAATATTCTGTTTTTGTAAAGTGGTGTTAAAATGCCTTTGAACCTTAAATTAAAGGTGTGTACAAAGTGATTCAAATTCGAGTGTTTTCATAGAGATTTCTCTTTATGTGAAATAACTATAAGTTGACTTTAGCATTAACCATAATATTGACCGTCGCGTCGGTTTCACTATCTTTCGAAAGGGATGGAAAACTGTATCTGCCATATAAGCTTATTAAAGATCCTTACCTACGACAATGTGGGTGTTGGGCGAAATTTCCACTTGTAAAAGTGCTCAGTTTATATATATATATATATATATATATATATATATATATATATATATATATATATATATATATATATATACATATATATAAAATTAAATATGATTTGAAGGAAACAACTACTCAGCAGGCAAATACCCCGACCTGCATTGAATTACACCTTCAAATCATGATAGATGGAAAGCCGATATCATTTGTCAATTCCTAACCAGACATAGATCGATTTCGAACTTATTTGTTCTCTTCAGTATGCCATAGGTTATGGAACAGACAAATGATAGTGGCCAACCTGCTAGTTATATACTAACTAAGATGAAGTGAATAGTGGTGAGAGGTATGAAACTTCTCATATGGTCTGAATGCTACTATCCGACCGACATCCTAGATGTCTCTGTGGCGGATAGCGACTTGGCATCACAGCAAGTACCGAGAGCGGCGACCCCTAGCCCAGGTGGACTAAACTAATGTTATTAAATATGATTTGAAGGAAACAACTACTCAGCGGGCAAATACCCCGACCTGCATATATATATATATATATATATATATATATATATATATATATATATATATATATATATATATATATATATATATATATATATATATATATATATATATATATATATATATATATTTTTTTTTTTTTCTTTTCTTGACCGTTAATATCAAATAATATCTGATAGTTTTTTTATGGAGATTTCGGTCAGGTATAGCTAATTTTATTATTTTTTTCTAACGTTTCGGTTTATTACCATCATCAGAGAACTACAATTAATATAATATTTTAAAAACATAGTTAAGTAAATTGTAATGTAAAATAACCATAACTATGTTTTTAAAATATTATATTAATTGTAGTTCTCTGATGATTAGTTAATAAACCGAAACGTTAGAAAAAGCTAATAAAATTAGTTATACCAGACCGAAATCGCCACAAAAAAACAACTATCAGGTATTGTATTAAAAGCATTTTAGAAAATGATATTAAAATACTAATAGCTTGCTGGCTTCTAAGTCTTCAGGATTATGGCTTTTAGATAATATGATCCGTGGAAAAAGAATAAATTCAAAAAATAGACTGTATAAGAAATAATTGAACGATGTTAATTTGCAATTGTAAGTAAAATTTATACAGAGAATTTCAAGAAGAATTTGCATGTGAAAGATTCGCACATTTTTCGAATTAGCATTAAATATAACATCTTTTCAAGCAAGTGAAATTTTAAATTCAATCCTCTATGAGGTAAGCTGTGTATGGGGAAATCGACTATAAATATTTGCTGGTTTAGCAAAGATAGACTCATGTTTATAAATTATTTTTAAAATGTTTGAAAAAACCAATATTCTTGGAAATCTGCTATAAATCACTATGTATAACGAAACAGACAAAATCATTGTCTACACAAAAAAGTTTGCGCATCATAAATAGATGTTTTGCTAGAAAATATTTAAATATGAGATTTAGACCCAGAAAACGCATGTAATTTAAACTACGATGTAACATAATATTTATTATAGGTTTACCTGTATCTCAGATCTGGGATATTCTTCTGTAAAGTTCGATGTGACTACTACTTGTACCAACTACTTAAAATTTCTCCAACTTTTAAAACATATATCTGATATGTATTTCGTTTTCCGAGCTGAAACTTTTTTACTTCTCAGTTTTCCAACTGAAAAAAAACCTTGATAAGCGAACAATATCTGTTTAAGGGTTCCTTCTTACAATAAATTACTAACCCACCTGAAACATATTTCACAAAAGTTTTAATTTATTGGATATTAATTACTCCAACTTTCCGCGTGCGCTTGGAAAAGTTTGTGGTTCATTTTACATAAGATTTAAAAAAAGTAACTTTAAATGCCAAAATAGAAAAAACTAATGGTATTATAATTTTCTCCTGATTTTAATCTCTATAGAATGTTAAGCTTCTGCAATTAGTTAAACTTAGTTTTAGGATAAAAATTTTCTGAAATACTACTAAACTATTTTTAAAACTCTTAAAACATTGGAGCATCTTTTAATTCTTAATGCATAAACGTACACATGAGATAAAATTGTTTTAAATATAATAACAAAAGAAAAAACTACATAAAAACTGCAGTCTAAGAAATATATACAGAACAATCTCGAATAGTGTAAATGTACGATTTATTACAAATTACAAAATTAAATCCACAATCTTTATTTGTCAAACCGTATAATATGTTCCAATTACTCATGTGGTGGTAAGACCAAAAAAAAAAGTTCAAATTTAATTAATGAAAATTCTACATTGTCACTTTTCTATTAATTTTGTAACAAAATTTCAAGTATTTTAGATATATGAAGGAAATTTGCTTTTTAATGTTTCAAAAATATTTTATTAGAAACTCTACACGTGTTTCGGCTTTTTAGGCCTTTGTCAAGAGTACAGGGAATACTGAACAGTAAAATTTGTGTCCATTGCTTATATAACTACATCTGGTACCTACTATAAAACTATTGTAAAGTATGTTTTTATAAGTGGAATATTACTTTATTTTTTTAAATCTAAATTATTTTATTTAAAATATGGTGGCCGGTAAAAATTTGTTGTTCATTCGTTAAGTTTTTATTATTTTTAACAGCTTTACTTATTTCTAATTGTTCTAATAGATCAAGTTTCTTTCCTTTCTTTTCCGAATGGAGTAATTTGACATTATTTAAATCGATAAAATGATTGTTTTCTATACAATGTGTTGACATGCCCGTACTATATACATTGTTTACAATAGATTTCCTGTGTTCATCGATTCGCTTTTTTTACATTTCGTCCAGTTTGTCCAATGTATATAGCATCACAGTCACTACATTTTAACTCATATACTCCTGTTTTTTGTAGTTTTTTCAGTTTTATCCTTATTATTAATTAACATTTTACCTAAATTATTTTTATTTACTGAAATTGTTCTACATCCTAGTTTATTCAGTTTATTACTAACTCTATTGCTGATCTTAGGCCTATAATTAATGCATTTATATCTCTTATTGCATTCCTGAGAAGAAGCGGCATAAAACTCTTTACGTAATGTTTTCTTTTGTTTGTTTTTTAATAGTTTATCTATTAGGTTTTCTTTATAACCATTGTTTTTCGCAATTTGTTTGATTACGTTAACTTCTTTTTTAAAATTCTCTTCGCTTAGTGGAAATGTTACTAGACGATGTATGTAGCTGTGGAATGGTGCCATTTTTATTTGCAATGATTGTTTAGATTTACTATGAATTATTGTATCTGTGCAAGTAGGTTTACGATAAATGTCAAACTCTAATCTATTATTGATATTTTTTATATTAATGTCTAAAAAGTTTAAACCCTCGTCATTTTCCATTTCTAATGTGAATTGAATTTTCTGATTGAGTGAATTTAGAAGACTTAAGAATTTATTTAATTGCCTTTCCGTACCTTTCCAAATACAAAACACATCATCTACATAACGGGTCCAGAAAAATATGTTTTCAACTAAAACGTTTTTTGTATTAAACAGTACATTTTCAAAATCGGACATAAAAATTTCAGCTAGTAAGGGAGATATGGGTGAACCCATTGGTAATCCGTCCAATAATTTATAAATTTCCCCGTTAAATTTAAAATAATTTTGGTTAGTACAAGTTTTAATCATTAAATTTAGTTGTTTCTTAATATCACTGTCAATATTGGAGTTATTTAGAAGTTTATCTATTATTTTAAATAATGTCTGCAACGGGATTGACGTAAAAAGACTTTTTACGTCGAACGAAACTAATTTTGCATTACTAGGAACTGTGAGATTTTTTACTTTTTCTATAAATTGAAAAGAATTTTTAATAGAATACTTAGATTCGAATCTTGTGAGGGAAGGCAATAAGATATTTAATTCCTTGCAAAGTTTAAACGATGGGGCATTTACGTAGGATACGATTGGTCTAATGGGTATTTCTTTATGAATTTTAGGAAGTCCATAAAATAGTGGCGGTGAGGGATTCATTATTTTGAATTTATATATTTGATCTGGTGGGATAATTGATGCACATTGTTTTATGGTTTCTAACGTGTTTGCTTGATACTTATTGGTTGGGTCCTGATTTAATTTTATTATTTCATTTGTGTTTAAAATTGAAAATATTTTTTGTGTTATACTCATTTTCTGTTAAAATTGTTATTGTGTTACCTTTGTCAGCTTTGCAAAGAATTAAATTGTTATCTTGAATTTTCTTTTTTATACTTTTTACACTGGCTATTTCTGTTTTATTATTTTTACATGATTCTATGTTATTGAATAAATTTACAATGCTAAGTTTGTCCTCAATCTGAATATTACTTAAAGAGTTTAAGGCCAATTCTGTATTTACTGCAAGTAATTCTACTTCTTGTTTATTAGATATATTAGGCGAATATTTTAAACCTTTCTCTAATAAATTAATTTCATTACAATTAAATTCAATTTCAGTAAGGTTGACTAATCTAGGATAAAATTTAAAAGTGGAAATACAAGAACTATTTACAGGGATATTAGAACTATTAACAAAATTTGTCTTACTTTTTATTAAATTTTGAAGTTTCTTGTAGTGATTTCTGTATTGTGAGTGAACTATATCCTGAATCTCTTCTCTGATTTGACGGTCCAAATGTTGAAAAATGAAAAAAATTTTCTTTAAGTAATTCAACATGTATTAACTTTAAATGGAGTCCTAGGTTGTTTCTTCGAATGTACCAATTTTTACGTTCTAAATCCTGCCATATTTTGTAGGTCATTTCTGTAGCCTGTTTCGCTTCTATTGAATTATGATTGCACTGTATTTTCATATGCTTCGGTGTAATTTTATGTTTTAAACACTCGCCGATGAACCAAATGTGATTTGAACACTTTTTTAGCTTTAATAAGCATCTTCTGTATAAAACCGCTAATTTTGCTGCTCTAGCACTTTTAATACACTGAACTGATTCTGCGGTTGGCTCCTTGTGAAACATTATTAAATATTTTAGATATATGAAGGAAATTTGCTTTTTAATGTTTCAAAAATATTTTATTAGAAACTCTACACGTGTTTCGGCTTTAGGTAAAATGTTAATTAATAATAAGGATAAAACTGAAAAACTACAAAAAACAGGAGTATATGAGTTAAAATGTAGTGACTGTGATGCTATATACATTGGACAAACTGGACGAAATGTAAAAAAGCGAATCGATGAACACAGGAAATCTATTGTAAACAATGTATATAGTACGGGCATGTCAACACATTGTATAGAAAACAATCATTTTATCGATTTAAATAATGTCAAATTACTCCATTCGGAAAAGAAAGGAAAGAAACTTGATCTATTAGAACAATTAGAAATAAGTAAAGCTGTTAAAAATAATAAAAACTTAACGAATGAACAACAAATTTTTACCGGCCACCATATTTTAAATAAAATAATTTAGATTTAAAAAATAAAGTAATATTCCACTTATAAAAACATACTTTACAATAGTTTTATAGTAGGTACCAGATGTAGTTATATAAGCAATGGACACAAATTTTACTGTTCAGTATTCCCTGTACTCTTGACAAAGGCCTAAAAAGCCGAAACACGTGTAGAGTTTCTAATAAAATATTTTTGAAACATTAAAAAGCAAATTTCCTTCATATATCTAAAATATTTAATAATGTTTCACAAGGAGCCAACCGCAGAATCAGTTCAGTGTATTAAAATTTCAAGTCTCAAGTAAACAACAGTGGTCAGATATACACACAACATAATATACCACATATACACACATTACTATAGATAGAATATTTTGTTACAAAATAATAAAAAATAATAATAAGTTAGAATTAATTAAAAAATACTTTGCTTTTATGTTTTTGTGTAACACAGACAATTGTATGGGCTGCACGTTTTCATATATCAAAATGACATTTCTCAGAAATTCAAAAATCCCTTTAAGCTGATGCTACCGGACGGGGGAGTGCATAATGTTTTTACAGAATTAAAGAATTCTTATAAATAAAGAAGTTATGGCCGAAAAACGAATAGCCTGTATACATATACACAGGGTGTCCGGAAATTATGAGCAACAAATTTAGGGGGTGATTCTACTATGAAAATAATGGTACAAGTTCATGTAACCCTTTTTCGAAATCTCAATATTAACGAAGTTACATAAATTTAAGGTTCATTTTTTCATATTAATATTTTGTCATAACTTTTTTGCTAATGATGCGATTTTTTTTTTATTTGGCGTATTTGCTACACATAATAAACTGTACCAATGTAAAAAATTTCATAAAAATTGGAAAGGCCTAAAGGGCTTAAAGTATTATTGTTGGCCATAAATTTGACTAGAACTTTTTCATTTGCAATTTTTTCAAAAATTTAACCATTTTTTGCTAAAGGTCATTAAAACATCTTAAAGAAAGGTCCTCATTTCAAATCGATAAAATAAACTGTTTTTGAAAAAATTGCATTTAAAGCTTTGCAATTAAACCTTAACTAACACTCAAAAATACTCTGCCAGTAGCGAAATTTCAAAAAAAAATAATAATGATGTTGTATCATTACTTTTATGAGTGTAGAATTATCTTCTGAATTTTTTGCTCATAGTGTCCGGACACTCTGTATATATCCATTTAAATTATATTATGCATTATTTCGTCAACTGTATATTGCAATGAGCCCAAGTGTTAATATAAAGTTTTATTTTTATATCCTATATCCTTTTACCGTTTCATTTACATGTACCGTCACTAAAAGATTAAATTTGTATATTCAATGCAAATATTTGCAAATTTTGCATTTACTAAAATATAAAATATAAAATCTTTGGACTGGACATGTTATTTACCGTGGTAAATGTAATTATTTTTTACCTCCTATTATCAAGCGCAGCACGCAAGCTAACCTCGACGCCGTTATAATCTATAGAGATAAGTAATTTGATAATTAAGCATACAAAGTTACTTAAAAATAATGCCAGGGTGGGATTTACTCGGCAAAATATTCTCAACCTTATACACCAACCAGTTCACTTACTACAATATTACACGAGGTTGAAGTTAATTAAAAAAAAGTAACCTATAGTCTCATTTTCAAACACGCGCGCGCTCTTAAATCCATATAAAGAATTACTTAATGACTACACCATTCCTACTTATTTCATGGTGGCATACAATGCACATTTCGACGCTCTGAGGTTTAGCCGATATGTTAAACCCAGAAGCTCCTCAAAATTGTTTTTATCCCACAGCAAGAATTACTTGTGCGTTTCAAGATATTCAATAAGTAATTCATATTCAGCATACACAAGAGACCATGTCCCTCTTTGCGCCCCACTAACCATGCCGGTTTTACTCTTCCATTTCTTTCTTACCAACTTTTTTATTGCTTGAAAACAACAAAATTAATGCATATGTTATTGTAGCCCTGTCTTTCGTTGGCTGTATTTTTATGAATTTTTGAGTATCAGGATTCGTTTCTTAAGCTCTGATATGCAAATATCTAAAAATGTTAAAGTAGAAATATTAATGTTTTTTACTGGAAAGGAAACTCTAAAAATACATAAAGAATCCTCATTTGTGGCGGAGTCGTCAGGGATATTAAATTTCTTAACTGTACGGACATTGTGAAATTAGATATTAAAATGAGAACACATAGACAATTTGACACTTGACATTTGTGCGAAAATTCGAAAAACATATATTGAGTGTTACTAGATTTCGTAAAATTGATTTTCTTGATCAACATACTATACTACTTTATTCATATGAGCACATAAAAAATTGTTTACTTGGGCTCTCAGAGCGACCCTTTGTCGACCTTCAGTCGTGCACAGTATAGGCGCACTATAGTTATTCAATGAATTACTTGAAAAATATTTTATATTAAAGCAGGGGTACTGACACTTTTAAGTCGGTATTAATAATAATTAAGCGAAAGTTTCAAACGTTTATCTGAAGACTGTTTAAAAATGTTCAATACCTGAGACACTTTTTCCATGAAACTTGTAAATTACATTTTTTACCACTTCCACTGCCCGTTCAAGACTTCGAAGATTTAAACAGAATTGTTGAAATGCAATACGTTATTTAGTGGCTCTATAATGCTAAATAATTTAATCAGTTATGGACAGCGCAAACTACAAATCCACCCACAACACAGTGGGTTCGATTAAACAATTTTTGGCCAACAGTAAAATAAACCCATAGTAGAACAAAGTAACCAGTAAGGATAAAGCCTATACTTTAAGGGGTAAGAGGATATTAACGATATACCTGCCCCCGTTGCATTTTAGATCTGTTTGAACGAAGACATGTTTTAGCGTATAGTTGTGCGGTGAATTTTCCGTGTGATATATTGTTTTTGGGCTCTAATTTGACAAAGCAGCTATGTCTGGTACAGAGCAAGGTAGCAACTATCTTATATATCATATTATCATATTATTTGTTTGCTATGCAATGTGTGAGATAGGGCATAATATCAGCGAAGCTGCTTTAGCCGCTGAAACTACATAAAATATAACTTTAAATTCCTTTTACACTTTTTTGCTGCAATTTGCTGTGCTAATTTTTTTTTCAAATTAACTCGGAAGTATGGACTATGTATCCTGTAAATTGTAGCTGCCGGTATTTGCGACATTCTGAGTAATAGCATTTTGAGCATGCTCATGTACGTAAAACGCGCATCATCCTGGAAGTCTTTTAAACTTTTAGAGCTTTAATCATTTCAATTAAAATATTAAAATTACTAATAAATCCATGTTCAAAAAATTTTTTAAATTTTTTTTTCAAATAAATTTAATTTAATCCATCTCTTCTTTTTTATAAACTACATACATCTTTATCTGATTAATTTTATTTTAAATTCGGAATATTTATTATAAAAAATATTCAAACCATGAAAATTTTTTTAAAAAGTTATTTTAATCGTGGATTATCAATTACAGGACACGTTCCTATGAATAAACTAAAATGACGCCAAAATCTTTAATTTTAAGGAACAATAAACTTAAACCAATCTAATTTTTAATTTTACATTTATAATAATAGGGTATCTAATCCTAGTTTTAAATTAAATTTCTAAACTTCATTTATTTTATTAAAATTTCTTAAAAATTAAAATTTCACTTAATAATTTTTAATCTAAAATTTTACATAATTAATTACTTTCAATTTTAAATTTACTTTAATTTGAAATATTAAATTATTTAAAATTTTTTTAGGGGGTTAACTTATTTTCGATTTTTACTATAGTTTAGATTAAGAAAAATTGTTCATTTTTCCCTGCTTTACAACTTTTGTTAATCTAACCTAACGTAGAAATCGAAAATAGAGCTAACCTAACGTAATTTTGACGTGAGGTTCGCCTCATTTTGGACTTTTACGTTAGGTTAGATTAAGAAAAGTTGTTCATTTTTCAGATTCTAATAAGATTCTAATCAGATGATAATAAGATTCTAATAATAACATTTTAATCAGAGTCTAATAAGCTTCTTATCAGATTCTAATAAGATTCTAATCAGTTTCTGATGAGATTTTAATCAGATTCTAATCAGATTTTAATCAGGTTCTAATAAGATTTTATTTTATAAAACTATAGGGTCGTCTGGTCTTTTAATATTATTTAAGCTTTTTAACTAAAAAACTACGTATAAATCGAAAATAGAGCTAACCTAACGTAATGTTTACGTGAGGTTAACCCTATTTTCGATTTCTACCTTAGGTTAGAGTAATAAAAGTTGTTCATTTTCCCCTGCTTTACAACTATTGTTAATCTAACCTAACGTAGAAATTGAAAATAGAGCTAACCTAACGTAATTTTTACATTTTAGATTTTTACGTTAGGTTATGTTAAGATAGTTGTACATTTTTTTCTGCTTTACAACTTTTTGTTAATCTAATCTAACGTAGAAATCGAAAATAAAGCCAACCTAACGTAATTTTTACGTGAGATTAGCCCTATTTTCGATTTTTACGTTAGGTTAGAGAAAAGAAGTTGTTCATTTTTTCCTGCTTTATAAATTTATTTACATATTGAGGTACATATAAATCATATAAAATATTGCAACTTGTAATATTATAAATGATAACTTTATCGAATTGATCATGTACATAGTTAAAGTTTAGTCTTTTCATGAAAAGGATGAAAATTATATGTATACGTAATAAAGGAGTTTGTAATTATAAAATTTCTTTTATAATGCGCTTTCAATAGTCTCATCTCAACCGAATTCAGAGATCGAATTCGACATAAATCCGAAGTTTTAGAATTTTACTCACGTATTTCGATTTTAACCCCCTAAAGAACCACCTCATTTTATCAGCAGTATTTTTCTTATTATTTTACTGTTAATTCGGAGGTCGAATTCAACATAAACACATTTTAAAATTTCACTCAGTTATTTCAATTTACATCCCCTAAAAACCACCCCAATTAATCAGTGGCATTTCTTTCATTATTTTTCCTGAACTCCTGAGACTAGTCTGAGATACGGGCTCTACTTATGATACATTTTTTGTAATCTGAAAAATATTCCATTGCAGAATTTTGACACTCTCTCCTTTAAAAATGTCATAGGGCACCACTGGTCGTCATAGATACCACTCAATACAAAAAATGTTCAATACTATGTGGCATAAATGTGACTGTTTTTTATGTAGACTTAAATAACTGATAAAAGAAGTAATCAAATAAATAACGTATTGTCTAATTTTTTTTGTGAATAGAATTCAATATTTAATATTCTATTTCAGTTTACGTCACAAAAAAGAATACAAATAAATTACGATATCATGTGACACAAAGCGATATGAAACACAAAGTAATATGAGTATAATTTACATTTTTTTATATCCTCAATATAATAATCAACAAGTAGCATATGAAAATAAATATTCTGTCATAAATATTTAATGAAATTAATTTACGACTAAGGTTTTTAAGATTGCTCTTTTTTTTCCTTTTTAACTATAAAGTGGCATTACGGGGATATTAATTCAATTATTTGCTTTAATATTCAGTTTCACTCAAACATACAATACAATACTGAAAATATCTAGATATTTTATTTCATTTTTCGTTCTTAAAATATATGCTCAATGAATTTCTAGATAAATACTTCCACGAATTGAGAAACGTGCCAGAGACGTTAAGCATTTATTTATCAAAAATGTTATATTATCAACAATATTAAATTTGTGTTAAGAGTAGTATGTACATGGTTCCTAAACAGCTTTCTACCTTCGATTAAAAAGCCACACTTTACGACCTTTTCTAATATAAATATATTGTTCTGCATATTGTTATTTTGAATTAAACATTAACTCTGTTTAATTGGTGCAGCTGATCGGTTGTTTTACTACTCTCAAGGAGCAGGTCAGAACAAAACAGACAACATATACAGCTCTTTCAAAGCAATCGTCTTTATTTACCATGGAAAATATCTCTTATTTATTTTATATCATGTGATGTGACGTTGATAAGCACCCAGATATATGTAGGTCACTCTATATATCATCCATATATCGTAGGGTGCTTGTCTGCAAGCTGCATATGAAAAAAACTCTCCACATAGTCCTCTCTTTACATGTACGACTGCTAATTAGCCCACGTGTACTTTTCGACCACCCTAAGATTATTTCATATTATGCCTCCAATCGCTGGGTGGAATCATTGTTCCAACAGATAACGACAGCAGTGGGATACAAAAGAGAAGAAAACCTAGAAAATCACCCTGGAAAATTCTTCTCTTATATATTCTCTGCTTTGTTGAGACCCGTTGTGCACCTATTGTTATGGTGAAGGAGGTCCTCCAGAGCGGCAGCAGCTTATTCTATGTATCTGATGGTAGTGATGCCGACAGGCATTACGTATTGGAGCAAGTGCCACAACAGCTCGTTAGAGTGACATTAAATACCTTTCTATAAAGTTGATCCTCGCTTAAAAGCTACATATTTGTAGAATTTGCTTCAAAGAACTCATGGTGTTTTAACCATCACCGCATTTTTTCCTAAGCTTTCAAAAAAATATGTACATACCAAAAAGAAATGGTAAAGTATCTGCCGACAGATACAAACAATACTGTCATATTTTAAAAAAAGTAATACGTGAGGCGAAAAAACAGGCTCATATTTCATATATTAAATCATCCGAAAACAAAGAAAAAGTTGTCTGCAACCTGGTTAAAATTTACGTACAGAGACAAAAAATAAAGACTCCATTCCAAAAAACATAAATATAGGAGAAAATAATAAAAAGAATATTCTGAATAATGTTAATAACTTTTTTATGAATCAATGTTCAAAACATAATTCTAATAATCATATTATGCAAATATATGTACAACCTACTAACGTTAATATATTCTTAGAGCCTACACATCCAAATGAAGTGCATAATGTAATTCAAAATTTAAAAAATACGAATTCAGTAGATGTTGATACCTCTTAAATTGCTAAAGGTAATAGCTGATGAAATATCACATCCTCTCTCTCACATTATTAATTTAACTCTAAGTTCTGGCACATTTCCAGACAGTCTGAAAACCTCCCATATTAAAGCCATTTATAAAAACGGTGAAAAAATATTACAAGTAACTATCGACCTATTGCCTTGCTGTCAAATATTAGAAAATATTCGAAAAAATAGTCTGCAATAAGCTAATCACCTTTCTAGAAAGAGACCACTTAATATCTGATAATCAAAATGACTTTAGAAAAAAATAAATCAACAATTAGGACAATATATCAAGCTCTGTGTAAAATAACGGACTCTATGACCAAAAATAAATACACCCTGGCTATATATTTAGACTTGTCAAAAGCCTTTGATTCGGTAGATCACGTTGTCTTAAGCAAAAAAACTGAAATGTATAGCATTCGAGGAGTTGCCTGACAATTAATATTATAGTGTCTTAATAATAGAAAGCAGCGTGTAGTGAGACAGATGAAACTGGAGAACTCTTAAAATCAGACACACTACAAATACAAAGAGGTGTACCACAGAGGTCAATACTGGGTCCCTTGTTGTATATACTATACACCAATGATTTACCCCTAGTGACCAATATTAACACCATAATGTATGCCGATGATACTGCGTTAATATTTAGTGAAAGCAATGAAGAAAACCTAACACAAACAGTTCTAAGCACGCTAGATACCTTAGAAAAATATTTTCATTCACTAAACCTCAAATTAAATAAAGAAAAATTAGACAATCAATTTTATGTATCAAAACACAAATAATGAACTAATACTAATGGCAATAATACTCTAACGTCAACCACCAGCACTTTTTCTTGATTCTACTTAATTAGAGACCACACATAGATCATCTTGCACAAAACATGGCTTGGTATTCGCATGCGCTTAAGATTATAACACAAAATATCAATATCTCAACGGCTTTTATGTACTTTTGCTACAAGTGAACAACATTTGCAATAAAGTATATTGCTTACAACAAGTTCAACAGTTTAAAACATTTGAATATGGCACTTAATATAAGACTAATCTTTCAAATTATCAGTGTTCATTCATGTAGACACTTTATACAACTCCTTAATATGGCGTCGTAGTCTTCAATTTCGCGTGCTGTATTGCCAGTCCCTACCATTGTACAACACAGTGTCAAAATATCACGTTGCATCGTGATATACACTGACATATGAAAACGCCTTAGGAGCGCTCCGGAGTCACTAGGCAACCCACCATACATCTATCCCAAGTTTTGCCAATAAATCTTGTAAATATAAATTTATGCAAAACCGACAGAACTTCCTATATTTCAAATTCATGGCCATGTGGACAGAGTATTTTAAAATCAAAATTACATTTCATAAGAACGTAATTTTCAATATCCTCATTTCCAGCCAAATACAAAATTACATTTTTATGAAATGTAATTTTGATTTTAAAATAATCTGTCCACATGGCAATGAAGATGTAAAATGTAGTAAGTTCTGTCGTTTTTGCATAAATTTATATTTACAAGATTTATGGGCAAAAATTGGGTTAGGTGTATGGTGGGTTGCCTGTGACTTCGGGATCGCTCTTAAAGCGAAGAACAAACCATACCACGATACAAAACTTAGCGCTGTATTATTGTGGTCTGAAATGAAACGTTGAAATTAGAAAACAAATCATATCAGATTCTGAGCGAGCTATATCGATGTTCACGCGTTGATACTGTAACAAAAATATTTCACGCAATACCTATACCTTGCACCGTAATTCAATTAATGATATATATTTTGCGATGTAACTAATTTTAGAGTGGAATGAAAAAATAATATTAACTGAAAAAATTTTTTTGTTAATTATTATTTACTAACTTTTACAAATCTTATCACAGATAAGTATAACATATATCCTTTTAAACAATTATTTTCCCGGCTATTTGCCAAAACGCTGAAACTTGGATTACCAAGAAGAGGAACTTAATTTTATTTTTTAAAGTAACTAATTTTCCTTGCATTAAAATGTCCTTTTTTTGTAATTGTGAATGTTATAAAGGTTACAGTTCAAGGTCAGTAATCGAAAATGAAATGATGAGCGATGGAAATGGAGTGGAATAATGACATTTTAAAGGTCATTTTAGGTCAAGAAAAATTAAGAAAAATGACATAAATTTGAATGGTTATTATAGGGCAAGGAATGTTCGATGTTGCACTCTCGTGTATGAATTGTGACGCAGGATTGAAAGTGGAAAGGTGAGGTCGTATACGATAGTATAAACTTGTACACAGAAGCGAATACAAATTTTAAAGTTCCATCTTGACTTTATGTGTTGCTTCGGGGTATGATATCTTTGTTAAAATCTACCACGATACAATGAGAAACTTCGTACGCTGGTATGATTTGTTCATTTCTTTATTGTAATGTAACTCGTCAATATATGCCAAGAGCCAGCATATTAATGCGGTCTACATTGGTAGGAATTGGGTATACGCGGCTAGGCCGAGGTCGGCTATCGAGTCGAGGAACCCCACGCAAGTGACTAAGTGCACGTTTATGTTGGAGCGGCACGCCAAGCTACGACAAAGTTCACACGCCTAGCCATGATTATTCAATGCATACATTCTTATCGGAGTGTGCATAGTGGAGTACTCTAGCCAAGTACTAAATGCCTGGATCAGGTATTTCTTCAGTGCGGCGCGCTGGTTATTGTACTAGTCTATCGCGAACATGTCTGTCGAGCGGTTGAAATCATTGGTATTTGTGTGCGAAATATTGTAGAATAAATGTCGCCACAATAACTTTACTGATTTATTGGATGGGCACAATATCTCCTCTTTTGTATAACATTACGGATACACCAATTATTAACAGAATCTATTAAAATTTCGTGATCAAATGAAGACGATGAATCGGTGTACACGTTGAAATGAATTTCAGCATTTAACTGAGGCCAAGTCGTTATAACATTAAATTCTTTAGACTGGAGGAGTACCTGACGCTTCGCTCCAACATGTCCACCTGTCGCACTCCTCGCAGCTCTTGTCTAGGCGCTTGGCATGCAGCTCGGCGCATGGCCGTTGTCGTGGCTTTTCATGCCACTTCAACTTAAACGTGCACTAAGGTGAACTGAGTCCCCCACCGAAGGTATATGCTGTTGTGCTAAGACTAAATGCATGCGCTATCTCTGTCACTCCTTACGCCATATTTGAAAATAGCTATTACAACATGTGTAATAATAATAATGAACACCACAGAAATTAGACAACCATCAAATCCAAAGCCGAAGCTATCTCAAAGACAGTTACACCTTGCAAAACATAGACATACAACCATTACCACGACACTGCCAGTGACGACGGCGAGATTCGAACTCGCAACTACGACAGATAGATTTCTAGCTTCGCTTGCCATCGCGCGCTCTAGCCAAATTTGCTACCGAGTCGGTTATATAATATAGCCTCAAATATTTATACATGTTTTGAAATATACAAAATAGGCGGCTTTTTCTCATTGTCAGTAAATTTAATAATAATCTGAGAGAAAATGGTTTAAAGCTCCTTATCGATTTTCATAATACCGATTTTTCAGTTACAAATATTGTGTTTTTCCTTCAATTAAAAGTGACACACAAGTCAGAGGGAGAAGGGAAGAAATATCCCACATAATGAAGAACATTTTGATAATCTTGAAATAATGGATATATCCTATAGAAATTAGAGTTGTAAACTTTGGTAATTTTCAGCTTGAAACACATTGTAAGAGACTTATACTACCATTTTCACTGTGTACTTTAGTCATCAAACCTATAAGACTCTCAAGTTATATAAATTTATCTTCATTACCTCAAAGTAATCTAATAAATGGAGAAGTTTTTAATACAATTTTTGCTACAGTAGCGCATGCAGTTCCATAAGCGTTTAATAAAATATAAAGCAGTATAAGATTCAAAGCAAAATAACCATAGATTATGATATTATATTTAACGTAAAACAATTCATATTATGGAAATATACACTATACAGTGATAGGCATTTATTTTAGGTGCGGGCAAATAATTAATTTTCTCACTGCGGTAAATTATTAATGATTCAATCAAAACCAATAACACTTCTACTATAAGTTAATGAATTATATGATAAAATTTGAAAGAATAATTATACAACATTTAAAATATCACTTAGGTATTAAAAAGTGATTTTAATAATAATAATAATAGTAATCCGCCGACTGTAGAAGATGTCGAAACCTTCTGGAAGGGAATCTACGAAACGACGCGTCCATTCAATAGCGACGCTCCAGCAATTGCACACCTCGAGTCTCTGTGCCACTAGCACATGGAAGAGCCGGAAGAAGTGTGCCCGGTAGTCAGTACGGTGGAAGTCCTACAAGCACTTGTTGATACCAAGAACTTCGCTGCTCCAAGCCCAGAAGGCATTAACAACTAATAGTGGAAAAAATTGTCTTCCACACACTACTGTTTGGCGCGAGTTTTCAACTCATGGTTGAACTAAGAGCAGCAGATTCCAGACTGGTTCGTCGAGAGACCTACTGTGCTTATCCCCAAAAAGGGGGTATCTTTCCAACCCGAATAATTATAGGCCGATCACTTACCTTAACTCCTGCTACAAGATATTTACACGTATCTTATATGCCAGGACACTGAGTTATGTCAATCCGGTCTTCCAACAGATACAGAACTGCGTGGTACCAAGAGAGGCATGGCAGATTGCAAGGATAGCCTGCTGATAGACCGCTGTATTACACAGGACTCTGTGCAATACAAGCGAAATCTATCGATAGCCTGGATTGATTATCGCAAGGCATTTGATACAACAGCAAATGAGCTACTTTTACACTTGCTCGAATGTCTTGCGGTACTAGTAGGTCGGTGAGGTGCTGATGTAGAGTCAGTCACTGAGCTTCAGCTAAATGATCTGAAAGCCCGAATCAGAGCTGCTTAACAGGAAAAACTGTTTCTGAAAGCGCATCGATAAACCCCAGCATGGTGTCTTTTATAAGAACATAGAAACACTGGGTTTATCGACCAAGCTGATAATCACCTTTTTAAGGTCCGTCGGGCTTAAGTCAAAGACCGAGGGATTTATTATGGCGTGCCAGGTTCCTGATATTAACTGCAGATCCTGCCGTCAGGCGCCGGAATCGTTCATGCATACTTTCTGCAAGCGCGATTTTGGCCTACATCTACCGACACAACGCGGCATTACGAGTACTATATTACTATCTAAGGCACTCTACGAGGTAGATCAGGCATCAATGCTGCCTTACGTCCCCGGAGATATTGGGTCCGTTGTCGAAAATGAAAAATGCTGGATTTACTGGAACTATTCATTCCCGACGGTGAGGCTAATCCAAGCCAATAAGCCTGACATAGTCCTCCTCGACCATCGACTTAAAGTGATATATGTTATCGACTTTTCGGCATCTGCTGAGAAAAAAATCACCTTGAAGGAGGAGAAAAACCGGGCTAAATATCGCGATCTCTGGTACGAGCTCCAAGTGCTGTATCCAGGCTGATTGGTGAAAATGGTCGTTCTGATAATCGATTTACCATATCGGCCTACCTAGAATCAGCCGAGTGGCTGGCAGGCCAAATGCGGTCATTCTAGGTTCTCTCCGTCTGGTTAGGGCACACGATTCTGGTATCTATAGTCACTAATCCTGCGGGATGTGCGGAGTGGCCGTAGTTAATACGTCGGCGCTACTCCCGCGAGGTGTCAGGGTCACGGGAGGACTATTCGGCATCGGTTCTACCGAGAAAAATAATAATAATAATAATAAGATTATTTCAACAAACAAGTCGGAACAACAGGCGACATTTCTATCAGCTCATTAAATTCCGAAAAGCATCAAATTAGCTCTGCACTATACAATATGTATAGAATGAGGATGTCGCGATAAAAACCACGAAATACGCTTTGAAAAATAAAATAATTTGTCATAAATAATCTATTTAGGTTTTATTTTTAATTCTAAACAACTAACTGTATTTATAGTAAACCACGAACTTGAAATTTCAAATAAAAACAATGTCCCCTCACAATATTTTTCAAAAATTATTATATTATTTCACTCTATATACAAACAAACTTTATCGTTAGTTTAGTGACTAAGAAACTTTTACAGCTCTACTGCTTTATTCGTTGTGTTTAATAGAAGTGAAATAGGGAGGTAATTAAGTTAGCGCCATATCAAAAGAGACATAAGGGATTATTTTGAAGGGCAATCAAACACTTTAAATTTAATGAGACAGTCAGTCACATATTGTTTTCGAATCCTCATCGCAGAAACCCATGTTGATGTATGTTAATCTGACCGTCAACTTGCGCACATATCACAGATAGCTAGGCTGTAATTTTCATTTTTATTATCATCTCTGACTTTTTGTAAACGATGCGATGGTAATTAAAATACATAATTAGTTTCAATTTTAAAAAGAGTAAATAGGAATTTTGTTACTATTAACAATAACATTTCTAATATTAAAAAACTAGTTGGCCTTTAGTTTCTAATTCTGGATTTGGGGGTCGTACAATTTATGTAAAGGGTTTTATGCTCTATACAAAGTAACAACGATATATTAAAACCATTATTTTTAATTTTTTATTATATATATATATATGTATATATATATATATATATATATATATATATATATATATATATATATATATATATATATATATATATATATATATATATATATATATATATATAGTTGTTTTTCAGGTTTTCGCGGGTGGTGAATGTTAAATTCGTTTTCCGGGCATACTCCCGCGCAGGTGATAGGCCCCGAGAGGGACCGTGGCTGTCTGAACGACGCTTCGGCAGAATCTCATCTGCCATCTTCAGGTTCTAACCGATAACTGGTTACTGCGGCTTCTGGTTACTCGAACTGAAAATTTTCAGTTCGCAGTTATCGGTTAGAACCTGAAGATGGCAGATGAGATTCTGCCGAAGCGTCGTTCAGACAGCCACGGTCCCTCTCGGGGCCTATCACCTGCGCGGGAGTATGCCCGGAAAACGAATTTAACATATATATATATATATATATATATATATATATATATATATATATATATATATATATATATATATATATATACACACACATATATATATATACACACACATATATATATACACATATATATATATATATATATATGTTATTAAATATGATTTGAAGGAAACAACTACTCAGCGGGCAAATACCCCGACCTGCATTGAATTACACCTTCAAATCATGATAGATCGATAGCCAATATCAATATATATATATATATATATATATATATATATATATATATATATATATATATATATATATATATATATATATATATATATATATATATATATATATATATATATATATATATATTTTTTTTTTTTTTTGTTTCATATGACCAACTGCATTTAACAATAATAATAATGGGTAATAAGTTAGAGTTGGAATGTATTGGAGGTAACTTATTAAACTGTTTTCTAAAGTAGAAATTAATTCTAACAAACTCAGATATTGGGTGTGTGTCCGTTGTCTCAAAATGTGTAGCCCATTACCGCACAAGGTACCACTTTAAAGATACAGGGGATTATATAACTTATAGTGTTTAATATAAATTATTTTAATTATTTTAATTAGATTTTATTTAAATAAGTGTAAGTATTTTAGTGCGTCTTTGTAACAAGTTTAAACTATTGTTTAAAATATAATTGTAATTTTTTTATGTTATATAAATAGCGCGTTTATTGTGTATTATACAGTGTATACTGCATATAATTTTAGAATTTTTCATAGGAATATATGTAATTAAAAGACCTGCCATATGTATGAATAATCTCTCTTTTCTGTTTTCTACAAAAATATTTTAAATTTCATAGAAATAATAATTTTGCCCTCGTTTGAACATTTGAATATTACTAAATATAATGTACTTTCACATTTAACTAAATGTAAAAAGTATTGACTCTGCCGACAAATTGAGCTATTTACATACGTAAATATGTAATGAATATGACTCAGTGGCGGTCCCTGACTTTGGGGCCTGAAGTTGACTAACTATTGTGGCTCCATCTCTAAATTAATTAACAAAAAGGAGAAAGGAAAGAAGATAAATAAATAAATATATTTAAAATCAGAAAAATATAAAATTACAAAAATTGGAGAGCACCAAAATAAGGCATATACTTAGGCCAAGATATACGCTGTAGATAACACAATTCCTTGTATCCCTGAAACAACCTTCTGTCATAGGGGGGCTACACTTTAGAAGACACAAGGCCAACATAAAAATATGCTGGGAAAAATTTCTGCTTCCAAAAAAAACGCGGCAGCAGCTTTCCTATGGCTCTATGAGCTTTATTAGCAAGATTTTTTTAAATTCAATTATTTTACGTGAAAACACCAATTATTCTGATTTTCGGTATACCCGCGCATCCGGATAGTTGTTTTACCGTATCCCGTATCGTTCGCGATATATCTGTCTAGAATGGACCAAACGTTCACAATTTAATGTAAAATGTTGTTTTTTTCAATTCTTTTAAACTATAAAATATTAAACGGACATTTACGTGATACAAAATACTTGCTGACCAAAATATGAGCACGAATATTTGGGAAATTTACGGGGCGCTCCTTGTGAGGCGGGACCTGAAACTTATGAGTTACCTACTAGATTCATAATAGATCCGCCATTGCATTTACTAGCACATAAAAGTTCAAATACAGTGAAATTTAAGTTGGTAATAACATTACTATGAAAATATCATCATGGCCTTTGAAAGCAAACTGCTATAAATTTATTTTAAATTGTACAAAAGTTCACATTGAAAATTGCAAATTTTAGCAGACAATATAATTTATTTTTATAAAAGAATCTATGTGAAACAGGAGCGTATCTAGTTTGTTAAATGAGAGAAATATCAGTAGTATACTGAAGTGGGATGGAACCTTTGATATGCTGTTAGTGGTATAGTTCATAAAGAAATGCAATAACGAGTAGCATCAGGTTCGCCTTAGCCAGTATAATAGAAAATATATCTTAGATTTTACATTAGAATATAGTCATGAAAATATATATGGAAAGTATGATCAATACTATGATAAACAGTTTGACAGCAAGGATCAGTACTTTTTCACTATTATTAATCTATTCATTAATGATATGTTAAACGTTATTGCCAAATTCTCGTGATTTCAATAATGTTAACATTACGACAAATAAATGCATCTATAATTGCAACGGTACTCCTTCGTCTTATGTTGTATTTGTAAATTTGAATTTGTTTATCACCTCAAAGTTATAAGGCACATATGATCAGAGTTTTCAAGAAGTTGTTTTAAATTCTCTGGTAATATTTTCAACATATTTTGAATAGAATAGTTGAGCTTGCCTATCACAAACTGGAGAAGATGTGTAGCCATTTTGCAGCATCAGATATGTTTCTATGGTTGTCTCCATGAGTGATGTTCGCTTTGGTGAAAATATATTCTTATATTTTGAAAACGACCGTTCGACATCTACTGATGTAATACACGCATACGTAAAACAGTCTTTGAATGCACTTAACGGATCTAGGGCTGCACCATCACATATTTGTCTTAATTTGGTAAAACCGGTGTCTTATTTAACACACTTGCGAACTTTTCTTTAACGCGCTCATTTGTTGCGTCACCTATATCGTGTAGCAGTAGATTCTCTTCGTCCACTATTTCCAGTGACTCCGCTAACGACAACTCACTGTTTTCTAATTTTTTTATGCGTTCATGTAATGGTTTATAGATCTTCGCAATATTTTTTAAAGCTGTTTCAACGGAAATATCTTCGAATTTTGTCTGGCTTTCCTTAATAGCTGCAGTCTCATCTGGATTGAATTGTAGTATCACAGCTTTTATTTGTTGGAAATATCCAGCATAATAAAAAAATGCCTGCAACCATGTTAGCAAACTTATAGGAATCGGCTGTGGTGGTTCAGGAATAACGGGACACTTTCTATGAAATTCACGGAGACGTTTAGGAGATTTAAGAAACATTTTTTTGTATTTGCTATTAATGCATCCACCTCTAGAAAACCTTTTCGAATAGTTTCTGCCACAAGATGTAAAACATGCACTTTACACGTAACATGTATAACCGTACAACCTTGTTCTTGCAAAGAACGGCCTACCGAACGCATTGTCATGGCGTCATCAGTCACAAACATCAACACTTGACTTTTTGACAGTTCAAATTTTTCTAACGTCTCCAGCACCACCCTGGTAATTGTTTCACTAGTACACTGACTTAGTCTTTTGCTAGCTAGTAACAGTGGAACTGTCGGTTTAAGAGGGTCCAGTACTCGTAACATTTAAAATAGATTTTTTTTTTACAATCTGTTGTCTCATCAACAGATAACCACATTGTCAGCAAATGGCCGTTTTCTACCCCTGCGTACGCCTGCCATGCTTTATCATTAAATTAATATCAACAATACAGTACAACAAATAAAATAAAAACACAAAAACAATATGCAATACGCCCAAATGATTTAACGTGTACACAACTCGAAAGCTAATAATAGACTGGACTGGAGAAAGAGTTTCGCGGCCAAGGTGAATGCCGGCGACAGTAAGTACATCTGTACTCTACGACCATGATACACAGAAACGATTTGCAGCTTCAGTGATTATAGTTAAGTCCTTCATTGAGTTATTGTTGTTAATTATTAATTAGGTAATAAAATAATGAGTAATTATACCTGGACTTTCAATCAACGAATCTACGGTGGGGTGTTTATGTGGATAGCAACACGTAACAATATGTCAAAGTAATCAATGCAACACATTATGTTTTCTAGGACTTTTGACAATATGGTTTACATGAATGTTTTGAATGGTGGTAGATCTATTTAATCGGTTAACTCAACAAACCGATTGCGGTCCCATCGGTTAAACGATTGGCTTTAAGACGTTAATTGGAAACGATTAATTTACATATAACCACACCGATTAATTAGTTGAGTCAGTGAATAAAGTACTTAAATAAATATTAAATGGTCACTAATTTTTAGATTTTGTTAAAATAATTATTTTTTCTCTAAATCTTTTATGAAGAAAAACAATCAAATTGATTACAAGCAGTCGGTATAAATTAAACAAAAAATTGTATTTCCAATTTTCGATTTAATTGAAAAACAAAACAATCTACATATTTTATATAGTAAATAAAATGCTGGCGAATCTGTTTTCAAAAAAATCTCGTACGTATTACAATTAGGAAACAAATACTTCTGTGCATATTAAAGAATGCGTGAGTCGAAGAAGGTGTATTTAAATCAGATCTCAACTTTTTTAATATTCGCTGTTAAAACAAACATTTTTCTGGGAAAATGAGTGAAGTTGGAAAAGTTGAAATGGATTTTTTAAAGCCCACTTGAAAAATATCAGTATTAATTTGCAACGTAATTTATCAACATATTAATGCAAACAGCCCTTATATCTGAAAAGGCAATAAAGTAAATTATTTGATATTTGATATCTAAACCCTGATGTTACATTTAATCGACGACATGAAATATGTATATGTACTCGAACAAAGAGACATCGCAAATCACCCCGATATCATATATTGAAAGTTGTCTGAGTATGCGTGTCTGTGTATATGTTTGTCTGTCGAACCTTTCTTGTTAACATTGATGGAAATAAAACTTAATTGCCTAAATACATTCACAAATTTGTATACTTTTATATTTATGAAACATACAGAGTTCGCCAAATGTTCCGCACCGGCATGAAATTACAGGTAACCTTACGTTAATAAAATTTTTCTCACCAAGGCAAGGGCATGATAACGGACGGTGTAATAGCCTGGGTTCGGTAGTGAACGAGTTTGATCCCTACATAGCAGCATAACCAGACGGAACCTCAGACATTCTTCTACCTCACACAAGGAGAATCTGCCGGATCAGTCTGACACTAGGATATGTCGAGCTGACCAAAGTGGTTTTATTCTCAAAGTGGGAAAAAGTCAAATCATTAAGGTTTTCAGTCTAATGACCATTCTGTTAAAAACGCTAGAAAGGATAGTGGACAGATATTTGCTGGAAGGGGCACTAACCAGGTATTCATTCATTACAATCATACAGGCATTGGAAGGTCAATAGAGACAGCTCTACATGCTCTCGTGCATAAGGTGAAATGGCCTCTCCACTACAAGGAAGTGGCCCTGGCAGTATTTTTCGATATAGATGAAACCTTTAACGAAGCAAAGGCAATGACTATCGACGGTCTTAAGGCTGAAGTCGTAGCACCAGTACGAGTTAGCACTGCTCTAGGAGATTGGCAGCTAGCCGATGCAGAGAGGCTGTCCACAACACAGCGGTCTATTAATTCACCGACAGTGTCTGGTAGTGGATGATCTATGAGATCAGAAAGGAGGGTTACGCAGCAAGTCGAGGAGGTTTGAAGGAATGGCATATCCCAATAAGGCTTCTATCATCTTCTTTCAAGCATACCTGGTCGAGTAGTTAAATAATTCTGGCGGAGCTATTCAATTTATGACAATCATAAAGGCATTGGAAGGTCATTAGAGATAGCTCTACATGCTCTCGTGCATAAGGTGGAATGGCCTCTCCACTATAAGGAAGTGGCCCTGGCATTATTTTTCGATATAGATGAAACCTTTAACGAAGCAAAGGCAATGACTATCGACGGTCTTAAGGCTGAAGTCGTAGCACCAGTACGAGTTAACACTGCTCTAGGAGATTGCCAGCTAGCCGATGCAGAGAGGCTGTCCACAACACGGCGGTCTATTAATTCACCGACAGTGTCTGGTAGTGGATGATCTATGAGATCAGAAAGGAGGGTTACGCAGCAAGTGCTGGATCTTCATCAGCAGGTCGAGGAGGTTTGAAGGAATGGCATACCCCAATAAGGCATCTATCATCTCCTTTCGAACATACCTGGTCGAGTAGTTAAATAATTCTGGCGGAGCTATTCATTATTAAAAACCTTGTTTTTCATTGATTTATGTCTTAAATTTAAATATTTTCCTATTTCATCCAAACATATCTTTTGTGAAAATTTCATATAAATATTCTAAATGCTGCAATTTTTATTCAAGGTAGTATAAAAATAAATGATTCATTATAACTTATATGTAGCAAAAAGTAATAAACAACTCTCTCGGATTTAAGAGTCTAAAAAATTTAAAACTCATTAGTTGTGTCTGGTATATAAGAAGCTATAATACATTATGAAAAAAGTTTGTATTTGAAAATTAAACCCTAAATGTAGTTAACTTTTGCTTTACGAGTATAAGTATTATGTAAAACAAAAAGGCCGATTAAATTGCTGTTTTAACGTTTTACTGGTTGACAACCATAACTTTAATTTAAATACAACGAGTAGCATGAAAGCGAGATTATGGTTTGAAACAGGGGCTTGAAAAAAAACAATAATTACAGTAAAAAACCAGTATACCTGTTTTATATACGAGCAGAAATGATTGTCCTTTTTGTCTATAATCCACACATGACAAAGATTCTTTTATTCTGGTATTTTACTACTGACTTTAGTGCAGTTTTTACATCCATTCTGCTCATAATTCTTTAGTGTAACCTTAACTCACAGCAGATGTCTCCAGAATTTAAAAACCATATCCAAGGTACAACTGACGTACTAAAACACATTTGACATTGAAATATTATTGTACGTCCATGTCAAAAGTAGAAAACAACAGAAGTTATAGATTCTAAAAATAACCGTTTCTTTATCACTGAATATAACATCTTATAGACGTCTGGCTTACATAAAATATAATAGAACTTGAAATGTATCTATACCAACAAGTATGAAGAGACTTTCAAAGAAACCTTACAGACGATAAAAACATATCTACAGTTGACGACACAATAATCGGGGCACTAATAATTTGTTATAAAAAGTACCTCTTGAAAAACATTGACTGTCTGAGAGGTGAGTATCGATATTTTTTTTTTGTTTGAAGTGTTGTTAACCATCCTCATTTTCCTTGCGAGTAAACGAGAGTCCTATTATGATAAAGAAGGCGGTGTTCTGATTTGTTGACAAAAAATCAAGAATACTGGATGTTTAATAGCAGACATAACGATTTTCTTCTTCCTCGAAAAGTTGCTAATTTTTTTATTTTCCAAACTATTTTACATCAATCTCGAGTTTTGGAATACGCCTAGTTGATATTTTATTTTTTTATATTTTTTTTGTGTAGCTATAGAGAGAATTATGTATATGTGCAAATGATTTTTGGTTGGTAAAATCCGGAAAATATTGTAAGGCAGAGCCGGGCTAAGGCGGGGACGACGGCCCCGCGCGCAACTCGCAATGGGGCGCCATAAAACACCTCTTATGCGCAACGTCTTGTCAAAATATAAGTATTGTAAATTTCATGATTTTAAATGGCCAAACATTTAAATTTTTTCTGAGACATATTGAAAGAACAAATTTCCTGTGAAAATATAAAATGTCAATTTTAAGTTTCTCTGTGATATGATAGTTCAGAAACCAATTGATTTTTAATTTATTTAGAGCCTTAATACAGGAACATTTTCTTCCATTTAACCGAATGTGTAACACTCTTATGGTTTTCAAGATTCCAATTGAAGTAACGGGTGATTATAAAGTAAGGGATATATTTCAACTTATTATATATTCTTAACAAATCAAATTAATAACAAAAAGTAAATGGAATCTAGTTGCTTACATCATGGGATTTCTGATGTCAAACACTAGTTACCGCAAATGCTCGATATGACCTCCAATTTGTTGTTGTAAAATTACCAACCGTTCCTCCAAATTGTATACAGCACTATTCAACATTTCTGGTTGAATTGCACGAATTTGCTCTCTAATACTGTCCTTTAATTCCTCCAGCGTTGTTGGCCGTCTTCTAAACACCAAATTCTTTAAATAACTCCACAGCCAGTAATCCGCTGGGTTAATATCAGGCGATCTTGGTGGCCATGAATTTGCAAAATGTCTGCTTATAACACGATCTTGAAAAACCGCAGTTAACAATTCTTTAACTGGTCGGTAAATGTGCGAAGGTGCTCCATCCTGCATAAAAATCATGTTTTCAATTCCTTCGTGCTCGTTTTACAACTGTGGAATCGCATAATCCCTTAACATTTGCAGGTATCGTTCATTAGTAACAGTTACAGATACGGCCTCTCCATTCTGTATTTCCTCGAAAAAGTATGGACCAATGATGAAATTAGCTGTAAAACCGCACCAAACGGTGACTTTTTTGTCATGAAGGCCTTGCTGAACGTTTTCATGTGGATTTTCTGTTGACCATATTCGACAGTTTTAAGTATTAATTTCATCATTAAGAGAGAAATGGGCCTCATATGTCCATAAAATACGGGATAACCATTCGGGCTCAATTTCCATCTGAGCCAATACGTGTAATGAAAAATCGTACCTGAGAGCAAAATCTGCGTCCTTTAATACAAACAGCAGTTGCAGTTTATAGGGATACATTTTTAGGATTTTCCGCAAAATTTTCCAAACCGTGGTGTATGGCATTTGTAATCGTTTTGATATCGCATTCACACTACTGATTGCTAGCGGATTAGTATTGGCTACGTTTTGATTTTCCTGAAGAACTTCTGCAACTTGGACATCAATAATCCTAGGTCTTCCTGACCTGGGAAGGTCTTTTACAGACCCTGTTCTTTCAAATTTGTTAATCAAATTACGATACGCCTTCATTTTGCACGGCCCTGCTCTCAAACCCATTTTCGTACGAAATCTTCGTAATCCAGTAGTGTAATTTTTTACCGCCTTCATAATAACATTGCACTAAACCAATTCTTGTTTGCAGATCCATATTGAAATTGTTACAATTTACGTTACGCGAGTTTTATTTTGAGAGCAATTCTCTAAATTACCATTATTTCGTTTGACACTTGTATCAATAATTGTCACGACAATTCTTTTGTTTTCCATAGATACACTAAAATCCAATTATTGAGGCAACTAGATTCTGTTTACTTTCTGCTACTAGCATAATTTCTTAAAACTATATAAGAATTTAAAATAGACCCCTTACTTTATGATAACCCCATATAATTACTCCACTGATATATCATCTAAATGCGAAAAGAAGGGGCAAGGTTAACTTTCGCCCCGTGCACAATTTTGTCTTAGCCCGGCTCTGTATTAAAGCTTGGGGTTGTGACTTTATTCTAGTTTATTAAACAACTTCATATTATTATTTTTCCAAGTAAGTCAAATAAAATAATTTTAACAGAATATTGTTCCTTACATCACGAAATTGATGTTTTAAAAACTGTAATGGTTCCGAAATAACTCCCCAAGAATATTACGTTTTATAATATATTCGCTAAAAACGAGAAGGGAAATCAGTTTTGTAACATCTGTAGGCGGCTATTACTACTAAAGTTTAGATCGGCCTTACATTATTTTCAAATCAGAGGAGGGATTATTGAATTATTAAATATAAAAATAATAATATAAGTTCGATTCGCAGACATGTCGGCGGTAAAATTAATTTAGAACATCCCATACCTAGAGTCGATAAAAATAAAATATAGTTCCCGGCGACCTCTCTACTCGAATAATGAGGAATCAGCATTTTAACGGCACCCAATTCCAAAACTCCTATTCTGTGAAAGCTATAATTTCGGTAGGCGACAAATAGAAAAGGACGACCTTCTAATCAAATAGAGTTATCTAAAATAATGTTTAAATAAAACTTTAATACGAAATACACACATTATTATAAACTGAATTTGTCACAACGCAAATTAATGCGTACATTTTTAAATACTTTTAATATGATACATTATAATATATGTCGATTAATAAATTTTACTATCTTTATGATATAAAAAAACTGTGATTAATCTTCTTCTATGCGATTCAAAGGTATTGAGCCCTTTGAACGCCTACGAAAAAAAAACTAGAAGACCGAATTAGACCATTTCTTCACATATCAGTACATATAATGTTTACTATAGTGTGTCATAATTTTATGAAAATAGGTGTTACAGTTTTTGAAATATTGAATGAATGTAAGAGATGTACCGTATTTCGGCATCATTTTCTATACAACTGTATTTGCGAATTAATTTCTCAAAAACTAACTGACAAAACTAGTTGAAATTTTCATGACTTATGAAATTAACTTTTCTGTACGCTCTTGATTCTGTGCAAAAACAAAAAAAGACTTCTAGTTCGTCAGTTATTAAAAAAAAATTTTGCTGATTTATATTTTTATTATAATCAATAATAGAATTAAAATACAAGGTGTCTCAACCAAAAGTAGGCATCCTGAATAACTTTGGAGATAAAAATGTTTTGAAAAATTGGTGAAACACGTCGACCTTGTTTCCAAGGGGGACATATTTTAATGTAATACTTGTATACCTATCATTATCGCTCTATCCTACACGGCCACCCCCTCAAAAGATTCAAATGGCAAAGGGGGTTGAGTGATACATCTTTTGAAAGGTCTTTCAATTCCCTGCATAACTGTGTATTTTTCTTTTAACTTTTATCGATTCGTTATTAAGGAAAATAATTTTATTTTTTATGATTACACACAATCGAAATCGTTTAAAAAATCTAAAATACACGGCACTGAGTATTGGATTTTATAAAAAAACTACATTTTTTAGTGCTCTCAAATCAACACGAGTTTTTTTCGACAAAAAAACACTTTCCTTGTCCGTTTAGTTTTAGAATAATAAAAGACTCATAACTATTTGATAGTCCTTGAACATTAATGTGTTCACAACCAATTTTAAATCGACATACATTTTACCAGAGTGAGTTCTCAAAATGGTTTATACCCTTCAGGAGAGAATAGAAAGTCAGCATTTATTTTAAAAACGATAATTGTGCTAGAGCTACGGAGAGCGCATATTCAATAGAAATCACCCAGATAGAAGGATTGGTTCTCAGTATGTTTTAAAATTATAGTCAAAATTTATGGAAACAGGTTCTGTAGGAAACAAAAAACATGAACCTCAGCGACCGATTAAGAATGAAGCAGTATAAGTGGCAGTTCTGGGTCATTTGCAGATGGATAATACTCAATCGATCAGGAAAGTAGCTGAGGCTTCCGGTGTATCACGAAGCAGTGTTCATCGAATTGTAGAGGTCCACAAATTTCATCCATATAAATTTAAATTGGTACACGAATTAAACGAAGATGATCCAGATCATCGGCTTGAATTCTGTGAGATTTTTAGTGAACAATTAAACGGTAATGCCAATCTACTGTACAATACGTGTTTTCTGATGAATCGACATTTCAGTTAAATGGGGAGGTAAACACACCCAATTGTAGGTATTGGAGTGAAACCAATCCACATTTGTTCATGGAAACTCACACCCAAAGGACTCAGAAGTTAAATGTTTGGGCTGGCATCTTAGGGGATCACATTGTCGGGCCGTTTTTTATTTCTGACAATTTAAATGGCAAAAGGTACCTCGATCTGTTAGAAAATAACATCGACCCAATGATTACCCAAATCCTAGAAGACGATAATCTTTTAGAGGGCGAACTGTTTTTTCAACAGGATGGGGCACCCTCACATTTTGCCATAGCAGTCCGTCAATTTTTGGATAATCGGTTTCCTGAGCAATGGATTGGAAGAAGAGGTCCTGTGGAGTGGCCCGCTAGGTCACCTGATTTAACTCCTTTGGATTTCTTTCTGTGGGGACATTTGAAATCGAAGGTATTTGCAACAAAACCCGCATCTCTGGAAGAGTTACGTGAAAGAATTGTTCGAGAATGCCGTTTATTGACTTCAGATGTGTTCAGAAATGTTCGTACAGAATTTCAAGACAGATTATACTAATGTATGGAAGTCGGTGGGGGTTATTTTGAACAATACATTCGATAATTTAAACTGCTTCTTTTATTTTTATTTCCCGAACCTATAATAATGAAACAATTATTTCTCAGGAACGAATCAATAAAAGTTTAAAAAAATACACAGTTATGTAGAGAATTGAATGACCTTTCAAAAGATGTATCACTCGACCCCCTTTGCCATTTGAATTTTTTTGAGGGGGTGACCGTGTATGGTAGAGGGATGGTGATAGGTATACAAGTATTACATTGAAATATGTCCCCCTTGGAAACAAGGTCGACGTGTTTCACCAATTTTTCAAAAATGTTTATCTCCAAAGTTATTCAGGGTGCCTACTTTTGGTTGGGACACCCTGTATTTTCATATTATACAATAAATAGCGATTGTATGAATAAATTATAATTTTATCAAAAATTAACGAAATACCACATGAAATACATAATCGGAGTAGGACAAACTCGACCGTTTCCGCTTATTTATTCATTTTTTCAAATATCTTGGACTTTTCATTGAGATTGTTCGTACACTGATTCCCCAAATATCAAAATCTATTTGTTGTATAAAAACTACATTTATAAATTACTTCATTTAGGATATACAGTGATGCCACGAAATATTTTTTCTTTTTTATTTTTTAAATTTTGAACATATGTTTCTACCTACACTCCAAATTTCGTTCGATTATCTTAATAATTCATGAAGTTATACATAATTAAATATTAAGTGTTCAAAGATCGCGTAAAAGCGGTACATTTTTAGATATAATATAATAATGCGAATATGCCCTTGAGAAGTCGAAAATATCTCTTGCTGTTCCTGCGATTATTGAAAAAAGTAAGAATTTTGAATTTTCGTTTTTATATTTTCCTGGCTTTATTTGAAGAGATATCGAAAAACTAAAAACACTTTTTCATTGGCGTTTTTTATCCTTTTCAATTTGACTTAAAAAAGTTTTTTCATAAGACGTTTCGTGTTTTCGCGACCATCATCAAATAAATTATTTTAAATATGGATCTGTATTTTTTATTGCATTTTTTGTAGCATTTGAACCTCGGGCTTCATTGATGTATTAAAAATTTATGTTGATAAACATTTCGTAGCTGTAAACCATGATCAAATGCGACTTTTTTCCTTGATGATGGTTTACAGAGTGTCCGGGAATAATATCAGCATTTGGGGGGGGGGTGGATTCCTCATTCAAAAATAACAAAAGTTTAAGTCAACAGATGTCCATCCGCCAAAAATTCTGTTGTTATTCCCGGACACCCTGTAAACTTTGTGTTATAATTATAAATATTAAGATAATACACACGCAAACCATATATCTTTGTATATTAAAACTAATAATTAATATTGTATATCTACATATATAAAACATACGAAATGAACAACAATAATAACTACATATACGTATTGAAATATTTCATCACATTTATTTTGTTAAACAATTATACGTAAAATGAACACTCATCCACATGCAATGTATAATTATACTTTCCTCATTGTATTATAGAGATAATAATGTTATTTTAATAGTAATTATGAATAATGGGTTAACAACGTATCAAATAAGTTCCAATTATTATCATAAAAATTATAATTTAACATAAAACTAAATTTTAATTATATATGCAGAAACAAACAATTTAAAGCTTATTAAATCAATTCATCAGTTAGCAGAACTAGTTGAAACTGTTAAATTATTCAAACACTTTATAATACTTAAATACGCACGGATAATTTTAACTAAATCTCTGTTATTGCTATTTGTTTTTCAAAGTGTTTGCTATTTTGAAACTTCCAAGATCTGAGATGAGTTTAAATTTACTGTTTCAGTTTTCTCAAGTTACGCGACTTGCCGATTTTCACGGGGTGAACAAAAAACGGCGTTGTATCTCATTTTATAAAACTGAATTACATTTTTTTAATTTACCTCATATACAAATACCATAGGTAGGCAAACAATTAATTTTATTCAATTAAGGAAGTGAGTGTCAGTCTTAAGCCAAGTACTTAGGGACGACTCAACAGAAAAATTTAAGGAAAGAAAGGAAAATATATGTGTTTTGTGTTATACAGGATGTCCCGGGAGGAATCTGCCAAATTTTAGAAATATGTTTCATGAGTAATTTTAAGCAAAAAAAAATATCCTTATTAATCGGAACTGAGTCACGGCTTGTTTCAGAAAAATATATTTCTATAATAATTTTCAGGAGTAAACTTTGCATGGAATTGCTAAACAGTGTCATAATTTGTTACAGTTATTTGTTAATCAATTTAACTTTTGATTTCTGGACATAGTGAGTGAGAAGTGTATCCCTCTGGTGGTCAGTATTACTACCCGTCAGACATCATTGATGTCTTAGTGACTGATAGCGACCTGCAACGTAGGTACCGAGAACTGCGACCACTAACCCTGGTGGGTTAAACTATACACTATGTCCAAGATAAGAATGCATAGCATGGGCATCTTAGAAATGGTAGGAGATACGAATTCGGTTAAATGGTGAAAAAGTTGCGTAATTAGGATACTGTCACAATGATCTTAACCCATGTCAAAAATTTTTTTTCGTTTTTGATTTATTTCGAAAAAAGTAAATTTTTGAAATTCGCTTTTAATTTTTTTCCACGTTATTATCAAAAATATGAAAAAAACAAACAAAACATCCTCATTGTACTTTTTAATAAACTTTAACGTGACAATGATATTTTCGCCCTCCGACGTTTCGTGATCGTGGAACCATCATCAACTTCTTTTTTTAAATACGGACCTGGATTTTCTTTACGGATTTTGAATGCATTCTTCATTTTAAATTCACCTATGTATTACACATAGAGCTTACAACATGTTTTTCTCTAGTTATAGTCGTTACTAGGATTTATGTAGTACGTCCTTGACTGTGAAAGTTGCAATTAAAATGTATTAATTATTTCAGCCTTCAGCAACGGAAAATAAGGCAAGAAATAAATTTTAAATCGTTTATTTTTAAATACTGATTAGGAGCAAGCAAATCGACAAATCCGATCACGTTTTCATCAATCTACATTTCTCATAAATGTGAACACTCTAAATTCAAAAGTAATACCTCGACTTTGATTAAAGATTATTTCATTTAAACTGATAAAAGTCAAGCAAAAAAATATGCTCAATGTGCTACACGTTGAGTTATCTTTTTTTAGTGATAAGTAGCCTCGTAAAAACAATGATTGTTTGAGTTTAACGATCTGTCATATTCATAAATAGTCGTTGTTTCATCGTGTTGTCTTTATACATATTTATACTAATGGATTCGTTTTCGAATGAAGAAAAATTTGATATGGTAACATGTTACATTTTGTGCCACCGAAATTGTGTTAATGCTGAGAATTTGTATCTCGATAGGTACCCAGAAAGAAGGCAGCCTGATAAAACAATTTTTAGAAGGTTAGTGACAAATCTTAAAGAACACGGTTCTTTCCGAAAACCCATTCGGTCTCGACAAAAACGAAGAGAAAGTAAACAGTGTATTGTTGACAGTTACTGAAAATCCACGTGTATCAACTAGAGAAACTGAACGACCTACTGGGATATCAAAATCCAGCAGGACATTCTGTGAGTGGTATACTAGGAAATGCCAGGATGATGAAAATTTTCCTCATAAAGTAATTTGTTCAGACGAAAGTATGGTCACTAATAATGGTATTTTTAATCGAAAAAATACACATTATTGGTCCCGAGAAAATCAACACTTGTTCAAATCAGCCAGACACCTACACCGCTTTGGTTTTAATATGTGGGTTGCCATTTTTGGTACAAGAATTATAGGCCCTTTTATTTACCATGACTCATTGACTGCCTAACGTTATCAGAACTTACTTGACACTTATCTTGAAGACGCCCTAGACAACTTACCTCTCGCTGATTCCCAGAATTGTTGGTTCCAACAAGATGGTGCTCCAGCACATAATTCTAGGGCTGTTCGAGAATATTTATCCAATCGGTTCCCAGAAAAATGGATTGGCACTCATTCAACAGTATCCTGGCCAGCACGATCGCCGGATATGACACCGTTGGATTTTTTCTGTGGGGATATATCAAGAACTTCGTAGACAGGCATAATTTTGAAAATGAACAAGAATTAGAGGCATCTGTTACCGAAGTATTTAACAGCATTACTCCAGAAATGCTAACTAGAGTTTTAGACTCTACTATACGAAGATGCTATCTTTGTTTACAAAATAACGGTTCCCATTTTGAACATTTATTAAAGATTTGACATGTACCTATGGATTTAATAAAATCGATTGTTTATATCTGTGAAGTTACTGAGGTTAATACATATGTAATTATTATTCAGTATTAAACCATTTGTTTTGTTAACTGATTATTATTTAACGTACTAGATGGACGAGTAGGCCCTTTTACTTAAAATTACTTAAGGAACATATCACTAATGTTTGGCAGATTTCTTCCGGAACACCCTGTATATTCCGTATAAGAAAACCAATATGAAAGCCCAATTAAATAAATTGAACTTATTTGCTAATCAATAAAATAACATTCTCCTGGGAATATAAGCAGATGCATAGAGTTTCCATTTTCCAAAGTCAAATATAAATATTATTATATAGGTGCACCTGTCATACGTTAAAGAAATATATGTAAAATATTTTAGTAACTCAAAGTTTATTGAAAATATGAAAACAAACAAGTAGCAATATAGTCAATGTAATTCCGTAACATTTCTGCAGACTGATACCGTAGTCGCGCCAAATTGAAATGTGAAAATATGTATATTCCTAATCCTGCTTTTATATAATATTATGCTTATTTTTGAGATAAAGAAGGTTTATTTCTCACAAAAACTTTTTTATTTGCAACATATTAGTTTTACACAATATTAGAAAAACTGTTACTGTCCAAATCAAATAGGATTGCGAAATTCAAGAATGCAACGAAATTTGCAACATCCTATATACTTAATAAACATCACTTTTTGATACATAATTGAGTGTTTTTTTTTATTTTCAAATGGAACACCTTGTATATTATTCCATTTTTGAATTCTGTATAATTTTCTGAATCCAATGATACCACATAAGTTACATTTCAAACGTCAATATTTGTTTTATTTTCATTTTTAACACGCTTTTATTAGCTTCACCTGTATGTTTGCTTGCTTGCTTGTTTGTTTGTTTGTTTGTAACCGACTCTTTGGACTCGATTTTGACCCACTTTAAACGGACAGATTTAATTGAAACTTTGTACACTTACGAAGAACCGGTAACAATACAATAATTTGATAAGTTTATATCATTATCGTGATCAGGATCGCCAGTCCTTTCCTCACGTATCCTCTGCGTGAGAGCAAGAAGCTTAATATTGTAAGTATATTCCGTGATTCTCAGTTCGGTCGTTGGCCGAGCGGGCAAGTCTTAGTCGACGCGAAACGACGGACTCCTCGGGCGTGAGTTCAAATCCCATGGCTGAAATAAAAAAATATTTTTTTTTCAGAAATATCTGTTGGATCGTAATATGTTATAATATCAGCATCAATAAGCAATATAAATATAGTTTAAAAAAACTACAAAACACGCTTTCATAGCACATCAAACTAAAAAGTGAAAAATAAATATAGTTTAAAAAAACTAAAAAACACGCTTTTAAAGCACATCAAACTAAAAAAGTGAGAAATAATTATTAATATAAACTGAAAGCAATAATAAACGAAAAATACTAGTGTTATTGTGAAAAAAGCGTGGGGCGCTTTGTGCCATGTTTTTCGTATATCGAGCAACCCACGCTTGTTTCACAATAATACTAGTATTTTTCGTTCATTATTGTTTTCAGTTTATATTAATAATTATTTTTCACTTTTTAGTTTGATGTGCTTTAAAAGCGTGTTTTTTAGTTTTTTTTAAACTATATTTATTTAACGATAGTTCGAGTTGATTCAGCGCTCGCCGTATATAACAAAATAATTTTATACATAATTAGTAAAATGTATGACAAATAAGCAACGCACATTTGTTTAATGATATGTAAAATTGTTTAATTAACTTTTAATACAATATGTATTACAACAGGCTATAAAGGCGTATATTTTGCTGTTTGCATTAATAATTTAATTTCATTTGCACAATATTAATGTGAAATGTTATACACACTAGTTAACAGTACAAATTACAAATATATTTCATCTATGGCGCCCGTGTATCATGTTGGCATATGAATTGTAGAAGTCACAGATTAAAAACCCTTATTCTATACAAATACAATTCGACAAAATTACCAGGATTGCTTTCCAGCATCAGTGATAGATAAAAAGTGCCTTCAGAAAGTTTCAGGAAAAACGACAAAACTGGGATTAAGGTCATTTTTTACATGTTGAATTATTGGACAATCCTTCCTAAGCCTACGATCCTGTTTTAAACAGGATTTAGTGATACTCGAATTGTATAACGAATAAGGCAAAGTTGTTTTAACAAAAAGTTAAAAGTTTTATTAATAGCCGCAAACTAATTATTGCATCTTACATCTTATGTCACATTCCGGTTAGAAAAATCGTATAATTTTGCAGAAAGAAATTATTTATTGAACTACTAGCATAGGTTTTATCACGTAACAATCGCTCTTAACCGTGCAAATCTCTCAAATTATCATAATTAACCAAAACTTCTCTGTAAGTAAACATAAAAAACAATAACAAACACACCATATAAATTAGACAACCCTTAAATCCAAAATCTCCAATATAACCCTCTTCTGTGTGAAAGTGGGTAACACTGAAAACGTCAATATACACCAGCTCCCTCCGGCATTGCCATCTGCAGGAGCTGAGAATCGAACCCAGGAGCATGTTAGACAGTTACTAGTCGCTTGACACATAATGCGCTCTAGCTAACTGTACTACCGTGCCGCATGATAGCAATCTTATTTGTAGGGCATTTCCTATTAGGGTGGCTAGTTGCCTAAAGCGCGTTCTCCTGGATTCGAGTCTTAACTCCGACAGAAGGCACTGCGGAATATGTGTCATCCACCAAAGGGGCATTTCGAGGTCAAAATAAGCAGTCGCTACCCAATGGGAACACATTGTCTTTTAAACGTTTATATAACGTTAATTAACGTTACACAAACGTTAATTACCATTATATAAACGTTTAAACAACAATGTGTTCCCATTGGGTTCCAGTTACAACCAATTCTGGTTGAATATCCAACCAATTTTCAATTTATAATTTGGAGTTATGGGGCAAGGTGGTCGAATGGGCTTTAGCTTATAGCTATTTACTCGGAAGAAGATCGATGGTTCGATTTCATCCTGAAACAAGTTACAAATTTTATTTGTAATTAGTTTCGGACTGAGTGAGGGAAATTTCGATGTAGTGCGGACTCCACAATAAACACAAAATCTTGGGATTTTCGGGGGAGTTACCTTAGTGACTTGACAGGCGGTTAAGAACTATAACGTCAACTCTCGCTCCAAAAGACTTAGTCATTGTGATTAAATTCAATCAAGAAAAATCTTGGATTAAGTAATGGAAAACGTATGAGGTAAATAAGGAAAATTTTAGGCTTAAGCAATTCACTAACAATAATATTATTTTGTCTATATTTTCACTTACAGATTATTAATTATTCCTACTACAGCGTATGTTCCTCGAGTCAAATAGATACAATTGTTTAAAAAGGTGTGTCTTTAGTTTCTAAATTTTTTGCGTAAATTTTTTTATATTTTTTATCATTACAAATGCCCCAATTTTGAATAAGCAGAAACTGGGTACTTTTCTTGAAATACAAAAAATATAAATCACACCACATACATTAGACAACCACAACCACCAAATCCAAAGTACACAGTTGAAATGACGCGGACACACAGCCATCACCTTCGACTTTATCAGGATCGTAACTGGGATTTGAATCCAGGAGTCGGCAACAGTGAAACCAGTTACATTTGTCACTTAATTATCTAACACACTGCGCTACCGAGCTCGGTATATCGTTTCATACAATGCGTAACTTTTAAAAAATTTAAAGACTGGATATTATCAGAGACAACCTTGAGACGCGCAAGTACGTGCTAAAATATAATCCGCAGTATTAAATTGGTCGATTGTAATGGAAGGTGAAAGTAGATGGCGCAAGAAGCAAACGCCCGCGAAAATTCAAAACCCCCTTTTGTTATTTTATTGATATTATTTATAAGCTTTATTTCTGTAGCAGTTGGTGATCGCTTGTGGACCAGACGTAGTCGATTAGTTGTTTTAAAATACTTCTATTCGCTGGAAGTTAAAAACTAACCGAGTGACTATCTCCGATGATCCACAAACAATCACCAACTGCTGAAGAAACAAAGCTATTTTAAAGTTAGAATACAAAACCAGATGTCAATTAATTTTTATGTTAAACTAATCAAAAGGTTAATTGTAACCTTGTTGAACTGCTTAACATAAGATTTAAAAGAAATATGTTTTTGTATTGGATAATTAACATAACACTCAAAACACGAGTAGGTAGGTAATTATATTTTCTACAAAATTTATTAAAATCAGAAAACTACAGAAAAGCAAGCATTTTGTCAATATATTACAGAAAATATCAAGAAAGCATGATAGTTATTTATGCAACAAGACCGGAAAGTGATTCTTTACTGAGCGAGCTGGCAATTTCCATTGCAAAAGCCCTAGCGAGCCCAGTAAAGTCACTTTCTGGGTGTGTTGTGTACAATGTTTTTTCTGCAACGGTTCCTGCTAGTCTCAAAGAACTTTTTAACTTTAATAAAATATAAAATTCAACTGACAGACATCAGACGCTTACTTTCAAAGAAGACTGGAATAATCATTTTTAATTGTTATTAGATATTTTTTGTCAACAGAAAATAACATAGAAATCGGTAAAGACTTTACAAATCCTTATGTCACTTTGCCGGGCTAGACCTGTAAATATGTATTTTCCACTCAAAAAATTGGTCACATTTAAATTTCTAGAAGGTTGCAGGTTACATCATAATGAACATTTTCCTTAATGTCCATTTCGTCAAATAGCAACAGACACAGTTTATCTTGCCCATTAGGCCGCCACACACCAGCGGATGGCCCGACCGATTTGATGCGGCATGGACTAAGTCAGCGGATAAAACTTTGCGTTAGTGTGACAAGCCGAGGTACATCGGTCCAATTCCCATATCGCACCGACTAAGTCTGCAAGTCTTAACTTGACAGTTCCAATGTGGTAGTTAGTGGCGACGCACGAGTTAAACCTTCAAATTTGTACCCTAAATAATAATGGCTTCAGATACGCGCTATATGGGAAAAGAATTTTTAACGAGCCGAATAAAAACTGTTATGAGGTGATGAGTTTTGTACCACTAACGAGCGAACTTTAACTGACAGATCCAATCGGGAGGTCAAATCTTCGAACCGTATAAGTAAGGACGGATTTGGTATGTGCCGAGCCTGATTCGCCGATAAAATCCGTGCGGATCAAGTCGGTCCAATTTATCCGCTGGTGTGTGGGGGACTATTTGTTAAACTGTTGTTGATGTGTCTAAATAAGTGATCACTAATGCCAACATGGAATGGCACCTTTTCCAATAGTGAAATTAATGTTCTTTTTGAAGGCATCGCGACGATCTTTGACAATATTTTGTAACACTTTGGGCTCCTTTTTTAGAAGTGCCAAGGCTAGAACCTTTTCTTCGATAGTCCATCTCCTACCTTTTTATTCGCGTTTGGCACAGCATAATTGGGAAATGAGGAAGTTGGTTGTAGTATTTGACATCCCCTTAAATATACTTCTGACTACTACCGATGAGGCATCTAAATTTGATAGAGATTTGATGTCATGAGCCCTCTGCTTGCATATGACTTTCAACTTCCATATATGGTCCTCTTTCTGACAAATCATGTTCATAAGTTTAACTTTTCATGGAGTAGAGGTTGTCCTTGAAAGATCGCCAATGCCTCTAAACACTGGTCGTTTTCGAACGGTGACATTCTGATTTGATACAGAAGTGCTGGGAATCTCCTCCAAAAATTCACTAGTTGCCTTCACTATGCTGGGAAATTCCTCCGTCAACTCATAAGGTATATTCTTTGAAGTTGAGGCCTCGCTTGAGGCTAGATCTGAAGTAAAATGAGAAAGATATTAGCGACCATGTTTATTGGTTCAAATCTATATTTCTTTATTTTGAAGAAATTAAATAGTATTAAAAAGTCTGCGATAATTCTACCAAGCTAATTAGTAACAACTATGGATTGATATCTAAGGACCCCTCACTACCAACATTTTGTAAAACACATATTACCTGCTTGCACTTGGTATGTTGCCAACTGACGACATGGAAAAAGTGTGGGGACTGCATTGCGGGTCAACCTATGACTACTTAGGTCGACATAACTCTCAACAGTAAAATGACGGGAGCATATCCTATAATTTTGAAGTTTCTTCAGTGTAAGGTATACCCATATTCTCTTGCCAAATTTTTGACCTGTAAAACATAAAAAGCTGTGTTGTTAGAAGTGTTGTTAATTTAGTGCAGGCCTTAATTTACCTTTCCAACCTTGAAGGAAAATAGTGAAGTTTTGCCACATCGTCCTCCGAAGAACCACACACATAACACAATCTAATTCGTGACTCTGTGGCCATTTCAAACAAAAAAATAACCTACAACCAATTTCAAAGTTTATTATGAGGAATGAAATAGTTAAAGGATACAGTTAGCATATTTTCTAATACTGTTTATCCTTTCCGATTAATATATAGGTTAGATATAGCGGATAAAATTATTTATAATTTTATAACTTACCAGTTGTATGAAATTGGTAGTCTTTAAGAAGAGAAATAGTCTTTAACACACAAATATCACAAAATACAACGAGAAATAATCAAAATCACGACAAAATAACAAACACTTCTTTCGTCGGTTCAAGTTGACAGATGAATATCACAGAAAAAGCGCGGGATAAAACAGAAATGACAGCAGTGCAAGTGCTACCCTCTACTTTCACCTTCCATTTTATCGGACTAGGACAGCTATATTTGACTATTCTTATATTAAATAGAGAAAGCGAATAAATGTTAATGTCGGACAAAATTTTCTATCCACTTGCACGTCTCGGGTTGTCTCTGATATTATTAAATTGTAGATTTTTATTACGTTGTAACTGATTTTCATTTTAACACTTCAGGGTTTTGAAAATTGTTCTTACTGCCAAGTCATCTAATTTCACGGAATGTAGTACATCTGTTTAAAACTATAGATATAAAAACGGAAACATAACGTTAACGTTATTGAACTATAGATTTTAAACGTGCACATTTTTAAATACACACGTTTTGTGCGGCGTTTGAAGAAGGAATAATATGTTAAAAATATGTAGCCCGCACCATTTAGAAGATAGAGCACTAGATTTACGTTTAAAGTTGCTCGTCTTGTACAAATTCGAAAAACTTTATATATCCATAAAAAGATTTTATATCAGATTTGTAGAGCTTACATTTAATCACATCACATAACACTTTATAAACAAACGTGATGCCAAGGTTTATGTATGCGCCTCGCGTTACCCGTATCTGCCAACAAAACAACTTCAACATTCTCTTAGAGAGTTGTAAACTGATTGTCTTTCAATTTTATGGATGAATCAAATTTTATTTCATAAAAAAAAATGAAAGCCATGTTTCATTTACCTTGCCTTCCTCACATTCAGGATTAAACTGAGTATTAAAACTTCCTTAAAAGACAGTTCACACACATCTTATAAAAATTTGGAAACAAATTTCCTCAGAACAAAGGTATTATTGATATATATATATGAGGCAATATGTTTTGCAATAAATTATACTTTGTATTCCAGTTTCTTTTATTACCATTTCTGTTTTGATCAACAGTGTTTTAAATTAATATTGACTGTATAGATCCAGCAGTACTTTTATATACAGGGTATTCGACTTTAACTTTCCCAACATAAAGATCTCGCTTATATTGCGAGTGACATCGGTTAAATTAGAGGAAAGTTCAGTGATTTTCCTACTAAGACCCTAGGACCAACAAAATTTAATTATCTGACTTGGTTTTTCAGATATCTGGAAAAAATTCGTATGTTGTTATTCTCCCATGTTGCTTATTTAAATAATTCAGGCCTTAAATGAATTTTAATGAATTTTAATATAGGATTATGTTATATCATTATAACCGGGAAAAAAATGCTATTTCATGATATGAAAATTCAATATAACTGCAATAAGAAAAGAATAAGTTGATGATGGTTCTGAGTGAATAAAACGTTGTAATACTTTTATTTCATAAAAATCAAATAACACAAAAAGACGCTCTAAGAATGTTTTTATAGAAAAATATTGGATGTCAAATAAGCAACATATGGAAGAAAAACAAAATACGAATTTTTCAATTTTTTTTCAGATAACTGAAAACCCAAATCAGATAACTTAGTTGTATTGACTCCAATGTCTTAGCAAGAATATCACGCAACTTTTCCCTATTATAATCGATATAGTAACTCGTAAGATAAGTAAGATCTCAATGTTGAGAAAGTTAAATCCGAACACCTTATACAAACATCGTGATTGGGAACGGGAGACCAGGAACAATTCCCTTTCTCATTCTCAGAATGTTTCTCCAAATACAAATCATGAAAATAATGAGACTGTATTATCGGAAATAACATAGAGTTGCAGTACATATAGATACCTAGTTGTTATATTTTAAAAATATTCACGTAGTTTTAAACATACAGGGTGCAATTTTACATCTATTACAATTTAGATTTTTTTCTCACTTGTACCTAAAACCAAAATAGAAAACAAAAGGTAGATACATAGAACCACAGTAATAACATTGTTTGAGTTATAATCAGAAGAATTTTTTTCTCACTTTTAATTCTGCATTTTTTTTATTACCTCTTTTAAGTTTATTTGATCAGCAATTTCATGTTGAATTGCTAAAATGGAAAAGCCGTTTAGTCGATTTTCCGTAGTAGTTGAGCGTGAAAAGGTTTTGATTAATTTTAATTTGGAAAAACTTCTTTCTCCACTTGCTAGTGATATTGGAACAGTCAGTAGTATTCTTAAGGCAATACTAAGATTTAGAGCAAAATTTAGCATTGTTATTATTTTAAGAACATCACTTAAACTTTCTTTTTTGCCCAAAAGTGCATAAACTATAGAAATTTCCTCTACTAATTCTAGACCGTTAATGTAAGCTGATTCACCATCAGACAACATATTTTCCAAATCTTTGCAAATCTTGATCAGTCTCTTTAGGTATGGTTTTCAAATCATATATATTATATAGAGATTTAAAATGGTTACTATTGTAACTCAGTTGTTCAAATCGACTATCTAGTGCGTTTAATGCTTGATCAATAGTATAGAAGAAAAATTCTATTTTGTATTTTTCTTTAGGATCTTTGATTGGTTCGTCCCTTTGCCTCATATGAAAAGGTGGCCTTTTTTCTTCTAACACGGTGTCGTGGCGTTGTTGATTCAAAATTGGCTTCAATGTTAATTTCATCAGCCAATACTCTTGCGTCAACAATAATTTCATTGAAAGACTTATCTGATCGAAGATTTTTAAAGACATTTTTGCAGTTCCCTAGAAGATCAAGTGCTTTTTCAAATCAAAATCTTTTGTTTGCATAAGCTTGCTTATAGGATTAATATAGTTTAAAATTTTATACCATATGATAATTGAACATAAAACTTTAAATTGTTTAATGCAACTTAGCAAACTCGAAGCTTTGTCTCTTATTGAGATATCGATGTCTTAGTTTTCATAAATGCTTAGCAAAGCATCGTATATTTTACCAAGTTGAAATCTTAAGGGTGTTAAAGCTTCTATCCTGCTTTCCCATAGAGTGTCACTCAAAGGATTTAATGTTAATCCTTGGACATGCTTAAAAAATATTGCCAATCGAAAAGTAGAAGAAAAAAATAAATATATTTTTTTTGGACCATATTAAAAAAATCGGCTGCTTACAAGGATGCTTTTTCCATATCATTTACCACTAGTTTGAGCGAGTGGCTACTACACGGAACGTAGAATGGTCGTGGATTTAAATTCCTAATTCTAGATTGCACTCCTACATTTTTGCCCCTCATGTTAACCCTGTTATCATATCCCTGCCCTTTTATATCCTGTACATCAAGTCCCATTTCATGAAACTCTTTAATTATAATTTCATATAGTTGTCTTCCTGTAGATTTTTTCACAGGTAAGAAACTTAAAAACCTTTCGTAGATTTTTATTTCGACATCGTTTGAATCAGAATCAGAGTCATTGATGGAAACATATCTAATTATCAGGGTCATTTGCTCCACCTTACTAACGACAGGAATGCAATCTAATATTATCGAATAGTATTTCGCTTTTTTATTTCAGTAATGACATGCGATTTTACACTTTCGTGAAGCAAGTCTATTATCTCGTTTTGAATGTTTTTTTCCAAGATAGTCAGATTTGGTTTCCTCTTTTTTAAGCACTTTACGCACGTGTTCCTCCATGACAGGGTGAAATTCAGATAGCAGGTCAACTATATTTAAAAAGTTGCCGTTATTATGCTCGAACAGCTTGTCGCTTGTACCTTGAAAAGCTAAACAACTTTTACTGAGCATTTTAGTAATTGCTACAATCCTTAGAAGCACCTCATACCAGTGATTCGTTTCAGCGTTAATAACTCTTTGGGTAGCTGCATCTATAGTTGTACAACAACAGGATTTTTGAGCCTGAATATGATTTTTAGAAATTTCGTGATCCTTTAAAGTTTCAACGATGTACTTCCAGCTTTTAAAACCTTCTTTTGAAAGGGAACTTGACACACGGCCGTAAATTTTGTAGCAAAAGCAATATATGCAGTTTTTTGAAGTGGGGTACACTAGCCAGTCTCTTATAACTTGCTCTCCATTTTTTAAAATTAGAGAATAGTAATTTGCGCTAAATTTTCAACCAGTGCAATCATAAGAAAATTTGTAATTAAATAATGGTTTAGGTGGATCTTGTACTAAAAAACTTCTTTCGGCATTTCCTAAAATTCTGGGCCACAATGCTGGATCTGTATCTAAAATTTGTAGAGTACATTTCGTGGGTGGTAGGGTGGAGTCAGTTTGTAGAGGTAGAGTGCTACTAGTGCTAGCCAGGGTGCCTTATATAAGTGCCAAGGCGGTGTCAGTTGGTAGGCTGCTTTCATTTGGTGACAAAGTTTGTTTAGAAATATCGTGTATTGATTGGTCTTGGTCACCAACACTCTGATAATTCTGTGTTTTTCTTTTTATCTGAATTCTTGGAGATATTTGTTTTGGTACTAATGGTACTACTGGACCTACCCTGTAAATAATTGTGCAGAGCATCAGTTCCTACTTATTGCCTATTTTCACCACCTTTGATCCTCCCTAGAACGTAAGCCTGAATACACCACTGAGCGCGCATTTCTTATCGGGAAATTACGGATAGGATTAACTGAAATGCGTGATGCAATATTGAAATTCGTGGAATGAAGAACAGAGTCAGCAACATCCTTGAGGTACAAAGGATGTTCGAAGATTCGCTGAGTATGAACAATTGTGGACCGTTTCAATACAACCAGATCTCTGCCAAATGAATGATTAGCTGATCAACGACTATCTATTAGGTCCATTTATCGAAGAATAAGTTCCCTTAGCACTCGATCGTACCGATCTTGCCTTATTTTGACACTGCGCTATCGGGTATGTCCGTTTTTTATGTCATAGAAGGCCGACAGACAACGCCAAATGGACGCAGCTTCGAACGTAAGAATGACACTACTAATCCGCGTTGATTTCAAACTGTTACGGTCTCCTACTTAACACACAAGCTTAAATGACGCGAAAAATGTCTGATAGTATTGAGTGATGAATCCTGATTTTGTTGATTGTGTGAGCTCAAGATCACGGTCGACGTGGAGAAAGGTCCAATATTCAGTTTTGTGTAGAATGAGAGACAACCTTTTTCCGTGGAGTTATGGTTTGGAATGGTGAAGGTCCTCTCTAATCTTCCTAGAAAGTAATCTGAATGCACAATAGTACATGCACAGGGGTATACCCAGTATCCTACAAAATGTATGGGATATACGGTTAGGTCGATTACCGATTCCATTAATGTATCATCAGTGTTTGGAACAAGAGGTTCAGATAACTTTGGACACAATGCCTCTAGAAGACATCGACAACCAAAATTATTGCATGCCTCACAGAGTCGAAGCGTGTGCGTGTAGTAATTAACTCACTATTAATTTTAAGGCAGATATCGTCGTATAATCATAATGAAGTTTTAATCATTTTTGATACTCTTTCCAAGCCAAATTATTTAGCAAAAAATCTTTATATTATATATATATATATATATATATATATATATATATATATATATATATATATATATATATATGTATATATATATATATATATATATATATATATATATATAGAGTGGAATGAAAAATAATATTAACTGAAAATTTTTGTTAATTATTATTTACTAACTTTTACAAATCTTATCACAGATAAGTATAACATATATCTTTTTAAACAATTATTTTCCCGGCTATTTGCCAAAACGCTGAAACTTGGATTACAAAAAAGATAATATGCACATTATGTTCAGTACTACTGACTCAATAATGTTATTTTTAATTTCAACTATTCTGTCCAGTAAAATGTATATATATATATATATATATATATATATATATATATATATATATATATATATATATATATATATATATATATATATATATATATATATATATATATATATAAGTAGGGGTCTTATGCCGGTTCTACGCCTCCCCCCCACCACTTTATATGACGTCACAGCGTGACCTTGGATGACGTCACACCGACGCCGCCCCCACCATTTTCTATGACGTCACAGCATGACCTTGAGTGACGTCATACCACTTGACCTCGAGAGGTAAGTGTATGTAGTAATAGGATGGGTGGGGGTATAATGATGTGAGGTGTTAACTCTAAGTACTGGTGTGGTGGGGGCAATTCTATAGCTATAAAAGAGAGAGGAGTTTTCATATACGCAATTTTAAACTTAGCCTCCTACAGTAAAGAAACGTAATGTATATGTGTATTGCTTGTGGTGCGAGTTTTACGCGAGGTGATAATTTGCGGCGTCATCAGAGACAGACATGTAAGAATTTAGCAAATAACGAGAATGGACCTCCAACAAAGCAGTGTAAACTGGATTCATATCCTTCAGCATCTACAAGTTTGCAAACATGCAACTGCTGTAATGTAACAATTCCTGCAAACCAGATGAATTCACATAAAAGAACACTGCAGCATAGGACAAATTCTTGTGCTCCCTTGATGGATGGTGTACAAGTAATCCGAAGTGCTTTCAAATGCAGGATTGTGAGCTACAGGGTGTATAGTGAAAACAATCACTTAGACTATATTATGTTTTTTAACGAAATTAAACAAAAAGTTTTGAATTTGCTCGAAGAGATGGTCAGAATTCATAAAACGATAAAAGTAAACATGGAAACTTTTGGCAAGTACATATTACAAACGCGGGATTTAGCCGATATTAAAACGTTTAATACACCCAATAAAATTTTGGATCAGGGTATGGATTTCAATTCTCTTTTCGATGCTTTTGTGGACACGATGGTTATGCAAACTTCAGAATTTCAAGAGCGTGATTCAGGTGTGTAAATATTTATCCATATGGCAATAATGATTTTATTATTATTTTTTAATTTCTTAGGATGGGCCCTCGAACAAATTATGTTTGTTGAAGTTAATATTAATAAGTATAGTCCCGTTGGCGGATCGTCATATATGAAGCTACCAAAATTCATTGAAAATAAGAAAGCAGTAATAAATATTGAAAATCAAGATCAGTGTTGCTTTGCGTGGGCTGTGACCTCAGCTCTTTACCCAGCAAAAGGCCGTACAACTGATATATCATCATATCCCCATTATTCTACAGTTTTAAATTTGACAGGTATGAATTTTCCAGTAAAACTGCGCGACATTTCAAAATTTGAAGAGATGAACAATATTTCAATTAATGTTTATGGGCTTGAAATCAAATTTGAGAACAACAAAGTAAAGTACGAAATTGTTGGACCTTTACGTTACTCTGAAAAAAAATTACTTATGCATGTAAATTTGTTATTAGTTTCCGGTGAATGTGGTATGAATCACCACTGTAATACCACCTGTGCTAACACTCACTATTGTTGGATTAAAGATTTGTCCAGATTGGTTTCTCACCAAATTTCAGCGCATGAGCACAAAAAATATTTTTGCGATGGTTGCTTATTATATTTTAATAACGAAAGGCTGTTAATGCAGCATCAGAGAAACGACTGTAATCACGTATATACCACAACGCCTTCGACGCAGTTTCGACTTGATAAATACGGTAAACAAGTGCCTGAAAATATTTTAAAATTTGAAAATTTTGAGAGACAAATGAAAGTGCCATTTGTGGTATATGCTGATTTCGAATCTATTCTAAAACCGATGTATACCTGCGAACCAAACCCTGAGCGTTCTTATACAAACAGAACGTTTAGCCATGAACCATACTCTTTCGCATATTTCATAAAATGTTCTTTTGACAAATCCGTATCTAAATTTGTGTTATATCGAGGTGCTGATGCGGCAAAAGTTTTTGTATCGCGTATAGAGTCTGATTTAAGGGAGCTATATAACGAATATTTAAAAGATGTGGTCCCTATGGCTCCTCTCACGTCAGAGGAAGAAGATAATTTTCAGAATGCAACAGTCTGTGGTATATGCGAGAAACCATTCGAGGTAGTGGATACAAAAGTTAGAGATCATTGCCACATAACTGGTAAAATAAGGTTTGGTGCCGCACATTCTATCTGCAACTTAAATTATAAACTGCCAAAATTCGTACCTATTGTATTTCACAATATGAGTGGTTACGATAGCCACTTATTTATAAAAGAGCTTTGTGCTCATAGGGATAGAGTTGATGTAATACCACAAACCAAAGAAAAATATATATCGTTTACAAAACATTTGTATATGCATGATTACGTCAACCGTAGAGGGGAAACGAGAAAGAAATTTTTACAGTTAAGATTCATAGATAGTTTCAAGTTCTTGTCGACATCATTACAAAATTTGAGCGAACATTTACCTATTGATCAATTTGTAGAAACGAGAAATTTCTTTCCAGATAATGACAAATTCAGTATAATGAAACGGAAAGGTATATTTCCATACAGTTTCGTGGATAACTTAAAGAAATTAAATAACCCAGATCTGCCTTCCAAAGAGGAATTTTATGACAACTTAAATGAAGAACACATAACTGATGAAGATTACGACAGAGCTAGGGAAGTGTGGAATTTGTTTGGGTGTAGAAATTTGGGTGATTATTCGGATCTATATTTAAAATCGGATGTATTACTGTTATGTGATATATTTGAAAATTTCCGTACAATTTGTTTGGATAAATATAAACTTGATCCTGCTCACTATTATACAGCTCCTGGATTATCATGGGATGCTATGTTGAAACTAACTCGGATAGAATTAGAATTGTTAACGGACATAGATATGATCAACTTTTTTAAAAAAGCAATTCGAGGTGGTATAAGTCAATGTTCAGAAAGGAAACATATTGCAAATAATATTTTTCTCCCTAACTATGATCCGAAAGAACCGACATCATTTATTACATATTTAGATGCTACAAACTTATACGGTCATAGCATGTCACAGGTTTTACCAACAGGTGGATTTATATGGTTGTCTGAAAATGAAATTATCAATTTAGATATTTCAAATTTATCAGATGAAAGTCCACATGGGTACGTTCTAGAGGTGGACGTTCATTATCCTCAAGAATTACATGATATGCATTCAGATCTTCCCTTTTTGGTGGAAAATATTATTCCACCTGAATCAAAATCAAAGATTTCAAAATTAATACCAAATTTGAATGACAAGAAAAAGTATACTGTTCATTATCGAAATTTGAAGCAGGCTATTAGTAATGGATTAATAGTAATGAAAACACACAGAGTACTCAAATTTGATCAGTCACCATGGCTAAAGAAATATATCGATTTAAACACAGAAATGAGAAATAAAGCTACAAGCAAATTTGAAAAGGATCAGTTTAAATTAATGAACAATGCAGTTTTCGGTAAAACCATGGAAAATATAGATAATAGAAGAGATATCAAGTTGGTTACTCACTGGGAAAGTATTAGAAGAACTATGGGTGCTAATGCACTAATAGCCCGTCCAAATTTTAAAACGTGTTCAATTTTTTCTGAGGATTTTGTTGCGATCCAAATGAGTAAATTAAAGGTACACTATAACAAACCAATTTACTTGGGTTTTTCTGTTTTGGAGTTGTCGAAGACGATTTTATATAATTTTTTCTACGATGTTATAAAAAAAAATTTTGGTGATAAAGCTTCCTTGCTTTACACAGATACTGATTCTTTAATTATCAAAATTTTTACGGATAATTTTTACGATTTTATCATACAAAACCCAGACAAATTCGACACTTCCAATTATGAAAAAGGAAATAAATTTAGTATTCCGAAAGGTCAATCAATTTTAGGGAGAATGAAAGATGAGTTTCCGGCGGACCCCATTATTAGTTTCTACGGTACCGGAGCAAAAGCTTATTACGTACAATCTGTGGGTAATGAACTAAAAAAAGCCAAAGGTGTAAAGAAATCTGTAATTAAAAAACAGTTAACAAAAGATGATTATAAGAAAATTGTCGAACAGGGCGGTTTAATATTCAGAAAAATGAACACATTTAGAAGCGATATGCATGATATTTATACAGAAATGAAAAATAAAGTCGCATTGTCTTATTATGACGACAAACGTTTTGTAATCCCCAACACCACAAAGACTTTACCATGGGGGCACAATGATATATCATTTTTTCAGAGTGAACCTGAGCAAAATTTAGAATGGTTAATTTCAGCCGTCAAAAGTGTCGAAAATGATAAGTGGAAAAGTAATTTGGACGCTTTACTCACAGCAATAGATGAGTTAGATCATTAAAAAAACAGTTCTTTAATATACTTAATATGGCATGCCTCAAAACTTCAAAAATATCTTACTGGAAAATTCATCCCAATATAACACAAAAAAAAATATAATGTATTAATAATTATTATTGTACAAATTATTAGTAAGTAGAAAATTTTGAAAAGGGGGTGAGCACACATTTTTTCCATTAAGAAATTATAGGCTTATATGTATTGGTAAATTAATGCACACCTGATTTTAAATTATATGTAGATATTGTATTTATGTTATGATAATAAATAGAAAGAAATTTACTACTTTTTTCTACCACAAAAAAGTTCAGTTAGAACATAGAAGTTGATACTATATGGTATTTTTAAAGTCTTCACTTCACATTTGGGGCTAATAAAATCATTTTTTAAATTTTGCGGTATAGGCATGAATATTCTTCTAGCTCACATCAAAATGCTAAACAATTATTCGCCGTGTTGTTTTATGGGAAGGATTCTACCATAATATAGTAGTTGGTGTTGTTGAGATGCCGTTATAGTTTGCAAATTAATGCACACATTGATGAGTAAGATGTCGCTTCAATCGGTTAAAGTTATTTCTTACTTTGTGGTATAAGTTCACCTCAACCAAATGGGAATAAAGAGTGGGGGAGGTAGTGGGGTTAACGCTTGGCGTCAATTTCTGACGTGAGTTCATTTGGACCAATGGAAACTAAGAGTGGGGGAGTAGTGGGGTTGAAGCTTGGCTTCCTTTAGTGGCGTGATATCATTTAAACCAATGAGGACTTAGAGTGGTCACCCCTCCTCTAATAGTGGTAAGAGTCGGAGGGGGCGAGTGGTGTAGTACTCGCTTGAGACGCTACTAACTTTCTTTTCTCCTTCAGCAGTCGTGTGCGGTGCAAGTGTTTTAAAATTGTTTGTGTTTGTTCAGTTTTATATCTGTAACTATTATCATGGTTGGTGAGTCAAAAAAATCTTTTAAAAAAGTGTCTGGTGCTAGCCGTAAACGCAAGATGCATGATCTATCTGCTACACCCAATGTAAATATTATATCTGATGTGCAGATATTACCTGGGGCATCATCCATGCAGATGGGTGATGCAAATAATGCTCAAGTTCTACCCGGGGTATCAGCCACCCAGGTGCCTGATACTGTGGTGTTAGAACGGTACCAAATAAATAGTGGTGTTGGCAGTAGTATTGAGCATACAAGCGCGGACGGACAACACCAGGCTCTATTACCCGTGAATTTTATTCATGATGAGGTGGCAATTCCAGTGCTACACATATCGCAAAGCGATTTCGGCTGCGAAAGCATTAATGCAGGATTAAGGTTTAACTTACCTTGCATTGATGATTTTGACGCCGATTTTCGAAGCCTTGTGCGTGACATTGCACTTGACCAGGCAGGTTCTACTTTAGAAACAGCAGCTTTAGCAGTAGACAATCCTACAGCTAAAGTTGAAAATTCTGTTTCTAAAGTAGAACTAAAGAATACTCAAAATGACATAAAATCCACGGCCCGCAAACTGATCAATATGTCTTCTGGCGCATCTCGACGGCCTTTATCGCCAATTTTAATTAATTCAAGTGATGATGACGACTTTGTACCTATGTGTAATACAAAGCCGCCATCATCTGCAAAAAAAGAAGAGCAGGGCCCCCATTTCAAACAGTAAAAAAGCAGTTCAAAAAAAAAATAATAAATGCATAGTAAAAAAACCCAAGAGAACTTATGTTACAGGTAGGATTTTAAAATCTTACCTGGAAGAAATGCGGGTACCTGCTCCTCTAAGCCCTATTGGTGACAAGGTCGAGTTAGAGTCATCTAACTTGTCCTTACCCACTACTAGGGCGCATACTGCAAATAGCGCTGGCAGCATTGCCTTAGAACAATCAGGTACATCACTTTATGTAGATAACAGTGCCAGTTGTTCCAAGACAGTATTGCCATCATCGAAATTAAATCTGGCGATAAAGTCGGCGACAATAACAGAGCAAGAGATTGTGAATTCTGACTCGATTCAGAATCACTTGCTCTATCTCAAGTGGAGCACACTAATGTGATTGCAGGTTTCTTAAAATTAGTGGGCGACTTTGAGCATAAAAAAGAGCGGCTTGAGATGCTTATTCAAGAGGATGATCGCCAATACAATTTAATATCGAATATATGTAGTATTGGCGATAATCATATGGCGAAGTTGGAAAAGGCTGTTGAAGAGCAGAAAAAGATTCTAGAAGAACAAGAGCGTCTTCTAGAATCTCACAAACAACGGATGTTGTCTCACAGTTAAAAAAAAGATGAGCACTTCAAAAGCCTTAACCAACACCGCAAAGAATTGGATAAGCATCTCAAACAATGAAACATATTCGACAGTTGTACGGGGATGTATCAAAAAAGATGGAATGAATAATACACACTTGTACCCCTTTGACTTCTTTTATGAAATGTATATATTTGTAAAGTTTTAGATTTAAGATTAATTAGTTGTATATAGTTTTAATGGTTTAGAATATTTAATACTGTAATTGTATATAGATGTATATATGAATGTATGAACTGTACAAAATATGTTTAAGTAGATTAAGTTAGTACAAATAGTAAAAATGTAAAAAATTAAAACATAGTATTAATTGTATTTAAAAAAAAAAAATATAAAAAATAATAAAAACTCCATTTAAAAGAAAACAAAAAAAAGTGTAAAAAAAATGAGAAAAAATCTGGTAGAAAAAAGTGAAAAAAATTATAATCAATAAAAAAATCATAAAAAAATTTAAAAAAAAGAAAAAAATATATAATGTAGGAAAATATAAATAGAAAGAAAAAAAGGGGGTTGTTAGGTTAGGGTTAGGACTAATCTACGTTGGGCTAGGTTAGGTTGAATTAGGTTAGGTTAGATAGTTAGGTTAGGTTAGGTTAGGGTTAGGTTAGGTTAGGATAGGTTAGGTTAGGTTAGGTTAGGTTAGGTTAGGGTTTATATGCACAATAACAAGTAATAATGCGAGAGAAGCGAGACGTACTCACACATACCAGCGAGCTTCGCTCGCTGGTATGTGTGAGTACGGCTCGCTTCGCCCGCCTGACCCGGCCCAAGACGCACGCTTCGCGGCAATTGAGGCCGCTTCGGCAACAAAATAGAAACTGCATGCGCGAGCGCATGCGCAAAAGCACTCTCACGAAAAAAAAATACGTTTTCCCCACAACTGCGCATCCCCGAGCGCATGCGCAAAACCACTCTCATGAGAAAAAAATTCGTTTATCCCACATTTTCACTGAAGTACTTTTTAACACAATTTTGTACCTCATGCATAAGTTTGTTATTTATATTTAATAATTTTTATAAAGTTAATGGTTTTACAATATTTTTCTATACAAATATATGTACATATTTTTCACACATAAGTTTATTATTTATATATTTAGATGATGTTAATATAGATATTTATATATTTAAAAAATAAAAGACTACATTTATTTTTTGTGTAACATTTTATTATAATAAATCTTAACAATAAAAAAAATATTATCTAAACTAACTATCTAAACTACATATAAAAATTATAAATTTTCATCATCTGATGTATCATCCTCCTGGTCCAATAAATTTTCATCATCTGATGTTTCATCCTCCTGATCCGATGATGTTGAACCTTCATGCCTATGAATAATTGGCACCGTCTCCACTGACCATGCTGATGGTGATGTTGGTCTGGAGTTGTTGCTATTTGACTCTCCATCTATCGACCATGTTGGAGATGATCTATCCCACCATTCACTCCTGTCCGGGCCCTCTCCATCATACATCATGCCCCTTTCACCAAACCATGTTGGAGACGTTGCCCATTCACTTCTATCTGGACCATCACCAACATACATCAGCTCCATTATTTCGCTGTCGGTTGATCCCGTTGGTGACATTGGTTCGGCGTCGGTGCTGGAGGAGATTGTGGTATCTTGAACAGCGTCCATGGTTTATCTCAAACGTTGGGAAGCAACTAAAGAAGAGGAGTAGAGGAGTTCATTATATACAAGTTATTTACCCCCACTCTAACATTGGCACCACCTACCTATATACACTTTGCTATTAGCCTCTTAATATAACATATATATTTTTATTAATTAGAAAATAAATAATACACTTAATTTAAAATATGTTTTTATTAAAATATCCATTGCATCAACTACATACAATAAATATATATATATTTACAATCTCGTTAAAAATACTCTTAAATAATATTACACTTTAAACCATATTAATAACCATACCAACAATCACTACTTAAAATATTTACAATTAATCAGGCGATACATTTTCTTTCTTACTATTATTGCATATGTTGCAAACAACCAATGGTCTGATTTGAAATAGCGGATTTTGGCAACACTTACAATAATAGCGATTAACAATCAGACCTGTGGTGGTGTGAGAATCAGTATGAAGATGCTTCCCATCTGGCACTCTTAGGATGTAAGGTATGTAGCAACCCTCACATAAACGGTAAACTGTACCACTGATTGTTTTAATTGATACAAATGTCATTGTAGTGCAATACAATGCACTGAATGGCGCCAATCTTCGTGTATCAATATATTTTGTTCTGATTTCGGACTCAGTTGGTAAGTCAGCAACATCCGCTACAACTCCATGATCCACCTCATCATCCATATCCTCTTCTAGGTTGTTTTCTACAATGACTTCTTCCTCGATGTCCACCACATCATCGTCGTTTTCTTCCTCACCCCACACATTGTTTTCGATGTCTTCACCAGCCAACCAATTTAGGAAATGCAGGTCTGCTACACCTCTTGGTACACCAGCCATTTTTCGATTTTTTTTTTTTGTTAATTTAAATAGCGAATGTTTATCTCGTGCGTTGAAATTCAACTGATTTGGTCTCAGACCTCCTCCGCTTTTATATTATGTAGCCTGTGACGTCATTACAACGAAATGTCTGACGTCACCAACTTCTACTTAAACGAGATGAGGTCCCAGAGGAGTTTAGTTATTATTCAGCTTTGATACATACTAATTCGGTACTTTAAGCATTAATAACCTAAAATGTCATTTCCAAAAGTATGGAAGTCTAAACCAGTAATTGCAGTGTACCCATACAGCTACAATAATACAATAGTTTGTCATAATTGTTATATATCCTGGCCGAAAGAAGCTATTAATTCATGTACTGGATTGTGTAGTACATGTGTATTGGAGAATCCAGTGCAGATCAGAGAAACTCGGAGAAGCTGTTCAAGTGAAAACAACAGACAAAAATGTCGGAAGTGCATGCAAGAAATGAGAACACACACGAACTTTGGGATCTACACAAACGTGTGTGAATTATGTAAACCAAACCAACATCCATTAAGACAACGGTGTCTGTCCTGTGATATATATTCCGATGACTGCTGGAACAATGTATGCAGCGAATGCAGATTCAATAGGGAATTGTGCGCAAAAGTTGGTCATTTGTATAGAGATCAGGCACATCATGATTCGAAGTGTTGGTGTGGAAGCTAAAATTCTAGGCTGAGCTAGGGATTCAACAGCCAACTACTCCAATTCTACAATCTAATTATTGTGTATTTATTGTAATGGTATTTATTTATTTTGTTGAATTTACAAGAATTTGTTTCTATTTTACAACTTTTAAAATAAAAGAATATAGTATTAGGGTAGTAAATAAAACATGCATTAATGGAATTATGTGTTTATTATTTGTTTCTTATACATAAATAAAAATATCTGTTTACTATAGCTATACATATGCTATTATTTTTTTGTGTAAAATATAATAAAGTACAATTATTACACAATGGCACTTTTATCAATCCACGAGTTGTTTTCCTTGGATAATCCAAGCCATTTCACAAAAAACTTATTTCCTCTCTTCCTTAAAACCTTCTCTACTAGATACACATCAGGGTATTTAGTTTTTTGCAGCTCCATTTCGTAAAAACAACCCTTAATTGGTTGTCCATGCATATCTTCAAGCAGGTAAGTTGTGGGATTTGTTATGTTTACTTTTACAACTTTAAAAAGTTCTGTTGAAAAGTTAGCTGTATATCCTTTATCAAATACACTTTTGTACTTACTAATACGAACTACATCTCCAATACGAAATTTCGGCTTGAGAGCAATCTTTACGTGATTATATGAATTTAACTGTGTAGTCGATTTGACATCGGCCGGCTTCATGCCAATTGTGCGGTGTATCTTGTTATTGTACATTTCTGTAATGTTGGGTAGAATATCAAGCCATTTGTACTTGCCTTCAACTGAGAATTTTTTATACAACCAATTTTTTATTGTTCGTATTACTCGTTCTACAATTGCTGCTTTTTTCGTGCTGTAAGTGGAGTAATGGTTGATGTGATGTTGCCTCATTAATGTTGAAAAATAGCGGTTGTAGAACTCGGTACCATTGTCACTTTGTAAATTGTTGGGTGTGTAGTCTGCTTCCTGAAATATATTCTTCATTACCTTAGTAACTTCTTTACCAGTTTTATTTTTTATAGGTCGAGTCCACACAAACTTAGAATAACAGTCAATCGCAATGAGGATATAACGATAGCCTTTATTGTCACGAGCATATGGTTGCATTTCGGCCAAGTCTATCTGCCATAAATCACCATACCCCTTAATTAGGTTCTTCTTCTTCGGAAGTTTCGTCGGACATCTCTATGTAGTTCATTGACAACTTGTAGCTTTACATTATTTGCCATCGTAATAATTGATTTCTTTACTAATTAAACTCTATTGTGCTCTATATTTCTACTTCTTCCATTAACTCTGGTGGAAACGCTAGACCAATCCTCTTGTTTGGTTGGAATTTTGCAACAGTCTGCTCTAATTTATCAATCTTTTCAACCAAATTATTATTTTGTTTCATAAGCACAGCAGTTGAGCCAATAACCCCAGCTAATTGTTTGTGAGTATATGTACGCATCTGCTCCAACAAATTAGTACTAACTTCTGAAAGTTGTTTACCAATATATGTTCTCATCTGTTCCATTAGATCAGCATCTCGTTTATTTAAAATTGTATTATTTTCTTCTTTATTTTTTGTTATATGCCCATTCACATACTTTTTCATAGCTTCAATAATTAAATCAGTTACTTCATTCATAGCTTTGTGGTTGTTCCTATGGTATTCACTGAGACGATTTTCAATATAATTACGCGTTACACCATCTTGCATATCTACGGGTTCTCCAATATTCTTTAAACGTTTATTCTGAATATCAAAATGTCTATCATTGGAAAGCTTGAAACCAATGCCCGGTGGCCCACGTAAAAGTATTGATTTACTAACAATTCTTCTGCGCCCGAATTTGTCAATGGTGTTTACAGCAGCCATTTCTAATTACATCTGTCACATTTCAGATAGCTATGCATATATTATAGATACAGGGTTCGTGAAATGATTTTAATACACAATTTTTCTCATACACAAATTTTAATCAACATTACACCACTTCACATGAGTGATAGAAACATTTAAGCTGCCACACTATAGGTACTGCTTGGATGTGTGGCCGAAAAAATTTCAGTACACTATTTTTTCTTCTTTCAATTCTTGAATCAAATTCAGTATTTCATTACTAACGTTATTGTTACCGGCCATTTTTGAAGCCCATAATAAGCGGAGACGATCCACTAATTCTTTGGGCTTATTCCAATATACATAATCCACGCCTTTGTTGTTGTATAATTTATGGGTTGGTATCTGCATTAATCCCAGACCACTTCTGGATCTCGTCATTATTGCTGGAGATACCAAAGGTTTTATAATTTTGCGAAATTTCTGTCGTTTTGTGGTGTTTAGGCCATTATTTATTTTATAATCCTTGAATGGCGCATTAGTCATTTTTAATATTTTCCCATATATCTGCTTATCTTCATCGTTAATAACTCCGCTCGGTGGATATCTTAGAAATATTAGATCATATAAATCAGCATTACCTGGATACACTCCAAGTTTTTTTACTACCGCGCGATAATGTAATATTTCCATTTGAAAAGTGTATTTCAGCATTACCCATTCGTAATTTTCCTGTATTGGGATCTACTCGTACACCGTATACAATATCATATCTAGAATCACCCGATTCTAAATTTTCCAAATGTTTCCTGACTATATCGGATACTTCTTCCGTATTACTAAGAAAAGATGTTTCCGAAACTGGAGTGGTCAATACTGATGGTGGGGGTGTTTCCATAAACGATATTTGTGAAGTTTCATTTTCATCATCATCTCTACGTTTCTCAGGTGTTGCATTAAAAGTGCTACTTCTAGCACTCGCTTTTGAATGTATCCTCTGAGTCGATGACATTGACTGTACTGATTGCCCAAGTGGTTTTACCTCTGCCACTGAAGATATCACTTTTAGAGGTTTGGTTATAGGTTCATACATTTTTTCAAGTGTTAATTTGTTCTCCACATATCTACTCTTCATAGAGTTGAATTTCTTACGCACTGCATCTGTTGCCTCAACAAGTTGACGTTTCAAACTTATTTCACTGCCAGAATTGACTTGGGGTTTTTCATTGTTGACCATATTAATAATAAATAACACTAATAAATTTATTAGCGAAGTAACTCGGATGCTATCTATAGATCGATTGAAGCATTAATTAAACATCATGGATATATGAAGTTGTCAAGACCTTTCCGATATCGTCCCTCGTATACTTCTCTATCCTTGTCAATCACTAGAAATCCATGCTTGTCTTTCCAACACTCTGCACACATTTCTTGAAACTGTTTAAATGATACATCGGGTGACACATGATCGGAAAATATATGATGTAGATTCATATCATCCTGCTTAAAGATAACTATGAAATTACTATTATCCCGTACAAGCTGCTTTGGAACACGTGAATATGTTTGAGCGAGATAAAAACAATCCACATTACTATGACGACCCATACTAAAATATGATTTTATAACATTCTGTTTCTCACATATCACATCATCAAATATGAAAATGGACTCCGGTTGGGCTTCAGATGGTTCTACTATTTGTGCATTATTATTAAAGGTATAAAACCCTAACCCTTTAATGGGTGCTAAAACGTTATGTAAATACTCATATTTTGGTTGATTCAATGATTTTGAGTATAGATATATATTTGCAAAACGTAGTCCAAGGGGGTGAATAAGCAGAGATATCATTACATTTGTCTTTCCGCAATTTGATGGTCCGATTATGAGACCCCGAACCGTTGAGGGTAGTAACGGTCCATGACGCTTATTAGAATCACCTAACCCACATCCAACCTTTTCATCTAAATTATCTACGGGAAATTTTTCTTTCTGCTTCACAATGCGCATTGTACCGCGGTTGAGAACTATATAAATAGATGTATGTTTTACAGCCTTTATTTAAATGTTGTTCGCCACACAACCCACACGTCAAAATCATCACGAGAAGAAGACTGGCAGGGGTGTAGTTAATTCCCTTATAAATAAGTTACCATTTGAGCTACATTTGCCAGGTTACCAGTATTGTGGTCCCGGCACCAGATTACAAAACGCATAGCGCGTGGTGATAAAGGTATAAACCAACTTGATGCTGCATGTAAGCAACACGATATTGCATACATAGAGAATGATCTAGCAGCTCGACACAAAGCAGATTACCAACTTGAACAGGCTGCTTGGAAACGGGTTAAATCCAAAGACACCGGTTTTGGAGAAAAAACTGCCGCCTGGTTAGTTACAAATATAATGAAAGGAAAACGGCATCTTGGTTTGGGTTGTAAATCAACAGGATCCCGCCTTTTAAAGAGAAAGGACATTAAGAAGAAGAAGAAGAAGAAGAATATTAAAAAGATAGCTTTCGGCGGTGGAATAGTTCGCAAGGTGCAAGAAGCATTACGAATAGCTGGTGGTAAACGAATTGTTGAAAAAAATACCAAGAAAGCATTAGAAACTGCGCTTCAAGCTGCGCGACAGCACGTAAAGGTGGCAGGCGGAAAACGCAATATTCGCACACCTCGCATAATACCGATACCGAAAGTTGGTGGAATTCTACCTTTAATACCAATTTTTGCCGGATTATCAGCGTTAGGTGGTTTAGCTGGAAGTGCTGCAGGTATTGCTAGGGCAGTAAATGCTGTCAAAGCGAGCAGAGAACAACTGACTGAAGCAAATCGCCATAATAGACATATGGAGGCGATCGCTCTGGGAAAGAGTGGAAAAGGAATGTATTTGAGACCATATCGTAACGGATTAGGTCTTTACCTCAAACCACAAAATCCAAAAACTATTAGACACCCTACCTCGAAGACCCCTCACCGATGTCGATCTTAATTATTATGTTAAGTATATGAAGATATCTTATTTTCGTGGTATATTTATGCGCGATAATCTACCTAATTCTGGACCACGTTATAATGAATCCGCAATCATTAATTTAGATAGTATTGATGGTCCTGGGACGCATTGGGTGGCATATAAGAAACGAGGTGGTTTAGTCAGTTACTTTGATAGTTTTGGTGATTTACCCCCACCTATAGAATTACTACGATATTTTCATAGTGGTTCAGAGACATCTGAAAAAATCTACTATAATTATGAACGTCAGCAAAATTTTAATACAGTGTGGTGCGGTCATTTGTGCTTAAAGTTTCTTTCTTCAAGAACATAACCCCAATACAATTGAGATGGCATCAAGCACACCAACAATGGATCGAGAAAACATTAAAAGAATGGGTCATTCACTAATTGCATTCTCTAGATTACGCAGTCTGACGAAGATGAGTCAACAACAACTCGCAGATATGCCTAAAGAAGTAATGATTGCATGTGCTCCAAATGAAATTGCATTAGTATGGGATAAACTGCCCACACATCTCCAAAATGATATCGATGTTTTAAAATATCAGTATTGTTTAGAACATTACTCCCATGATTATGAACCCAATGTTGACGTTAATGATGGCGCAGCACCTCGGAGGATATTTTGCTGCTACTGCAAATTAAATGATGTAAATGTTACAACTAATAATGACGTAAACATATCGCCATCACCCCCAAAGAAGGCAAGATTACAGCATTATTGTTGCAAGATACAATAAAGCGACATATCACTCTCTAAATACATCAGTCATGTCGAACACTTTCACTTTATCAAGTCGCTCGAGCGTGCTTAGTACAGACTTTTATCCACCCATTCATTTGGACACGAGTAGTCGTTTTGGGTTGGGTTTAATAGGATTCTATTCTTACAATTCTATATTTAATGTGGACGAAAGTAATAACAGTTTTTGTTATAAAATTAATGCTAAGGCTGTACGCATTACAATTCATATACCTCTAGGAGTGTATGAAATTGATGAAATCCATCTGGCACTATTGAAAGCCATGAATATTGATGAGAAGGATTATACGAAAATATTTTCGTTACGAGCAAACAACAATACATTAAAATGTGAGATTTGGTCAAAGTATGAAATAGACTTTACGCAACCAAACTCAATCGGTAGTTTGTTGGGATTCAAAGCAGTACATTTACACCCAAACAAAACATATGAATCAACACTACCAGTTGATATTATGAAAGTGAGAATGATACGTGTAGATTGCAGCATAACTTCTGGAGCCTATCTGAATGCTGATGAATCACATACTCTCTTTGAGTTTGATATAGACGTTGAGCCGGGCTACAAACTTACTAGAGAACCTGCTAATATCATATATTTACCTGTTAGACCCGAAGGACGTCAGTTTATCGACAACATTACTCTACGCATATTGGACGACAGTGGTAATTTAATAAATTTTCGGGGTGAAAAAATTATTGTAAAACTAGAATTGAAGAAATTTTAACACTGCTAACTAAATGGGCTTCATATATAATCAACAGCGGCAGATAAATCATCAATATAATATATTCAATGATAAAAAGGAAGAGTGGGCATAAAAACCGATTCATTCAAAGTGTACACCTTAAACAGTTAAGACATAGACTATCTGCTAAGGATCGTGCCTTTCTCCAATCTATTGGATTAAAACTTCGAAAAAATTGACAATAACAATGGTGGCTATTGCAACTAGTGAAAAACTCGAGGTGTTTGACGAACCTGTGTTGGATCATTCACTCGTCAGTCTTCATGAGCATACATATAAACCTTATGGCTCCCCATATTACAGGAATTCAGATGAAATACGCATTCCAATTAATTTTCAAGACCTTATACTCGACATTGCTGATAGTTACATATATATAGAGGGGAAATTTACACCAAATGAAGCCAACAAACAGTGCTACCTATCCAATAATGCACTAGCATTTTTATTCGAAGAGATACGTTTAGAAATGGGCGGCGAACAAGTGGCTGTAGTTCGAAAGCCTGGTATTACCACCACAATGAAAGCAATGGTGTCATATGGGCAAACACATGCGCGATCACTACTAGCATCAGGTTGGGGTCTTACACAACAAAAACAGGATATTTTAGATACTGCCAGCCATATATTTAGTGGTAAGCTACCCCTTAAGTATGTTATGGGTTTTGCTGAAGATTACACCAAGGGCATTTTGAATGCGAAGCAGGAACTAATTTTGATAATAGCTCGCACCTTTAAAAACTCATACATCGGAGAGGTTGATGCTGAATTGGAAATTAACAAAATTGAGTGGAAGATAAGGCATATTGTACCTGAGGATCGACAAAAGCTTAAACTACTGAATCGAATTAATAAAAGTGGTTACAATGCTAAAGTTAAAATGGCCTACCGTATGTGGGATCTTTTTGAGTTACCTACATTGCGTGATACAGCCTCAGACATATGGGCTGTTAAAACCACTAGCAGTCTCGAACGACCCCGCTACATCATTATAGGTTTCCAAAATAATGATTGCTCCAACGATAGAACAAAGGATATCACACAGTTTATCCATGCAGATGTTAACAATATTCGCCTGTATTTAAACTCTGAAGTATTTCCATATGAGCGTTGGAATTTGGATTTCGATAAGAAGCTCGATTCTGCAGCCTACTATGCGTATGAAAACTTCCAACGTAGTTATTATGACAGAGATATGAGTGAACCAATGATGGATCTTGGAGAATTCCGAAAAAATCCATTGTTTGTCCTTGATTGCTCCCACCAACCAGATGCAATGAAATCATCCACTGTTGATATTAAAATTGAATTTGAAACACGCAAGACGAAGTTCCCCGAACAAACTCGAGTATATGCCCTCATCCTTCATGATGCATATTTAAGCTACAATGCCTTAGATGGCTCAGTTCAGAGTGGTTTTGTTGGCGCTAAGTGAAAAACTATTATGACCTCGTTAATGGATAAAGCTCCTATTTTAATAGTTGACATGCAAGGTTTTCAGTATAAGAATAATAAGTTTATATTAAAGGAATTGGCAGCTGTGTGTTGTAACACTAAACAACAAGCACATTACTTTTTTCAAACCGCCACACCCATTTTCGTTACTAACGCAGGGTGAAAAAAGACAATATCGATGGCTGGAGAAAAATTATCATGGTGGTATAAGGTGGAGCGATGGAAATATTCAATTGTCAAAATTGCTAATGATACTACAACGGCTTTGCAAAAATGTAGTTAATAGCTATGAACACCATGTATTACCACAGGACGTTATAATCGTATGTAAAGGCAAGATGAAGAAGAATTTCCTATTATCGTATTTAGGTTGGAATAAAGTTATAGATTTGGATGAATATTTTCCCTCTCTACCAAGCATTAAATCAAGAAATATTCCAGGATGTTTGGAGCATTTTCTATATAATGATAGTCATTGTGCTCTAGCAAATGTTCACTTTATTAAAAAATGTATTGCTCATGTAGATATAAAATTGCAACAAATGTGTTCATTTATTTGACAGTGAAATTACTGATTTATATATTTAGTAATGCGGCCATATAGACCACAAAACATACGTAGTGTATCAATATACGTTTCATTAATGTAATTTTATGTATTAACCTGAAACTGAAATAAAAAATATATAAAATGTATTTCAGATTTTTATTGTTCGCTAATAATACACATTTTAGAGTGGACATGTCAAATAAGTTATATATTTAGATCAATTTAACCATCTGAATATTCAGCATCATCTTCTTCATCATCGGATTGATCTAAATCGTACTTTTTAATAATTTCCTTAGGTAAATATTTTTCTATTTCATATAGAAAACGTTTTAAATCCTTTTGAATCATTTGTTCACAAAACTCTTCTAAATTTAAAATGCCACAGCTATATTTGTTACACATGTTTGAACCAGTATTATATTTTTCAGAATCCTCCATAAGGCGCTGAACTTCATCCTCATCATAACAATAATTTAGATCATAATTTGCGGCATGCAGTGATTCCATGCTTAGATCATATAATTGAGAAGATAGTCTTTTAATGGCGGAACCAATATCTTCAGCTTTTATCCATCCTTGAGCTGAATAATGCATCCACATATTCACTGCTTCTCTAGAAATTAAAGAAGTCACATAAAAAAGGCAAAAAATAAATCTTTTAATTTACTTACATGGATGATGATTGGTGGTTAGGCAGATTCAAAAATAAAGTTTATCTACTGCTATCATCTATCTGTTAGCTAGTAAGTGATCTAAAAATATTATATTTTATAATACTCATAGCATTCGTTCAATATATTCCATTTATTATCTAGTGAATAATTAAAACTAAAATACTATTGTAATTAATTATTACTTTCTGATTAAGAATTAAATATCGAATTTTATTAAAGCACTAGATTTTGCACCAGGATAAGCTGGGGGACGTTGACCCAAATATGTCAATGTATATCTACCACCTGATGAATTTATTTTATCGATAATATCCACACTTATAATTTCTGCAACCCGCTTTGGTAAAAATGATTTAAAAGTAGTAATTGTACTTTCCTCAAACAAATTTACTAAGATTGATTTTCCAAACCGCGTTTTGAGCATAGATATTTTTTTTATAATATATGGTTTATTTATAACTAAAGAACAAATAGGTTTTTGTTCTAAAACTTGTGTATCTTGATTAATAAGTTCATTAAGTGTTACTAAGTCGATCTCGGAAACTGCCATGCTTAAAATGGAGTTATACAATGAAAGAATTGCAATGAAGTAATATAAAATATTGCTCACTTGAATAATTGAGATCACTGTATAATGTTCACTTGTTGGTGGTAGGTGAATCACGGATATTATGATTTTCTTGATACCACTCCATCCTCTATATAACTGTAGAATTGCCCCCACCACACCAGTACTTAGAGTTAACACGTCACATCATTATACCCCCACCCATCCTATTACTACATACACTTACCTCTCGAGGTCAAGTGGTATGACGTCACTCAAGGTCATGCTGTGACGTCATAGAAAATGGTGGGGGCGGCGTCGGTGTGACGTCATCCAAGGTCACGCTGTGACGTCATATAAAGTGGTGGGGGGAGGCGTAGAACCGGCATAAGACCCCTAAAAAAAAAAAAAATATATATATATATATATATATATATATATATATATATATATATATATATATATATATATGTGGGGGGGGGGGGAACCCCCAAAAAAAAAAAAAAAAAAATGCCCCCCGGTGGGGGGGGGGGGGGGGAGGAGAAGTGGGCCCCCAACCCCTTTGTTAAAAAAAGCATTCTTTGGTGACACCCAATTTATTTAATTTCGCACAGTGAATTATTTATGATAAAACAAATTAAGTTTACCTTCATCAAGATATTATCAATAAACGTTTCATATCAAAGACTGGTGCGTCCCAGTGGTCAATTTTGATGTAATTAAATTCATGCATTGTCTAAGAACACTGGGTGGATGACCAACAACCAAAACAATTTTTCGAATCTCAGATAATAATCGATAATTAAAAATTACTTATCGCCACCAATACTTTACGATTACTATATTTTCCCTCGCTTTGTTTCGTAACAATAAATATTGCAAACGCTTAAATAACACAATTTATTAATTTTGCTAAACAATAAAAATGTAAAAACATTTTATTTGAACAATCTATTCTTTGCTTATACGCTACTATTTGATTTTAATGCCATTTGGCACTCATTATGGAAATTTTGCAAATAATATTCAAACAATTACTGGTTCATTTCAACGAATAATTTATTTATATTTTTGCATCACTGAGTGTGTGCTATAACTTTGTTAATTCACCAACACAGTAACACAAAAACATATGAACTTACAGCAGAATTAAAACATAATTATATATTACGCCGGATTACATACAATTGAAAATTTAATAGAGACACATCCTTTGCAATAATTGGGTTTTTAACGTAATTTGTAGCAGACAAAAATTAATGCAATTTAAACTGTGCAGACGAATGATTATTTAATTATTTGTAAAATAATTTACAAAACTGTTGACGATAAAGCCTACACAAACCGCAAAATTCATAAAATATAAATGTGTATGTATATTTAATGAAGCAGACAAAAGGCGACTGGGAACCGGCAGTCGAAAATTATAAAAGGTAAGTTAAGCTGTCGAGAACATATTTAAAAATAAATTTATTTATTACACAATTACTAATAAAGTATTTATGAGGCCACATTTTATACGTGCTGACAACTGCAAATGCATATTTCACTAAAATTTGGAATTTGTAATAAAAAGAGGACAAACTTAGGACACTTTTAGAACCGAGCATTGTACGTTTTGTATTTTTATTCACGATATAATGTCTCCACCAAAAATAGTACATAGATTTATAAATACTGCTCTGTTAAACTACCTCCTCTATACGTTATACAAAAAAAACTAATAAAAAAAAATCCGGAAATTACTACTAGAATATGTTTATAGAAATTGTTTTCCATATTCTTGTATGTAAAATCAGTACAGAAATCCCCGATATGAATTTCCAGACACCCTGTATAAACTGTATAAACTGTTCAATCTTAAGCAGTAACATATAGTAAAATTGTTCTCTAATTTTGTAATAAAAAGAAAATTTACCTAAAACAAAACTTTCTACGATGGCTCTGAGGCGCCACAGCAAATAAAAAAACAGAAATTTCTACTTTAAAATTAGAAATTTCTACTTTAAAACTAGAAATTTCTGCTTTTGAAAGTATAAATTTCTATTTTTAAAATAAAAAATTTCCACTTTTGAAATTAGTAATTTCTAGTTTTAAAGTAGAAATTTATAGTTTGTGTTTTTGACCTTGAAAGGCGCGGCGCCAAAAAACAATTTTTTTGCCAATACCGCTTTTACCAGTGGCTTCTAGGTAAAAAATGGTCTGTATAAAACTTTTTAAGAACATAGAAGTTATGTCTAAAATATTTTTTTACAAGTTGAATAGACACCTGTGGAGCTCTCTATCCGATTTGCAAAAAAATATTAAGACAAAACTTGTTTTTAAAAAAGTTTTATAGGCTATTTTTTACCTAGAAGCCACTGGTAAGGCGGTATTGACAAAAAAAACCCTTTTGATCGCCGCGCCTCTTAATACCAAAAATTCAAAACTAGAAATTTCTAATTTCAAAGTAGAAATTTCTACCTTCAAACGTAGAAAATTCTGGTTTTAAAGTAGAAATTTCTAGTTTCTTTTTATTTACTTTGACCCTTCAGAACCATCGTAAACTTTCAAAATTGTTGCGGATTTTTTTAATCCCTCAGTATTTATCCTTAGGCTAATACCCCGAAACGTTCTTGCTATTTTTGCCCTACTAATAGCAGTAGTGGTAATACTAATGGTTGAGGGAGGCAGGCGCCTGGCAAATAGCCATAATGGGATCTTTTCACCGACCACCTACCGTCCCTTAAACCATTTACTCTATTTGCTCCCTCTTGCAAACCTCCTCGACCTTCTCATAACGATCAAGATGTCGTTCCATGAATGGAAGATCCCCTTCTCTCTTAGAGCCAAATATTTCTTGCCTCAGTTGCCCGATCGCTTCACACTGCGCTAAAAATTGGTAGAACGTTTTTTCATTCCTCCCGCATCTTGGGCAGGCAGGATCTTCCTCAACACGTATCAATGATAGGTGTCTCCTAAGTTTGCAATAGCCTGTTAGAACTCCCATTATTGATTCAGTCTTCCGAGTTTAACTGAATAACCAGGCCGCCCATAATTTGTTCAATCCTGTTGATAAATCCCGAGTTTGTCTGCAGTTTCTGCTTGGTTAAGTAGAAACTGCAGACAAACTCGAGGTATCCAATAATACTTTAACTCCACTCATTTTGAGACATAGTGACGTGTGATACCAAAAAGGGGTTCAGGGCGGAGACAGGATTCCTTGGCCAATGCATCTGCTCTCCCGTTCCTAGAATTTCTGTATGTCCCGGAACTCACACAAGCCTGGCTCTTCAAGAGCGCCCCTGCACTCCTGAACAAGGGCTGACCTCATCCTAGGAGAACTCACCGCTTTCAAAGTCGCCTGGCAGTCGAAGCATATGCGTGCTATTCCTGACTTCTACTTGCCACTGCTAAGGTAGCTCTCTACCTGGAAGGCCATGGTGTACGATCCTAGAAAATAACTCTGTTGCACTTTGTCTTCTAGATATTTCCCTGCCCCCAAAGCCGGTGCATCAGCTATACGAGAACCATCTGTATAGCATACTAGACTGGGGGGGGGGATTAATTTATTTTCCTTTCACTCTTCCCCGTTCGGGAAAGTGAGAGTATACGTTCTTTCTAACCTCAACTGGTCCTTTGGTTCCATCAACTTGAAGGTGGAGATGGAAATTTCCCTCTCCGCCAGATCAGTGATTGCTGCGAGCCCTTCTGTTTTGCATTTACATCGCCAGCTTCCTGAGTCCTGCATTCTGAGAGAGACTGCTAGAGCTTCACTCCCATTTTTGGACTAACACCATTCTTTACTGAGACACGATTTTTTTTTCCGAAAAACCTACCATGATCAGTCACATATAGTGAATGAAATTTAGGACTCCATAAAGACCGGCGTTAGGACAAAAATAGCAAAAACGGATAAAAACTGAATGGTCAAAAAAATCCGCAACGATTTGAATCAATGAGGCCGTTAAATTTTTACAAAAATGTACGTGGTCTGAAAATCGCTCTGTATATCCAGGATGTAAACTGTGTTTCAATCACTGATATAGTATAATTTACCAATGAATTTTCCTTCGAAGCATTTGAAATGGCGTCTCAATCGGTTGACACTAACCGAAGATATGCATTGAGAAAAAGGAGCCAAAAATTCAGGTGGTCCTAAATTTTGGAAAGTAGTTTATTTACCAAATTCGAAGTTAAAATTTTAAGTCTTTAAAAGTCATCATAATTACAAAAAAATGGTCGACATACAGACACATGTATAGACACAACAAACTTTTTTTTACATTTGACTTTCTGGGTGTCTTGCAACGGATGTCCTACGACGATAAAAAATGTATACTAAAAAAATTAATATTCTGGTTTGAACGCTTTTGAGGAAACAATTAATTAAAAAGATATCGAAATTTATTCTACAGTTTGTTTTAACGTTTGAAGAAAGATTTAATAAAAAACATATTCAAATTCCAAGCAAAACATTTCAACTTTCCTGGAGTAATATGAAAGAGAGATTTTACACAATTTTTTCTTAACTTTAATATGATTTAATATGAAGCTTTGCAGATCCATCGTACACTTTAAATTATGATTTTAATAAATTATAAACGTATTAGCATGAGCATGTATGACGAGTGTAATGTAAAATCGGCAACAAAACTTCAAAAGGCATTACGCTTGCACGGTGAATTGATTTTAAAATCATATTTGCCTTGTTATCGGAGTGAATAAATGAGCTCAAATGAGACCACAGACGATAGGAGATTGGAATAACAACTGATGAATGATTGTAGTTAGTGGTGGCATTATTGATGTTTGTGACAAATTAAATTTCGCTCTCAACTGACAAACTGACATCACACGACTAGTCTGGTTATTTCAACGTATCACACATACTAGAGTTATTAAGATGGCAAATTCAATAAAATGCAGAAAGAGGAAATCGAGGCAAACCTCTGATTTACCATATTCATTTTAGGATAATTATCTAGAAAGTCTGATGTTTGTAACATTTCTAATCTCTTACTATACTTATTTAAAGAAGATAAATAACAAAAAAGTCTGTTGACAATTTCTTGAAAGCAGTAACTCTGTTAGAAATTTCGAGAAGCAAAAAAATATAATATTTTTAAGGGAATCAAATTAATACAACTATTTAGATTAGACAATGCCTTACATGTTAAAGGTTTTAGTAGTAACCCTATAGGCTTCAATGGTCTAACAATTTTAATTAATTTCAGCTAATCGTTAATTTCGTCCGTGCATACACTGTATTTATTTTTCCAAACGATACGTTTTTAGAAGGAAAATACCAATATCTTGAAATTTTATTCGGGTGCTTGTATAGTAGCTTCCTTTCGAGGAATATCTTTCGGCTGTCCATAGAGGGAATCATGTGTTCGTTTGAATAGTTCTTCATTTGAATTCCTCGGACAATCCCCCGAAATTCCTTTCAACATTCTCTTAAACTTACTGACGCATGGCAAGCTCGGCATTGTAAAATACAATGCAATTTACAAAATTTAGTATAGTGTTTTTACATTTTACTTCGATCGAGTAATTATTAAATAAATAGACCGCAGCAGATCATTAAACCAGTAGGACTTATTTGACTCATATTTAATCTTTTATTATTATTATTCACGGATTTAACTACCTGTCTATTTTCGCTAACAAGACCCATCACCAACGCCAGGTGATTAGCTCATCTGGCACTCCCTATCTGGAAATTTTATCGCGAGAGTAGGGATACATGCTCACATCGCAGGTATACGGGATTCAAAGTTTTACATCCCATTCGAAAGATGGTAAGTTAACTCGAACAAGTTTCATTCATCTAGTATACTTCATTGACTCGATCTGGCTCGGATATGAACCCAAGTCGCTGGGTGGAAGGGAACGCTACTGTCTGTCACACCACTGTGTCGATATTAAATAACATACATACGAATTTAAAGTCGACATTTTGAATTTAACAAAACGATTGCTGGCATTTTAGGACTTAGCCATGTCTATTAAAGTTACTTATTCATCAATCATCAGTTACATATGCGAAGTGATGTTTAGCCTTAAGATACTTTTGGCCAGTCAGACAAACGATCCCTATCTATGCATTATTCTCGCGTGAAACTAAGTATATGTTTGCACGCCAAACATGTGACGCAAGAAATTCGGACCAATAACCGATAATCTTTTTTCGCCAAAAATACTACACGAGCTAAATGGCCTTAGTTTTTCATAAAAATTAGGGTCAAAATACTTAAGTTATAATCTCTGCGTTGCGTGACTGGATACAGAAACTTTTCAGTATCTTTTACCTTCTTTGAGTTATGTACAAATGAAAGAAAAGGATCATAATATTATTATATACAGCTTCTATTATTTCAATTTACAATTTCCAAAAACTGAATTAAATTAGTAAGATTTATATGGGAATCTCTAATATATAATGGTGAAATGACGTCTGAAACTATATATGTTACTTCCGTATTAAAGATATGTATATAGATTACCCTTAGGTATATTGAGAAAAGGGCTGGAATTACTTAGTGGAGTGATGACATTTGACACAAGTAAGTAGGGTCGGTCCATCCGACGAGAGCTAGTGCCACCATCTTGAAAAATTGGCTACCGCATTTATTCGTTCTGAAGTCAAGTCATAGGATTTGCCTAAACAGGTCGAGGAATGTGTGCCAGTGTCACTGTGTGTGGCCAAAAATCAGATAGGTAAGGAACAAAGTTAAACATAAGAGAACCCGAATAGTGTGTGGCTAGTTTGTCCTCTTTCCAGAGAGGTAGAAAAAGCCAGCGCCATCATGATTTCCAACCCAGGAACGAATTTGATATATCCCTTCAATTACCGGCCCGTCAGCTTACTCCCGGCGAAGGGTTTTAACCGTCACCAGGTCACCAGAGCGTTCTTCTTAGATGTCACCAAGGCCTTTAAAATACTAACTAATATGATTGTCGCTGAATACCCCATCTCGATAATCAAGATAACCAGGTCCTATATTCAACGAAAGCCACTTCGAATGAGGGTAGAAGGCGAGCTCTGAACATACTGGTAGCACTTTAGGCCTGTCAAGGACAGGCGGCACGTTCCAAGCCCTCTACGCAGATGATACCGCCCTCATCACCAAATCGACCCAGACAAGGCACGCCACCAGATATCTTCAGGAAGTAGCATCCCTCCTGGAAAGATGGTACAATAAGTGAAAGTAGAAATCAGCGCCGAATTGAGTAAGGCCATACTCTTCTTTCAAAGATGGGCGCAGATCACGACAGGACACGTTTACATGAATTGCCCGACACCGTCAGAAACCTGGTGGTGACCAAGAAGTAGACCGGGGTAAAGATCTACCTAGTGATGGGTTGACACAGCCATCTATGGAACAACTTAAGGTACAAGCTCAAGCTTATCAGGATCATACGTCGGCCGCAGCTGATGTATGCCTCCGTAGCTTGGGGATAAGCCGCTGAAACGCACCTGAAGAGAATCCAATCCAAGCCTTGGAAAATGTGGCGTTCAGGTGCAACGTGTTAACCATGGTTTGTCCGAAACATCGACACCTGGGTAACGGCTCAAACGCAAAAAACGCGCTGCGGACTGCGCACCTTCCCAACGCGCCGACCTGTATGACGGTATCTGCGGCCCTACAAATCACAGTCAAAAACTCCCAAATACTATAAATCACCGAGGTGGAATGTCGCGCTTGCGACACATGACACTCTCGGGGATGTAGACATGCCGGCGAAGAAAGAGCATCAAGACCGAAGAGCACAAGAAGAGGCAACACAACTGGCAGGGTCCATCTAGCCAGGACCAGGGGAGGTGTGTCGAAATCGTCTACACCATCTGGATTTGCAGAGGGGTAGACGGGAAAAACAGGCCCACCCCTTTCACGGCTCGGTCTGGGCATACAACGAGTTCAAGAGAAATGCCTGCTCGATTCCTATTATCCCTAGGCCATCGTCAAAGCCAAAAATATTGGGGCGTACTTTACCCTTCGCACTTGACTGCGAACTTGAATTATCAGGTTCAAATCTTTACTTGTTTATGTTTAGGCCATTTAACATTTTCTACGATACTCTTATATATAGGAATACTTTTCTCAAAAACATGTGAGTAGAGTCATCCTGTAAGTATCACTTTTTTTACAACATACCAATTTCAATAAACGTTTTTATTGTTATTGTAGATTAAATTTTTCGTTGGCATAAGTTAGTAAAAAAAATAATAGCAGTTTATTTTATATTTACAATAGCTGCGTAATTAATTGTCCAAGTTAAATTAATTGAATGCATACATAGATATTACAGGTATTCCTCTCTAACGTCACTACAACAATAATGATAAACAAAGACTCTTATCGTGGTCATTTATTCTGCAGCTTTGGTGCGTGTAAAATAAATAATTTGTAGTGAAATAAAAGTTAGAAAAAAATGGATTATGAGCTAGATATGTACCTCATGGATGATGGTTTTCCGAACGAAATTATTCCTCGTATCGTCTTGAATAATGATGGTTTGCCAAGAAGGAGAACTGTGTACCAAATATTAAGAAAATACATGGAGGACAAGGAAATCTGTGGAAAAACTGGATTCGAATGGATAACCGCAATATTTACTTACTCTGGTACTGGACTCTGTTGCTGGCTACTTTATAAAATTGTTGTGGCTATAATTGAATATAATGTGTCTAAAATTAACACAAGTAAGTTTTCCAAATAAGCCTAACAATACATTCACTTTTACAAGAAGAATATATTTTGCTAACCATGGAATTTGAACTGTCGTGTAACTTAATATTGTAACATTTAATAAAACTTGCAAAAATATTTGTTTTAACTATTATTATATATTTTTATAAATTTAAAACAATAAATTTAAATTTTTCCAGTTCTGAATTTTTTCTAAAGTATAAAGAAATTGCTCGTTCAGTGACAGAATTTTGATTTTTTATACATTCAAATTTGAAAACCTGGCCTACTACGATGGCAAAATAATGTCCAAAATTCTGAAAATCATTTAAGCAATTCTTTCAAAAAACTTTTTCAAAAAAGTCCCAAGAACTCTAAAAGGCCCAATTTAAAATTTGGTTAAAAGCTTTTTTTTTTCTATTAAAAATTGAATAATCCAGAACAAACTTTACACAGATACACAATTATTATTGTTACAGCAAGTGATGGCAATCTTTAAACTTTAAATTTCCTTGGACAAAATTATGTTCCGTTTTTACCCAAATTTTAACTGACATTTTCCTAGTTTAATTTTAACATGACTTTCACCATTCCCTGTGGTATGATGGGGGAAGTAAAAGTGGGCCAAATTTTCATTACATCGTTAAATAAATGTTTGCGAAATTTAGACATGCCTATTAATTTAGTTCCAATGTTACTTAATGCAATTACAGTTGTATTCAGAACCGTATATTAATTAAATTTGGTGGTATTTTACCCTACAGAGAAGAAGTCTGAAGTTTTAATTCGTAAAAATTAAAAAAAACATAATCTTCTGAGAGTTGAGTTTATTTGTAATTAAACAGAAAATTAACGTATTTCATTAAAAAAATTAAATTTACAATTAGAATTAATTTTTATACTTTTAGAGAAGATGAAATCAAAACTTTTTTATGTGTTGAGTAATGGAAAAACTTGTTAACAGTATTAGTATTACCTTTCAGATATTTATTTTTTCACTCTCTTCAGCACTGGGAAAATTAAACTTTCTGACTTCTTCAGTTTTAAAGTTATAATTAAATTATCTCAATTAAATGAGGGTATTTACAAAAAGTAAAAATCAAATAGAAAAGAGAATATCAATGAGATGGATAATTATTATACCCATTTAGGGAAAATAATAACATATACAGGGTAAAGTAAAAAGGCCACAACTAGATGGAGGATGAGGACAAATGTATATACTTTTTAATAATTTATTTAACGTCAGCCTATTTCCAACACCAGGAAATGAGCTACTCTCATCCTGGAAATGTTACCAAACCTCTTCTTTGTCGATGAGTATGGATCTTTCACTTGCCTAACATTTCATAGACAAGGGGATGTCAACTTTACATCCCTACCAAAAGATGGTATATCCACAACATAATCCTCGCCTAAAGGCGCGGCGCGGATTCGCAAACGTTGTGACAACATGCAGTGTGGACGGAGAGCTGCGCAGCTGTCCGTTCAAACTGCATGTTGCTGCAACGTTTACGAATGCACGACGCGCTTGATCTGGAAGCGTCTTAAGATTGCATAGCTAGACTGAAACACTGCACAGTGGTTCAAAGACGGTTAATTTTGACCAAAATAAAAAAACACAATGTACTTCTGCAAGTAGTTAATTAAAATTTTAACACAGTAAAACGGATTAACGTATTTACAAAAAATATCATAAGCACATTAAAAGACATACTCTCAACTTTCTTTTGAATTGTTATTGAAGCACTTGCGCATCATCAATTCCAAGATATGCAACAAAATGGAAAGAGATTATTTTACCACTAATTGCACAACAGAAAACAGTTAAAATTCTTCGCAATTTAAAGGCTTATACGTGATTGAATAAATTTTTTATAGTGGCAAATATTTACATATCTAAGTACTGTAATTATCTTACTAGCATTTCTATATTATTCGGTTTGATTCCAAGAAGGTTGTTTTTTTTTATTTTTGACCAAAATTAATTGTTTTTAAACCACTGTGCGCTGGTCTGATTGAATGCAAAAAACATTAATAAACAAAGTAGCCAGTGTTAGAAATAAATTGAAGGAATGCGGGGTAGAGTGCATTTATTTTAAAACATAATATGGTCAGTTGCGTCTCATGAGGTTAACTATAACGATAGTATTTATTTATTTGACATGCTGCCACATAATACCAATCATAGTAGTTCAAAACCGATTACTTTTGCCAAAAATATATCTATATAGAGATGACACGATGATTCACCTATGCAGTTAATCCACAAGAACTTCCACGAAAATTGGTCATGATTGTTGTTGAGTTATCCCTTACCGATGAGTGTCTAGGAGAACGAAACAGGTCTACTACTATTGGTGAAGGGGATAATATTACAATATGCGACACGCCAAAGATTCTCCTCGTCGATACTTTATTATTATTATTTACAAATGAATAAAATTTAGAAAAATACGTTTACTGTAAAAAGTTCTATGATTTATTTCGAACGTTTGTTTCGTTTTCGATTTATTTAATTACATTAATAATTTTTTTGTTAATGTTACAAATAATAAGCTCACTGACGAATTAAGTATACCGTAATATAATGTTTGAATCATAAACAAAAGGAACTTTGAATTACAAACGGAAAAATTAAATTGCCACATGGAGAATGGAAACATATGTTTACGAGTAGTTCAAGAAACCGTAATTTATTTTACGAAAGGGAATAACTAGCTGTTTTTGAGTGCAAGAAGGCACGTACAATATAAGCAAATTCGAGTATATTCTGAGATAGGAAAGAGTATGGATCCAAAAATAAGGACGGAACTTAGAAAACGATCGATGCGGAATATACATTTTTATTTGTATTCTATAGTTGCGGTCCTTACAATGAGGCATATCCTTTATCCATCTAACTGAATAGAGGAAACATTACACTAATCAAAATAATATAACTCCACTGACACCTCGGGCGCCCATTTGTATCACATGAATGATGAATTATACAATGATAAGACAAAAAATACGTGCCCCGAAACAAAATGTGTTCTTTCCTTGCAACCCCTAACCAAGACAGAGATCAGTAGCACTGATGTTGGCCAACGTAATCGATCGTTCAAGGAAATATGCGTCCACAGGAGTGAACTTTCCTTTCAATGAATCTCAGTCTGATTCATTCATTTTATGTTATTTAAGATATTGCTTACTCTTGTCAAATAAATTGATTGTACACCTAACTTTTAAATGTATCCGACATATTTGTTTTCCTTATTACATGAAAATCCGCAATAACTTTGATTAATGCATAATATTATCTTGCTAAGTTAGTCATATTTATATACATATATATATATATATATATATATATATATATATATATATATATATATATATATATATATATATATATATATATATATATATATATATATATATATATATATATATATATATATATATATATATATATATATATATATATATATATATATATATATATATATAAATTATATATATATATATATGTTAAATTCGTTTTCCGGGTACACTCCGCGTAGGTGATAGGCCCCGAGAGGGGACCGTGGTTGTCTGAACGACGTTTCGGCAGAATCTCATCTGCCATCTTCAGGTTCTAACAGATAACTGCTTACTGCGGCTTCTGGTAACTCGAACTGAAATGACGTTTTCTGGATCTGGCAGTTCTTTATATACTCTACCTATGTTACGCTAACATTCACCACCCATGAAAACCTGAAAAACAACATATATATATATATATATATATATATATATATATATATATATATATATATATATATATATATATATATATATATATATATATATATATATATATATATATATATATATATATATATATATATGTATATATATATATATATATATATATATATATATGTATATATATATATATATAATATATATATATATATATATATATATATAATATATATATATATATAATATATATATATATAATATATATATATATATATATATATATATATATATATAATATATATATATATATATATATATATATATAATATATATATATATATATATATATATATATTATATATATATATATATATATATATATATATATATATATATATAAATATTTTCATTTATACCTTGTTGGATACCATTATTATGTATTTTTATGTATTATAATATGAATAAATAATGGAGTGTTTGGTATCTAGTTATCGGTAATAAAATGCTTTATTGAAATAACGTACTGAGCCACCATGGCGCCATTTAATTTAAAAGAAATGAGTTATTCTGGAAAAACGATTTCCGAAATGTTTAAGAGCCTATAACACAAATGTCATATGACATAATGTCATAATTGTATTTTTTGATTATTTGTTGAAGCAAAACAAAACATTTTTTGGGGTCGCGGCCGCCTAGATGAGAAATTAAATTTGGTCATAAAAATGTCAGTCATTAATATTTTTATCTCAATATGCCATAGTTGTATGCAAAGACCTCCTGAATCCAAAAATGTATAAATATACAGGGTGTTCCATTTAAAAATCCAAAGTTGACATAATTTCCGGTGAAACCGGAATCGATAAAAATGATAAATCAGTAGAATTAATCCATATTTAGCCCTTATTTGATGTGCCCAGAACTTGAGATTCATATCTTGAAAGACCAAAAAGTATAGAGAGAGCGTCATCTCGTGGTCACCCGGTATATATATATATATATATATATATATATATATATATATATATATATATATATATATATATATATATATATATATATTTTTGATTTTCAGTTCGAGTTACCAGAAGCCGCAGTAAGCAGTTATCTGTTAGAACCTGAAGATGGCAGATGAGATTCTGCCGAAACGTCGTTCAGACAACCACGGTCCCTCTCGGGGCCTATCACCTACGCGGGAGTATACCCCGAAAACGAATTTAACATATATATATATTATATATATATATATATATATATATATATATATATATATATATATATATATATATATATATATATATATATATATATATATATATATATATATATATATATATGTATATGTATTGGTAATTGAGGTAATTGTTCTTTTGTTGATCTTCATACTACAGTAATTACTCCTTCTCGACCATATTTAACATGGTTAAAACCGCTATTCAATATCTCTTTCTATTCCCACGATAACTGGAGTGGAAACTTTACAAATTGACACCCGGTATAGAATGTCAATTATTCCATAAGATTAGATGAAACATTTTTTTAATGTGACAGTAGAAAACATTCAGAAATTCTGCACGTCCTCCGATCGTTGAATGATGAGCAATTTCCCCTGAGAAAGTGTACAGCCAAGGGCTGGCTTACTTTTTCCAGTCCTATCAAATATACTGTTTTTATACTGAATCAATGTTCGTATTAATACAAAAAATCCAATATTACCCAAGAGCTTTCTTAGCAGTTTTAATAACAGAACTACTACATGGAAAATCCGAAACGACAACATAATCTTTTAATCTGAAATATTTCATTAAATACTTTTAAACATTAAATACTACAAGTAACACAACCACCTGCATTTCTTGTGTGGGAGGGGCTCATAGAAGACAACAGACACATATCCAATATTCTGCTTTCAAAAAAAATCCGAATTCCTCAACCGGGGTTCGAACCGGGGGACCACAAGATGAGAGGTAACTATCGTTATCGCATGAGAACGGAGCATATTTTATACCAATATTATTTAACTTCCAGGTTTATATATTTTTAAGCATGTAACATTTTTGAGCAGCAAAAGAATTTTTTCACAAAAGGTGGTTTTTGAAAAAATAGTGAGTCACTTAAAAATTCTCAAAATTGCAGGCGCCTGCAGCTTTTTTGTTTATTTTTATTTTTGAGAAAAAATTATAATTATATAAATCATCACTATTTTAAGTATTGATTTACCACCAAACTAACAATCAAGTTTAACCTTTTTCTTTATTAAATTTAGGATTTCGCAATGTGCATGGAACGTTTATTTTTTGATATCCCATAAATATTTAAAAAACCAAACATAGAAGATGTTTAAAATAATTTTAAGATTAACAAACTTTTAGTTATAAATTTTTGTTGTAACATAGTTCCATATTTTTAATTGTAACAAAAAATTTTATATAATATAATAATAATAATAATAATGCATGTCTTATTTTTTTTCCTCATTTTACAAAAAGTAAAAAATTATGTAAATAATTATATCCTATCAGAGTTAATGAAGTAACTATAAAAAATACACATACAAATATAAAGGGAAAGAAAATCACGTAGCGAAATTCAGATTACAGTTGTTAAAATAGTAATAGTAAGTCCTAAAACCATTTTATATCTCAAACCCGTGTTTGATTTTGTGAATATTTTTAATAAATCAAAAATAAATGCCTACTTCCACTCACTGTACGAAATTCCAACCTTAAGTATTCATTGAAATGAAAATAAATTTTAACATTTTCTCAAAAATATCAAGAAAATTAATACAATATCTCCTGAAAATGAAAACACGCTTTGCCCTAGAGACAGATGGATTCTTCTTTCAAGGCATTTTAATAGTCGAAATATAATTTATACTAAAGTCAAGCATTACTAAATTCTAAACGTGCTTTTTCTTTAAATTGTGTACTAAATGAAACGAAATTTGCAATAACCATTTCGAAATACTCAAACTCTATTAACTATACATAATAATCATAAAATACGCGTAACGCTTACAAAATCAAGAAAGGACAAAATCAATTGTCGTTGAAAATAATGGATGGTTCTTTTTTATTTCCAGCCGAAAAAAATGTGTTTCCGCCGAGAAGTCTCTCTTATTTTACTATTGAAATCCGCACAGCTTCTTTTCTCAATAGAATATCTTTGAATATCAATAAATTCCGGAATGTTATCAATGGATACTCGCAATTTTACAATAGTCTTTGTCCGGAAGCAAAAATATTAAAATTTAATTTGAATACTATAAATTTTAATATCTGAATTGTATAAAAGTGTTTTTTAAATGAGGTGCTTGATCTCTTGAGATTTTGTAAGTGAAAGAACAGTCACAACTACCAATATGAGATTTACAGTATTTCAGCCTGAAAAATTTTCAGTGAGATTCTTCGATATTAATACGTTTTTATTATTTATTGAACAGAATTTCACGAGGGGCATACCATTACATTTATTACTAGTACTTAAATACATTATTTAGTGTTTTAGTTACATAATTGACCTTGTTAAATTTATTTTCAATTTTGATACACAAAATTTTTTTGAACAGAGTAACTATAAAAAGCTGCGATGAAAGAAATTATGACAAAAGCAAAATAGCAATCCAGTGAAGTCACCGGGTTTACTATCCTTTGATTTTTCTTATTTTCGTATTCGAAAACTATTATTAACAAGACTCGATGTCATAGTTGGCTGGAAAGCGCGATGGCAAGCGTGACTAGAAATCTACCTATCGTAGCTGCGGGTTCGAATCCCGCCACCGGCACTAGCAATGTTAGTGTGAATGATTGTATGTCCATATTTTTCTATGTTTAACCGCGTTCTAGACAGATTCGGCTTTGGATTTGGCGGCTTGTCTAATTTATGTAGTGTTTATTTATTTATTATTTATTCCATTGTTCAGCAATTATAACTTTTAAATAACAGGAGTTTTTAAACGTTTAATAAATGGATTGCATTAAATATTGTTTTAATTTTCCAAGACCTACCAGACCGATTTAAATAGTCAATATATAAGAGGGAATATTCAGTATTCGTCAGTTTGATGTATCATATATATAGGCGGCAATATATGCCATTTTTTAGGGCAGTTATAAAAAATAATGTTTTTTAAAGAGCCTTCATGATTGAACTGATTGATATATCATTGATATGTAAGCGTTTATTTATATACCTGTAATATATGCAACCAGTATTGAGGCATGAAGCCGGAATAAACGTATATAATATTATATGGACGGCATTAAACAGAAAGGAATCAAGCCACAAAAATAAAATATTGATTTTAATGAATGTAAATGGAATATACCGTAAATAAAATTTTATTTTTCAATTGATTTCCAGTATAATCTACACCTAGTGAACATTTTCCTTACAGAAAAAGTTAATATTGTAGTTTAAATATTGTAATTTTAGTGAAGCAAAATATTTGAGGGGATATTTCTCGATTTGTACACAAAGTTGGTTGCTTCCATTCTGTTTAACATCGTCCATATGTAACTTTGCGCTTGTTGCTCAGTTAGTGACATGACTACCCACAAGTGCTTTCATGAAACGGTGTTTGGCATATGGTCCGCTATCTGGTATACAAAAGAGTGTATAAAATTCGTGAAAATTATCTGCGCGGTTTGTCAGTGCCTGCACTGCCTGCTACCGATGGGATTAATATAGATATTTCAATAATCCATTATTATTAATCAAGATATTATAATAATCGACTAATATTAGTAATACTAATTTTAAAAATTTGACAAAAACTGTATTATTATTTAACAAAAATGTAGACGATATTCTGAAGATCAAAATAATAAATTATTTTAATTTTAATTTTTACGTTTCACTCCCCACTGCCACCCCGTACAGAAGGACATTTTGACGACCAATTAATTTTGAAGTCCCAAAAAGATAAGAAATAATTTAAAATGACTTTTAGCTTCTAACTTCAAAGTGCAAAGAGAATTCGTTTCTAGAAGACTTTAAAGCTACCGTGGACTCTACTATAACCAATATGTCTATGCTTAGATTATTGCAATACGATTGGATCTTTCAAAAGGGATGTAAAAAGATAAGGGTTTCGTGTATCTGCGATATGAGCACGTTAAAGTTTCTTACCCAAGACAAAGTGGGGGTTTGGCTTCATTTATAGGTTAGAGCCTATCTTTTGGCGTCGTATCTGTACGGGAAATATGCCGGCGTTAAATAAAAAAAACCGAGTCAAAATGTTGAAAAAGCGAATTTTGTAAACCAATTTGGCAGATCAGGATACATATAATAAAGTATATTTCACTGGTCGTGAATTGCCATTCAGGTGGCAGAAAAAATGTGAAATACTTTAAAAACTAACAAGACTCATTTGTAACTAATGATATTCGTTCTTCTTTTAAAAAAGGTCTCTCCCTTACAATTTGCCATAAAATGTATCGGGAAAGTATGAATAGAGAAGAGCAGAAAAGAAATATGTAATATAATATTTTTTGGAAGAAGTACATACATGAATTTGAGCTGATCCCGGCCTTACAGGAACTCATCTGCTTGCATAACACCACTGTATATGTTAATATAACTTCTAATCAATCATTCTGATCTCCGACCGCGCGACGTCTTCTCAAATGCATTCAATTCACTTGAATTTTAGGGGGGATTCGATTTCCCCTGTCACTGAACATTTAAGTTTCGCAACATACTACTAATTCGGCGTACAGTTGGAAGGGAATATTAAATTTAAATATTTAACGCAAATTAAAACTTTATGAACCTTTGAAGCGAAATATCACCCTGGTTTGTATAATAAAATAACGGACAAAGTGACTATAACTTTATTTGTTACTAGTCTTCGCCAGCTATAAAATAAAATTATATCTCCATGAAAGATAAAAATTTAAAAAAAAAATTAGTAGCTGTTTAAATGTTCAACAATTTAAATGAAAGACAGGTACAAAAATTGGTTCTGGTATAATTCGGTTAATAAGTATAGTCACATTTTCTCGCCAATTTTTTTTTTAAACACGTCGACCTATTTTCGCTACAAAGGCCAGTCACCAATCCAGTATTCGTCAACATGAAAGTTTTGCCGAACCCCCACTTTGTCGTGAAGTAGGAAATTTTAACGTGCCCACATCGCATATACACAGAACCCACAGTTTTATATCCCTTTCGAAAAATGGTGAAGCCAACATATCCGCTCATCCATTATACCCCTACAAGCTGGGTATGAACCCGGGTCGTCTGAATAGAGAAACGTGCCACTGTCGGTCACACCACCGGCCGACTGGCCAATTATAAATAAACAGAATATATCGCCTGGAAACAGGGCCGGATTTATATATCCTCAGGCCCTAAGGACACTAAAGAATTGGAGGCCCTCAGCTTCAAAAAATGTTTTTCTTGGACTAAAAAAGCAATATAAAAAATCAACAAGTTATATTATAATATAATACTGTAAACTAAATGTTTGTATTATTTGTTTCTAAAATACATAAATCAACAGATATAAAAACAAATAACAAAACAAACAAAAAAAATCAAAACGTATTACATTCAAATGAGGGTTATATTTATGTCCACCATTTTCTTTGTTTTGCATTTAAAAATTCCTACACACCTTATCAGTACGCAATTTTTTTTAACAATTCATTTTCAATTCACGCTCAATAAAGCAAAGGTGGTTAAATTTCTTTACCCAAAGAATTTCTTAGATGTTTTAATTAACTTTAGAATCGCAAATGCCCTTTCTTCTGAAACGTTACTGACAGGAATAGTTAAAAATATTTGAAGTATTGTAAATATCTTTGGGAAATTAGTTACAAAGTAATTTGAATTAATATGATGCAGTAATTCTGGCGATGATTTAATATTACTTTTGTTTTTAACTGTATTCAAAAATGATTTAAAAACAATGCATTCTTCAGTTAGTTCGTCATTAACATCACCTGTATATACATTTTTGAACGCATTTGCTTTTTGGAAACTACAGATAAAGACCAAGACCAGGAGGCCTGAGGCACCCCAAAATCTGAGGCCCTAGGACGATGCCTTTTTTTGCCCTATGGTAAATCCGTTTCTGCTTGGAAAAGGTTTTGTTTTTTATCATAAAAATTAACTTCATTATCGCAAGAATCATGAATCATGTGGAAATATTGATGATTCTGCTTCTAAAGCAATAGCCTAAAATTTCGGTAAGAGATTTGATACAATTTGGCACCAAGGTATCTTAAACAAGTTACCATCTTACGACTTGCCCGCTCCGTTGTGTTTTATAACTAAGAGCACATAAAATTCCAAAAGAATATAAAAGTATTTTTTCGCGAAACATTCAAAATACAACCTTATTCATAATTTTGTCATTATGTCAAAATTTAGTTCAGCTATCTACGATTAGGTACCGACAGCGTAAGGCTACAGGCTGAACAGAGATCAGACACTGAATATTTCAGCGACAGGACCGGGCATTTTTTCGAAAAAATGGGCTTAAATACAAAAAACAGGTTTTCGGTGACCCACCCTGTATAGACAATATCCGTGAAATTATAATGGAATAAACTATAATTTGTGTATTGGCTGGAATAAATCGGGAATAGCCATTACCACCTAAAAACACCTCAGTGCTGCGGCATGACGTCACTACAGCTGGTCCAGGCGAACCAGCATACTTAGCCGTGAGCATAGTAAAAACGAATAATAATAAACAGCGCTAAATTAGTTTTAGCGTTTCGTAAGGGCTTCCCGAGGGCTTCCTGTAAAAAGGGGTTGCCAGTCGCGAACTGAGCCCTTATATATAAACCAATGGGGTACATTGGTTTTTTTTAAAGGAAAACGAAATTTCAAAGCAAAAACTTCGGAATTCATGTATTAAACTATTGTGAAAATAAATATGAGAATAGATTTTAGATATAAATTTCAAAGAAAGAAATTAGAAAATCAATACGATGTAATAAAGCACATTTTAATGGAAAATTTTTAACACGGTTTATGAAGCAATAAGTCAATAAATAAGAGTTTCTATACTAGGATTAACAAACAAGGATTGCATTTTAAAAGCATCAGAGATTGATATGTCTAACTGGTCATTAAGTAAATAACTGTCGTGACTATTGATAGATTTAAACATTTTTATTCTAATAAATTTAATTTTAAGCGTTCTTGTTTATAGTATTTTTTGGATTACTTAAATTTGGAAAATTATGACAACTCTAAAATATGGTTTGAAAAGTTGAAACTGTTTTTTTGCAGTCAACAAAGTGAAATGTGTTTTATTAAATGGTAATAATTAGTAGAGTTGGCAAGTCGTGCGGCTATTCAGTGATGCAACAGCAGGTAGATAGATATCTGGTGAGGCAATCTGACAAATCGAAGTGAGCCGCGAGACTAATCCATTGTTGTATGTCGTAGTGTTTACATGCTCATTTACTCCTCTCTGTTGTATTGTATGATGTTGTATTGTTGATAATTTTATTTGTTGTATTTTATTGTTTTTTTTTTTTTTTGGCTTCGGAATCTAGGTCCATTCAGCCATATTTTATTGTTGATATTAATTTAAAGTAAAATATGTCAGACGTGCGCAAGGGTAAAGAACGGCCATACGCTGACAGAGTGAACAAATTTATTAGTGAATTCCCGGATTTATTATATAATGCAGTGTTGCCAACCTAGGGAATTTTTTTCTAGTTCTAGGGATTTTTGACAATGATAGGGAAATGGGGAAATGTGTAAAAACATTAGATATCCGCCACGCGCCGTCGCGTCGCAATCGTGGCGCTCTTAGCGTTTCGGTTAGACTGATAAAATGTAGTAGATATTCATTTAGGAATTAGATTAGTTTATTCACTGTCCACGTTAGAGCACGTACGGCGGGGAAGTACTGTAATAGCGCAATATTATAATTTGTATAGTGTCGATAAGAGCTTTACTTCATCACGTTTGGTAACAATTATGGATTTTAATTCGGATTCAGACGACAGGTAAACCCTTTTTGGAAGTACTAGCATGTTTTTTACTAACTGTTATTTCCATTTATTAGCGAGGCCGGACCGAGCACGCCTATAAAGAAATTGAAAAGTAGACACGAAGCTCCTAAGCAAAAAGTTCATGATCAAAAGTTTAAGTCGGAATGGCTCCATCGACCCCAATTTAAAGGCTGGCTGGTAGAACACCCAACGAGTAAATTTCCTTGCAAATGTCTCGCGTGTAAATCCGGAGCTGAAATATGGAAAAACTGAGCTAGAAAAGCATAGACTTACGAAGACGCATACAGTAAAAGTCAAAAAACATCAACAAGTTCCATCAGTAGCAAGCTTTTTTTGAAAAAAACACTCTTCATTCGAAAAATGTTACCACGGCTGAAGTAAAACTGGCAAATTTTTTTTGGTCACCATAATGTTAGTTTCTAAATTGTTGATCATTTAGTCCCAGTGTTGAGGGAATGCTTCCCTGTACTGTTAATGCTGACTGCTGCCTGTGATGTTCCGCTGCACATATTAGATAAACAACCATTTCGGGAGTTCTTGAATAAATTCAATCCCCTGGTGACGTTAGCAAGTCACGCAATATATTGTAACTATGTACCAACTGTACGGGAAGACATTGTAAATAAGATCAAATGTGTATTAAAAAATACACGGCTGTGGTTATGTGTTGACCTGACGACAGATCGTAAAAAAGAATTCTATTGTAATTGTTGTAGTACGTGTACTGGACCCTCTTAAACCGACATGTCCACTATTACTAGCTAGCAAAAGACTAACTGAGTGTGTACGTGGGTGCTGGAGACGTTAGAAAAATTTGATTTGTCAACAAGTCAAGTGTTGATGTTTGTGACCGATGGTGCTGCGACAAGAACACCGTTGTAGATTGTACATGTTACGTGTAAAGTGCATGCTTTACATCTTGTGGTAGAAACTATTCGACAAGGTTTTCCAGAGTAAGATGCATTAATAGCAAGACAAAAAAAGTGTTCCTTAAATCTCCCTAAACGTCTTCGCGCATTTCACAACAAGTGTCCCGATATTCCCGACCCACCACAGCCGATTTCTTGCACGTTGGGGAACATGGTTGGAGACAGCATTTTATTATACTGAATATTTACAACAAATAAAAACTGTGATACTACAATCCAATCCTGTCGAGGCTGCAGCTATTAAGGAGAGCCAGACAAAATTCGAAGATATTTCCGTTGAAACAGCTTGAAAAGCTATTCACGAGAACTATAAAAGACTACATGACGTCATACAAAACTTACAAAACAGTGCGTTGTCGTTAGCGGAGTCATTGCAAATAGTGGATGAAGTAAATCGACTGTTACACTCTATAGGTGACGCAAAAAATGAGCCCGTTAAAGAAAAGTACGCACGTGTGTTAAAACAAGACACCGGTTTTACCAGATTAAGTCAAATTTGTGGTGGTACTGATGGAGCAGCCCCAGATCCGTTAGGTGTGTTCAAAGACTATTTTAAGTATACCTGTATTACATCAAAATTCTTCGTAATTTTTATAGCTGATAGAATTTTGGAGACATAAATATTCTTTTTCACATTCCTGAGGCTTGAACAAAATCAGCTTGCTCAATTGCCCGAAGTTTATCATCCCTACTTTGACGAATAGATGAAGGTTTTGAAAAATGTTCGGGACAACCAGGAAATTTAATAGGTATTGCATCTGACTGCATGTTATGTTAATTTTACGGTTACATCCTGACCCGTTCGAGAATCTTGTTCTGAGATTTCTGTAATGAATTGCTGAGAGACGAAATGAATCTCGCACACTTTACTGTATTTTGTAGAAGTAAATCATTTTCTAGAAAGAGCTGAATTCAATTCTTTACACAAGCATTCATCCTTCGGAAAAGAAAACACACGGACTTTCGACCCATTCATATAACTTCATTTGCATGTTTACGAACTTCTACCCTGACGATTTAATTAAAAGACACTAATTATAGCGCGAAGACTCTTGGAAAAAATAAGGAATAAGCTAAGATATACCTAATCTATACAGAACACGCGTAAGTAAATGAACTTATGTACTAAAAACGTACAACTCCATGGAACATTCTAGAATTCATGGACCGGCGCGAGTGCCGTCAGAAGCTGCGTTCGGCTCATCACTGAGGTCTTGTTTTTAGATGGTAATGAAATAGCGCGATACGGTACTGGACAGAAAATCTTAATCAGTTGCTATACGTGATTGCCGGCATGCCGGTATGACGGCATTAGGTCGGTTTTTGAATACAAACCGACGAGGGAGCAAAACAGGTCCTTAAATTAAATGCTGTGAATTCAATAAAAAACCGTGGAATATTTATCGGTATTGATTTTGCATTTTCAATAACTTCCTTATTTTCATTTTGTTAAAACAAACTTTTTGTGCTTGAAGTTAAATATCTTTTCCAACACTGTATAACCAATTTTGATTAAATAGTAAATAGACTTACTACGTCTTCCAATAAATGTATTGTTCTAAACTATGGTAAATGGTTTGTATTTGTGTAACTTGGCGTGTATTAGATCAGAATAACAGGCAGAAGAAAATAGACGATCTGTAAACTATGTCAATACGAAGTACATGCAAACGACAACTCAGTTATCGCTTTCTATAATTTGATAGAAGATAAAAGAACTCCTAGTTTCTCGCTTGGCTGGCAGCAGCTGGCAATAAAAAAGAGTTCTACATTATAGTGTAACTTGTGGGTTAAAAATAAAGAAAATACTTCAATAAAATGTAATAATAGACCGATCTTTGAAATGGCTGTAGAACATAGCGTGCATTTGTGGCGGAAAATCCAACAGCATCGATTTTTGAGTTCTCTGTTTTAGTAGTGAGAATTTAAACATAAATGCCTCAGTTTATCTTTCTTAAATAAATTTAGTTGGTAATAATATTAAATGCTAACTATCTGTAAAACTACAACAAAACCCAGATTACCGACCTCGAATACTTATATGAATCATCAACATTCTTTTGAAGTCAATCGTAACAAATGCAACACGATTTGTTTACGAAGTCGGTATGAAATCATTATCTTTGTTTTAATAAAACAAACAAACACTGATTATTTAATAGTGTATTGTTTATCTGTGGCACTTACCTTCAAAATTGGCAAATGTATAAAGCAATAAAATAAAACGTCCATTCTCATTTTAATAAGTGATATAAATTAAAATTACAGTGCCCAGTGAGATTTTCTATTGAGATATTGGCTGAGATGGATCATTGTATACAGTTAGGTTGACCCGATTAGGATTATTGGCCTTAACTAAAGTTACCTACAGACAAAATTTCACTTAAAAATCCGTCGAACGTGTCTTCTGTTGCTGTTTGAATTTATGTACGCACTGACATCAACGGGCGTACTTGTAAGCGTGTGTGAAGATAAAAATTATACATGTACCGGTGTTGTGTTGTTAAAGTTTGGTTTGTGTTGAAAATATGGCCGATTAAGGAGTTTTTTATTATGCAAATACAACCACTGCAAATAAATTTACTTCATCCTCACTCATCGACATGTTGAATACTAGAGATGACTGATATAGAAGTATCTATGTGAGTAGGTAGTATGGATACCACATACATGAACACGTGTTCATGTCTTAAGACAAGTACGCCAATCCCAAATAGACGAGGGGTCTATTTGGGATTGGATTAATTCACCCAACCGTGACAATAGTTTGGGTATAAATAATGTAGATTATTAGCATAAGGTTAGTTTTAATCACCTCCAGATGATGCCAACTTGGTTGGCGAAACGCGCGTCAGGTGCAGTATATGGTGTTTTCTGGAAAACTACGTCAGTGTTGTCTTCGCATGAAAAGTTCCAACTAGTGCTGGAAACGAAAACCGGTTTTCTGGACAACCGGTTAATCGATTTTGGATTGTTCACGGTTTTGTACACAATTGAATACCGGTTACTCAGTTAACAGGTTTTTTGAATAACCGGTTGCTCGTATATCCGAATATTCGAATAACCGGTTTTTCGTAAAACCTGTTATTTGGATAACCGATATTCGAATAACTGGTTATTTGAATAACCGACTATTCGGATAATTAATTATTACGCATTTCTTTTCTTTCAAATGATATTGAAATCTAAAACTACACATGGATAAGTGGCCACCGACGATTGTTTAGTTTAGAATATTCACAAAATCTGATATATTTTGTATTTTGTCATTTTTGTCGTAGTTTGAAAATATTAACTAAACACAATGACACACAAAAAAATACACTAAAAAGTCTAACCAGACTTTCGTCATGGCATGGCGTACGCGTGCTCTAAATAAAAGCAGAAAAAACAATCCTTTGTACTCTTGTCTTCGCAGTTTCTATTTGCAACTTCAACGCCTCGTCCCGTATTATGCAATATTTCGGTTTTCGGATAACCGGTTTTGAGATAACCGATTAACAAGTTTTCGGATAACCTATTAACCGATTTTAGGATAACCGAATAACCGATTTTTTGATTATCCCACTAGTCGGTTATTCGAATAACCGATATTCGAGTAACCAGTTATTGGAATATCCGGTTACCCGAATAACCGGTTTTGATCTATATCTGTATACCCGGTTTTATCCGAAACCGGTTTTTGAGGAAACCGATTTCACTTTTTCTGATTTTTTGCCAGCACTAGTTCCAACCCATTTCAGGAAATGTACGTGTGTCTGAAGACACCTTAATACTGACTTCCCATTTTCTAAACATTAAAGAAAAAGTTTTGCCGTCAACAAACATAAAATAAGACAAATGCAGTGCAAAATAGTCAGACAATTTGAAATAAAACAAAATTGGCGTGAGTGGGCAGACGTATGAAGGTGTGCGTGGTGTACGTGTGTGTGTGTGTGTTATGTTTTTAATTATATAAACATCAGTTACTGTTTACGCCACCATATCGTGTGTATCAATCAAAATGTGATTTTTCTTTGTGTAATTATAATACCTCTAATTATCTTACTGAAATGCTTCCACTATTTACAGTGATAAACGGTCTCAAGATGCTGGAAATAACTTGAAATTCAAAAAATTTTCAACTTTATAATTAGAATTTTTCAAGCGGCTTTATTTAAATGGTAAAATAATAGCTTTTATTCAGTGATTATGTAAACTTTCCATTGTTTGTTTAACTTTCACAGATGTGAAACTGGTCTTGTTTTTCGAATTAAATATATTTTGCCAGTTCTTTTGAAAAACATATATTTACAGAATAAACAATGATTATATTCAGTTTAATCCATAATATAAATGTCATTTTAAATGCTTTCCAAATAAAATAAACTACAGTGCATTGTTTACATTTGGAAAGTGTCACATTACAGGAGATTAGTCGTATGTTCTACTTCACAGCAGATATCTTCGAATATCATATTGTAATACACCACATGTAATGACAACCCCCTTTATCCCTGAATGTCTTAAATGACATTGTGCGGGAGAGGGTTACACATTAAGAGACAAAGGACATACATCCAATATCCGAGTATACTACGATTAATCTCTCTCACAGAAAAATCCCAGTGCCACGGCTGGGAATTGAACCCGGGACCCCGTGGTTTCGAGGCAAGTACGTTACCTCTAGACCACGGAGCCATACGAACTTATAAACATGATTTGTAGAAAATCATCTGTCTTCTGTCTCATTTATTTAAAATTCATGTAAAAACTAGAGAAATATTATAGTTTTAGTTTTAACACAGCTGTATTGTTTAAATACCTCACTCGCTCATAGTGTTGGCTCCTTTTCGCAAAACTCATATTTATGAATTCAAGTATAAATATAGAATATTTAACTGTTTTTTGAACCCGAGGAACCAGTGTGTTCTTTATTTGAGAGCCTCAACTAAGTGTACAAGAGTTTAGTCTTCCTCCCCATATCCTTTACAGACGAGATCACTGGTGATGTGGTGAGATGATTATTTAACATACAGTGGACCTGTTATTTTCCTTATTTATATCCTACTTAACCTAAGGTGTTATATACTTTTGATTTGGGATGGTGCTTGGTAGAAGTAATTACAGTGTACCTTAGCTCAGACCATCTCTCCTAGTAGTCTTCATATAGTCCTCTCATTTGTTTCCGAATTTTTGTTCTTGCGGTTCCATAGGAGATCCTGCAAGTTGGTTAAAGTCCCTTTTTACGTCCTTTATATCCACTAATTTCATTGAATTGTATTCTGGCAATCTTACTAGACTTTATGGAAAACGATATTGGTGTTAAATTTATAAGCTTAAATGCTTTAATCGTATCTTGACTATTGGAGACTGTCGTCGCCCTCTCGGGATTCTGCTTGCAGTTTCTTGATCCATACGGCGACGGTTGTTGATTTTTACTATTAGATTGCATGTTGATCCCATATAAAAAAACACACCATATAAATTAGACAACCCCCAAACTAAAGGCGAAGATACACGAACGTGGGTTACACAGTTGAAAAAACGCGGAAACACACAACCAATTCCCTCTATTTTGTCAGAATCGAAACCGGGATTTGAACGTAGCTGGTGTACTCCCGACACCAGCTACGTTTGTCACTAAACGCTCTGGCCCACTGCGCTACCTAGCTCGGTTAATTGGGAAGATGAGGTCAAATCCCACAGGGCGCTTTGTGGAGGAAAATCTATATACAATGAGACGTCGCCTGGTATTCCAAGGGCATCGTTTGCGACACTGCTCCCCCAGTGCCATGCAGCCAAGCACATTTGAGCACATTTTTAAAAAAAATCTATCAGATTGTATGCTGATTTGAATAAAAACCACAACACCAAGGTATTAGTTAAATAATTTATTTGAATTTTTTACAGAAAAGGTACTTCAAGGTAGAGTGAAGTTACTTAGAGAAGATACCATAGTCACGGCTTCGCGCATCGTTGTTTGCACAATACCAGTGCCGTATAAATTTATTCTTTTTTAAATAAAATAAAACAACTCTTTTCATTTATTAATATTGAACAGATGCAATTAAAACAATATTTGTAATATTCGTCTATGCACACTCATAACGTACGGTATCTTTTCTAAGTAATTCTACTCTAGCAAAGAATTGATTCAATTTTCAATATGAAGCAATAACAATAGAAACATATCGCGTCGCCTTGAGGTATCCTATTCCTAGCTTCTTGTATACGAAGCTAAAGATCGTTGACATTCTCTGGGGAGTGGGGTAAATTACCAAGTCTTGTACCAGATTACATCCCAGACATGTTTGATCGGTGAAAGATTGGGTGAATGGGTAGGTAATGGAAGCACATGCACATTAGCTTCTTCCAAAAATTGTGCAGTAACTCTCGCCGTGTGGTGCGGCATTATATTGTTGAAAAATTGGATTAATTAGCCCCAGAAGAAATGACGATACAACATATTCTAACCCGTTGGTTATGTAATTGGCCGCATTCAAATAGTCCTGAACGGCGACCTACGGTCAAAACATATTGCACTCTAAACCATCACTTCATCACTCCGTGTATAAGGGCTGGATGACGTTCAAAAGCCAGTTGTAAATTGCTTCATTACCCACGAAATGATACGTTTTCGTTTCCTTCGTCCATCATGGGCCCACAAACAAAATCGGGACTCGTCACTAAAGACCACATGGTACCATTCCTGCGCTCGCTCATTACACCACTCCAGCCTTTCTGTAAGAAGTATGCATAAAAATGGCTGGTAGGAACAAAGCCCAAAAGATCTTATTCGTTGTTATACGAACGTCATAGATACTCTCTTCCAATCATATCTCACGGCTCGTTTGTGGAAAACCTGTATCTTACATCCATTTCCTCAGATAACGTTCTTCACAATCTGTAGTCCTCCTAGGACGTCCGGATCCGCTGCTGCCTCACATGAAAATCTTCTTCAGACCATCTTAACACAGTTGTCTTGTTACGGTTCACGCTATTGGAAATTTCCCTAAGTGAAAATCCGTCCTCCCTTATACCAATATTAATTCAACCACGTTGAAAGTCGCCTAACTGTCGATAATTTTGAACTTGTCGAACTCTAGGCATTGTGGACAATGTTTTTGACAGAAATGTAAACGCAGAATTAACAAGAATTTTTTTTTTAATTTGTCTATATAGAAACCACAGCAAAAACCAAGGTAACGTTAGAGTTTTTCTTTCAAATTTTCGCTATTTCCTTGTTACATTGAAGTACATTTTCTGCAATTTCAAATAAATTGTTTAACTAATACCAGGTGTTACGGTTTTTTTTTTTTTAATTCAGTATATCAACATTTAACAAGTATTACTGTTTTATTGTTAATTTAATACTAAATGTGGTGTGACTACAGATATAGGTACCCGCGGAAAATTGCTGAGTTGTGGAGTGTTTTGTGTTGTATTAATGATTTTTTTTTTTCAGTGAGTAAGTTGTTGTTTTACAATTAAATCTATGTTATTCGATAAGCTATTCTGAGCTGAAGATGATCAATAATTCCGAAATGATGATGTCTCCTTTATTTTTTTTCTATTTAGAATCTTTCAGGCGGCATTCGTTAAACTATTTAAATAATTTTATTCACGCAACATAAAATTATTTGAACTTCAATGTTTATTTAAATTTCAAAATAACGTGATTTTTCGAACAATATTCCTCCAACAGTTGTGTGGTATCTTTTTTGAAAGGGAAGTTTGGTACGGTAAATAATGATTTTATATTCAGTTTAATCTATATACCGCGGGCATAAATAAAGCTGTTTTATTTACCAGATCAATTTCGTTGGAACAATTTGACTTCCAAATGAGTAAATTAAAATTCACAAAAATAAACCTGGATTAATATTTCCAGACAAATTACAGTTTTAAGAATAAAGCACTGGCGGTAAAATAAGGCTTTCCGTTGGTAAATGCTTTCTAAGCTAATGGGTTTTTTTAGAATTAAGAACATTTGGTTTGGAATGTAAATTGTAGTAATAAATATGGCGTAAACAAATATGCACCTAACGGGTTCCATTTCATTTTGCAATTACTAATACACTAAAACATATAACAAAGATATATTAAAACTCGCACGACGCGACGCTAACTAAATTGTACACTTGGTACAGTGACAAACAATTTAATAAAATCCAATTTACCCTGCGGATTTAAATAACGGGTTTACTGGATACTTTTATCAGAGTTAATTTGTCAAACAAGGATATTTTAAACAGATAAAGTGGGTTAATAATGTATACTGTTAAAAGATTCCTCTGTACGTCCGTAGATCCGTTCTGCATACAGGGTAGATTTTGTTAAATATACACAATAAAACTTACTATTCTTTATTTTCAAATTGCGTGAATAGCGCCCTATACAGGGTGTTCCAGATTTAAAGTGACATAGAGTAATGGGATAAAAAGCACACTTAACTGAGTTCAAAACACCCCCAAGCTTACCCTTGAATGTTGACCGTCTTTGAGATACAGGGCGTTTTATGGCTTTTGATTAAAACTGTAGTCGGCCATTATCCTAGAACAGCTTTAAATACTTGAATAAAATTTGGTACAAATATTATAATGTTTCAGTCCAATCAAAACCATAATTCACTTCGGTAAAATTCCAGGAACGGACCCATTTTTTATAATATTGCTCTCAGTACCGATAACATCACCCTGTGTGTCATTTTTTTGACCAATGTTTGTAAACGTTTAAGAGTCAGTGGGTCAGTGTTTAAGATAATATCATAATATTTGATGGCACGTTATTGATTAATCAAAATTTAATTTCTATAAATTAGTCAATCAAGTAACTAACATCACTATTTTATTAATTTTACTTTAATACCCTGCACGAATTAGGCATATTAATTTTTTGAACAAGGAATACACATTTATTGAAAAATTGATACTTCGTGCAGGGTTGGACTCGCTTGATTAAGTACATTTTATTTAAATTTATTATTCACATCATTTCTAAAATGCATTAATAAGAATTGTATATGTTCATTACTAAATAGGAATACCTTTGAAAATGTCATATAATATGGTATACGATTTGAAAAACGTCTACACTCTCCCTCGTCGTAATGGAGGCGGAAGGTCCATTGATAATACCAGTAATCGATCTAACCGTCTCACAGTGGACGGAAACGCCAAAAAGCTGGCCAAAATTAAAAAAATGAAGATTTTTTTTGCAATGGAAACGTTTTAAATCGTTGTAGTGGTACCCCTAGCATTAGAAACGACCGTTAATACCGGTCCGGGTTCACTACCTAAGCGAGGAAATTACTTATTGTGCGACCGTGCAGCGCGTCACTTCGGCAGCTCGCAACACTTCAAAAATCGATAAATTTTGTCTGCAGCGTAAAAATTCTCAAAGTGCAGTTTTCTCTGTCATAAAAATGGATTCTGCATCAGAAAGTAAGTACAATTAAAATATCTCAGTATCAGATCAGTTTATTTATATGGTAATTAGTAAATAATTATCGAAGTGGAGTGCATTTTTGTACATGCAACTCCACAAAAAAAAGCCATAAGTTACGCGGTTGATGATGGTTGGTCTTGAAACTTATTGGAATGTGTTCAATGAACATTTTTTCGAAAGTGTATAAAAAATTAGCTGCATCTTTTTGCATCTTTGCGAGATATTGACCAAATTGTGCACGAATGCACGGATGGATGCACATTCGTGCACCATAAAGTGGGCTCCTTTTGAATGCGTTCTCATGAGGACGATGAATGTAATTCAGATAGTAATTGAATGAAATTAATTTTTCAAAGTCATTACACATTTTTATTCCATTCCCCAGATCCTAATTTTTCCAAAACAAATGAAACACATGAATTCGCTTCAATTCAATAATAATTTTTGAACTATGTATATATTTTTGACCGTAATTTTTTTGAAATTCTATATGGGATTGTTCATCAGCGACCCAAAAAAACTGTATAAAAAGTTTTGTAAAAATGCAGCGATAATTGGCGATTTTTGGTATGTTTTGGGAGGATTTCATGGCCGCCATTTTGTTTTTTTCAAAATTCAACTTCGGATTCTTGATCAGCGACACAAAAACCCCTGTATGCACAATTTCAGTAAAATAGTTCAATGCCTTTATATTTTGGCCAGCTTTTCGGCGTTTCCGTCCACTGTGCGTCTGCCTATTATGTCATTCATGTCCTATACATGTTCGATGGGCAGAAGGTCAGGTGATCTTGCGGGTCATGAAAAAACGTTCAGATCAGAATTTTGTACGAATCTGCTGGTTATAACAGCTGTATAGATTCTGGCATTATCCTGCTGGAAAATAGGTTTTTCCAGCCTGTGAAGATACGGTAATGCAACAGGTTCCAAGATCTTATGAATGTTGTCTAGTGCATTTATGTTCCTTTCTAGAAACACTAAAGGAGGCCTGCTTCCCTATATTATTGAACCCTATCTCATAACACTTTGGGTAGTGCTATTATCTCCCATTACATACAAAAATAAATACCTTACTTTTCCCTACATTGACAAGCCAGAGTACATAGCTATAGACCAAGGGTAAGGATATCCACAAGCCTAGGTACTAATGCAACTATATTTCAGGCCGAGGTTCATGCCATTGAACTGTGTGTGCGAACGCTGGAATATATGAATCCTGCATGCAGATCAATATAAATTTTCTCAGCTAGCCAAGCAGCTCTAAAGCTCTTGGATCCTACCAGTATAACTCCAAAGCATTATAGAACTATCAGAAGGCTCTAAATCATTTCAGCAAAAACAATAATGTAATTCTGGTTTGGATACCTGGCCACTATGGTCTGAAACGCTATGGGTGTCACGCACCACGGATGTGTGATTCTCAAAAAACACAGCTTTACGTATTGTAGCGCGCAATCCTGCATACACACACTCGCATTACATGATCGATAATTCCCATAAGCAATGCATTTTTCCCAATAAAACTTGTCATCAGTTCTTGTTGCGAGGTTGCGATTGCGACGCGACCAAATTTATTGTGTAGACTTTTATTTAATTATTTTTGTGGAGTAAACTTAAGAGAATTCTTGATTACGGTTCGTGCGTGACTGAAAATTTTATATTTAGTGCAAAGCAAAATTTTGAATGTCATGAGCATACGTGAGTCTACTTCAACATGTATGTTTAGTACGTGAGTGTGCGTGAGCAAAATCTTGAATGCTGTGAGCATTCGTGAGCGTGAGTAAAAAATTAGTCATGCACCACTTGGCATACCCTCAAATACTGCAAGATGATTATTTTAACCTGGGCTGAAAGGATAACTCTCCAGTATTGGCAAGAGTTACCAGGATTAGTTCATTTGAAGGCGTTTATAAAATACCCTTTGAAGTCAAGAGCTAAGAAACTTTTAGAGTTAAACAGGGTAAACCTAAAAACCCTAACAGGCCTATATTCTGGGCGCTGCCGACTAAACTATCATCTGCATAAACTCGGCCTGGCGGAAAACGCCGAGTCCCGCCTATGCCTGGCGGACGATCAGAAAGCAGACCACGTTTTATGCACCTGTGCCGCTGTGGAGAGGATCCGATTCTCAATATTTGGCAAAGCGCCAATTATTGCCAGAGAATCTGAACACACTCTCACCCAATAAAGTTATTAGTTTCATTAAACCACTGAACTTATTAGATAAAATATAATTAGGAGCCACGATAGACCTGCTGATGGACGCAGTGGAGGGACCATGAAAACCCACACAAAAAAATCTAACCTAACCTAACTCTATATTGACAGTAAAATCTTCTGTCCCCATGATGAGCACACAACAGGATTCATCACTGAACACTATCAGATTCCATTCTTCATCCCACTGAACAAATTTTTGTCACCACTTAAGTCTTACCTATCGGTGCCTCCGGTTCCGTGGCACAATTGGGCAGGGTCAGTATCATCAAAAACCAAGGGAACTTGTTTTTGATAAGTAGATTGTCGTTGACCCATAGCAGCTAACCATTTATTTCCTACAGGTCTGGTTGTACTGAAACGGTCCCTTAGGGCCGTAATTCTTAAGAGATGATCTTCACATTCAGTGGTTTCTCAAACAGCCCCAGTACTTTCACAAATTTGATGATTCTGTTTTTCATTCCAACATCATATCACTGCTGGCGGCGGTTGGCGCATATCGGCCAACCCTACATATACAATAATATAAAAAATTTGGATATCCGTAACGATAAAAGTATTTATTTTAAAAACGTCAAAAAAAATATAGGTTGCTTTTTAAAAAAATATGCAAAAATTGTATTTATTATACAATTTTAGTTTTGTACTTAAAAATATTCAGTTTCGTATTCCACCATTACCATTTTCATCCTTCATTTATTGGTTGGGTAATGTAAGCTTTTATAAGGGTAGGAAAATTGATTATAAAAATTGCTTTTAAACATCTTTTATGTTCCTCTTTCCATTGCTAAGAGCTGATTACAAAGTTGATAATAAGTTACCTGCAGCTTTGTTGACAGTTTATCTGAAAATCTGCGACAAATTTTCTAATTATCTTTTGTAACAAATAAATACATTAGTCTGGTTTTCTTTCACAGTGTGTAGCCAATTTGATATTAAAATCATGCAAATATATTAAAATTCGTTCTAGGATGAAAAAGTATACAAGTTAATTTTACCTTATTTTTTTACAGATTTCTACTAGTTTACCTTTAACAAGTAAACGTATTAAAAATTTGTTTGAAGTACTTGCGTATGACGTCCCATATTCTGCTTTGAAAAATAATCTAAATTACTAGCTAGCACAGTTGCCACTACTGCACCTTTTTTTGCTATGTCATAATCGTAATTACGTTTTAATTAAAAATGTTTTGGAGTAGAAGCCCTCACGACGGGAGTCCAACTAGACAGTCAAGACACGTTAAGTGACAGTATTTCCATGTACTATAAATGAGCCTGAATCCCATGTAATGTTTTTTTGTTTTTATATAATTTAACTGTCTTGTTAAAAATATACAAAGAAAATTATTTATTTTTATTTAGCGCCAAGATAAAAACGGCTTAAAAATTATATTATAGTTAGTTTATATTGGTTTACACTTACCACAAATAATTTTTGGAATATGCTAAATATAAAAAATATAATAGGAACATAAGAAAATACTGCGTCAATTTTGTATTGTATTTATTTGTTTCCGCTTTTTAATGTTTGCTAAATTCTTGTTGTTTTCATGTTGGTAGATTTTGAAAACATAAACACGCAAATAAGCAACAATTTGTGACTTCAGTAAAAAAAATAGCGAATTGTGGTATAATTTAAGCTTAATAGAGAAATTACTTGTACAAAGGTGGAGTTTTAATTTAATAAATTCTAATATTGTCATAGGGACAATTCGTTATACAATTTACGCCCTTTATTACGTTTAGCAACATTATATCCAACTGTATTATTCATAAAGGAGGTCTGCTTCACTCAAGTCGGATTTCTCTTAATAATTTTTGAATTTAGATTTTGTGATACTTAATTCTAACCATGGATTTTTTCGTTCTAAATTTTCTTTAAATTGTTCGTGAACTTATGCTTAACCTGATCCGGGTCGTGACTTTCTGCTAAATACCCTAGAATTCTTATATTTTTTCGATTTCTCACACATCTGGGTCGTCTTCTTTATTGCTGCAATTTACTTTATTTCCTTTCATTATATTTATCGACTTTTTTTCTTTCAGTGTCTATCGGAAAACACTTTTTACAGGTTTCCTACGTTCTGTCAGTATGATAAAAAATTATGTTACTTTGCAATCTCGGTGACATTTAGAAAGCTCATACATTTTAAAACTGATGAGGATGGCCCTTTATAGCAAGCAAGAAACAAATAATGATTACCATAAATTATGTTGTATACAGGGTATCCAAAAAATAATCCGCTTAGCTTCGGGAATCGATAGATAACCTCAAAATAACACCAATATGTCAGAAGCGAACCGTATCCGAATAATATAATCAATCAAAAATATTCATAAATAGTTGAAGGAGGATTTGGAAAGTTGTATTGACGCGTATCTGCGTCAATCGGCACATAACAATGATATTATAGAAACGTGCTCCAAGTTAAAGACGCCTACATAGCAGACTTGAAAAGAATATATTAGAATTTTAAAGACATACTTTTACCTGTACTCAAGGTGGTCGTTAATCACGAATGGCTACTTTGATCATACGAGAATCAATGATTTAAATAATAAACAATTTCAACTTTTTCAGTGATGTTAAACGGAAATACCACAAACACGCTCAACTTTCTGTTAAATTCGCAATATAATTGAGTTTTCAAAGTATTTGCTTCTTCCAGTTGAGAAATAAAACTAACGTAAATAAATACCGACTTTCCTTTGTTTTATGCTGAAATTTTGTAATCGATTTTAATTATATTGTTTATTTTGTTGAAGCCAGTTGGAACTTTTGAAATAATAAGAAATACCGGTAGAGAAATACAAATTTATCAAGGCAGCTTAGTGTGTCGTGGGAACTGTCAATAATTATATTTCATTTCATTTATTTTACCTCGATGCATTTCTTGAAAATAACGTTGCTCGGGTATTAGCTGGAAATAAAATTTAAATGCTATTTATAATTTCCTATCCACATTTACTGGCGAGGAATTAAATTTAAAATTGGTAAGACGCTTATTTCATGACAAGTTTCACGCCTTTACCGTTATCGAGGTTTTATTTCTTATACTTCTATTTTCCTAAATATTTTTCGTGTTGAGTATTTATAGATTATTCACTTAGGAAAGTACACAAAATAAAATAAGCAGTGAGGTGAAAAATATACCAGACTTAAAGATCCATGCGAATTAATTTAGGGCGTTAAAAACACGCCATCGCCATCAGGTTCCAACGCTAAGAACTGTACACATAATCTATTAAGATATAAGCAAATAACACCAAATTGTTTAATTTTTTTCATAATAATTCAAGAACCATGTGATATACTACTTGCAACGGTATCTTATTCGATATTTCTTGAAGTTCTTAGCTGCCAGAGGACAAATAAACTACAGCGTTTTCTTCTGATCATATTTCAGACATGTCAATGGGAAGTAAAATGATATTTAAATCAAGGCGTTTGCAATTTCAATTCAGTAATGGTTCAACTATAAAAGCTGTCCAAAGCTGAGTATAATGAATGACAAATATACAGGGTGTCCCATAATTAAATACTTCGAGGGGTGATAGAACTAGAAAAAATAAGTTGAATTTTGTGTACAAACATTTGCCTTAAATCAGTTCGTAAGGGGAGCTACAACCCCTTAAAGGGGGTAAGTACGACATTGTTATTTGCCAATGAATTCAAAACGTCTCAAGTTGCAAAAATTAAATTTGGACATTTATAAATTTCATAATGTTACATATTTTATCAAAATTTTTATCTAAATATCGTGATATGTTGTGGTAGTTATAGGAGGGTGAGGATAAATTTTCGCTATAATTTTTTTTGTCTTATTTTTTTTAACATTTTCAACATGCTTTGTTGGTTAAAAACGACATTTTAAATTGCTCTACAAAACAACAGTTGAAAATATTGTGGAATTAGTTTTGTTGAGGTATGTAGTTACCATCCGTTGTTGTATACCTATCCCGTATTGCAATATTAAATTACAAGTAACTGCAAAATGAAATTTGAAACTTAGTAAGAGCACTTTTTTATGCACTTTTTAACACTGGTGTCTTTTCCGTATTAAACGTTTAAAAAAAATAAGACAAAAAATTATAGCGAAATTTCACCCTCACACTCCCTGTAACTACCCGAACAAATCATGTATATTTAAATACAAACTTAACAAAATATATAACGTTATGAAATTAATTAATGGTCCAAATTTAATTTTTACAGCTTAAGACATATCAAATTTATTGGCAAATAACTATGTTGTAGCTCCCTTATGAACTGATTTAAGGCAAACGTTTATATACAAAACTTAACATATTTTTTTCTAGTTCTGCCCCCTTGAAACAAGATACTTAACTATGGGACACCCTGTATAACGCGAAAAAAAATTACGAAAATAATGCTATTATTTCAGTCATGTTACTCATGTTGTCCGCCATGTATTTGGTAAAAGTGTATGGTATTAAGAGTTTACATATAATTATATTTTTCTGTGCTTAACAATATATCTTTGGCTCACATGTAATCCAAACATGAAAGTGTACAAAATGTACAAGCTGAATTTTCAACCCTTCTTCTCAAAAACGTAATTGGAGCCCAGACAAATGCTGAATGTATTTTTTTTTTGTGGTTGAGCAGTGATGAAGAAGTTTCTTTTTTTTTTTTTTTTTCGTTGTTTTAGTTCCTCTATTTTTGCAATATTAGTGGTAGTAGTTGAATCCTATATTAGATTTTCTGAGTTTTCAGATTTGTTAACGTCTCTGTTATCCTCTTATTTAATAGACGGAAATCAACCGCAGTTTCAAGTCTAGCCAATTTCTAGCCACATCTGGAATGACCCAAGGATCCATACTAGGGCCTTTATTATTCATCATATTTATTAATGACATAGTTACCTATGTAGACTGATTGCTATATACGGATGATAGGGTATTATTTTGTACTGTTGACAATTATCAATATGAGCTAATTCGCATTTATATATTGTTAATCATTGGTGTGCTTTAAATAAATGGCTGTTAAACGTTTCCATGTGTAATATCTTATATTTCAATAACCAGAACCATCCGTTGCAATTTAATTTAACTATCGATTAAACAGTAACATCTTAAATAGACCAGACGAATTTCGGGAGATGGGTATTCTATTTGATATAAAAAAAAACAAAAAACATCACATAAATTAGACAATCCCCAAACCCAAAGTCGGAGCTGCACGGACGGGGGTCACAGTTAAAAACATGCGGACACACAACCATTGTCTTCGACTTTGTCAGGGTCGAAGCCAGAATTTGAACTCGGGAGTCTGTAGACAGTAAAACCATGTATACAGGTTTATGTACTGAATCATGCTTTGGAATTTTTTTTGACAGTTGTCAAAATATTGGATCGGCAGAATTCACTTTATAATTTAAACTGGAAATAAATATTTTATTTGCGAATGTAACAACATTTAACAAAGAATTTTACAACGACAAAAGAGAAAAGAAGAAGTTATTTTAAAGAAAAACTTGTGTGGGTTAAATGGCCCCCTTCTATCTCCATACACTCTTATCACCGATGCACAAAATTATTCATTACAGCTCGTAACACCGCGCCAGGAATTCCATGAATTTGGTCACGAATCGCTTCTTTTAATTGGTCAATGTTTCGTGGCTTTCGTCGAAATACCCGACTTTTTGAGAAAACCCCACAAAAAATAATCGGGTGTAGTCAAATCGGGTGATCTGGCGGGCCAGTTTATGTCACCTGGCGTGAGATTAGACATATAGGAAAAAGTTCTCTACAGACAATTAAACTTACATCTGCGGTATGACTGGTAGCACCGTCCTGTTGAAACCAATACTGGCGTTCGTCGTCATGAAGTTCAGGCTCAAAAAAATGTTCTTATCATATCTGCATATCTCCTAGACGTAACAGTCACTGCACGTTCGTCTTCCTCAAAAAAAATATGGCCCAATTATTCTCGTTGAAGATAAAGCACACCAAACAGTAACCCTTTGCGAATGTAGAGGTCGTTGATGGAGTTCAAGTGGATTTTCTGTGGCCCAGTGTGGACAATTTTCTTTGTTAACAAATCCGTCCAAATAAAAATGAGCTTCATCGGACATAAATAGACGGTGTTCAATGTCTGGATGCTGTTGTCGTAATTCTTGGAATCTTACGTAGAACTCTATTCGACTTAGTTTGTCTCGATTACTTAGTTTTTGCACTGTTACAATTTTGTAAGGGTGAAATTTCATGTTATGAAGCATTCTCTGAATACTTCTATCGGATATACCGAGGACTTGGGCATGGTGCTTAATTGGTCTTGTTGGACTTGCTGTAATTGCATCACGAACTCGCCTTTGATTTTCTTGCGTGTTTAGTGATCGGGGACGATCTGAATGTTTAGTGTTGACAACAGATAACATATAATTGTTGGACGCGACGGAACATTTTTCACGCCAAAAAGTTCTTCTAAAATCACGTTGCACTTGAATAATACTATTATTTTTGATAAAATCTTCAACACAAAAAATATATTGGCTATCGATCTATCATGATTTGAAGGTGTATTCCAATGCAGGTCGGGGTATTTGCCCGCTGAGTAGTTGTTTCCTTCAAATCATATTTAATAACAAAAAATTCGTTGGTCTATACGCCAGTCATTCATTTTGACAACTGTTAAAGAAACTCCAAAGCATGCTTTAATTAATGGATAGAAACGTCTTATGTTTAAAAAATATGTATTGATTTTAGAGCAATTTCAAATTGTAAAGTCTATTCTGCCGATCCCTGTACATCATTGGTATATTGCAACAAATAGATTAGTAAAATCAACAATAATGTCATTCCTGCCCATAATGTTTTAATAATATAAAAAAAACGTTACGTGTTACGACTATTCAGGTACATGTTACAAGAAAAAATTCTTTTATCCCCCAGTGTAATATTTCACAAGGAGCCAACTACAGAATCAGTTCAGTGTATTAATTTTTAAGACACCTCGTATATGTACTTGACGTTTTCAATTAATTTTAATGAAAATTTTAGATCATTTATCTCGTGCTAAATATATAAATTTCCTAGTTGTGTGTTTGTGTTTAGTAACACAACACTCAAAGAGAAAATTAATTTCAGAGGGCGACCATTAAAAAATTTTAAATGCATCCTTGCTGATGCTTCCTTTGTTTCGTAAGTACGTTGATGAACTCCACCGAATTAGGTAGATAATATCTGTGCTTATTTATACGTAAATAGTCTCATTAAATGTGATCTACTGAGGGTCACTGGTGTACTTTGTGCGAAGCAAAAAATGAAAGAATTTTAATATCTGCAAAATAATAATTTAACGCTGGCTTTTGAGGATATTGTTAATGGCATTCTTATTGCGGTACCTGTCTAAAGCTGGCGGTCTGGTGCAGTAATTAAAGTAACCCTTTAAGATATTTAATTAAACTAATAAGGAATTAAGTGGATGGTCCTGGTAAGAGCCTCGATAATATGAAGTAATGTATATCTGTGCCTTAGAACAACTAATAAGAACAGCCTGAATTATAATGGGTTCTGATAATAATCTAAGAGTGAGAGACAGAATTTCGTAAAGTCGTAATCAAGAAGCTATTAAGAAGTTGCAGTTTGTATAATATGAATGTGCCAAATCCTTAATTAAGGAATAGCCCCGGCTCAGACGTGGTAGCGGTTTGCTTGGTACCGCATTTTCTTGGTATATGGCTTTGAATATGCTAATATAATGGTCGGTTGGATGGGAATATTGCGTAATAGCTTAATACAAGGAAAAGAGGTTAAGACAATTGCGTATGCATGAAGGAGTCTGAGACAAGAGACAATAGACTTCCTGAGGCCGTAGATTCAACTTCTTAAGCTTATTTTTGCCGTTACTTTGTCTAACTTTTAACTCCCTCACGGCCTATCGAACTTCGAGAACTACATTCATTTTTATTAACTTCTACATTTTTACACGATGTCAATTTCAAAATATTTCTTATTTTAAATGATGAATTAAATTGCGACGTCAGTTAAATTAAAATAAAATGTATTTACTCTTTATGATTGATCGATTGACTCTTTCTATGTGTCAATTACGAATAAGCAGATCTGAACGCAAGGTATGTATATTCATATTTACTTAAACAAGTTAATTAGACAGTTCATCTATGCCGCATCTCTGTATATATGTTTATCTAGTAGCTTGTAGATGATTTTTGGCAAACACACAGACAATCTTTTTTCTGTATTTGAATTCAAGATGTTTCTGAGCGAATTTTAATGTAAACATACATTTTGCCTTCTCATAGGTAACGCATATATAAGAAATATCCATCATACAAATTCATTATATATTGACCCAGGTAACACTAATGCTCTTATTAAGATCTCCAAGGTCGCTTTAAAATTATACAATAAAACTTCGAATAAAACCAAATGATCTTCAAGACAAGCTTAGGATCACCATAAAGCAGCTTCTAGCCAAAAAGGGCCCATCCTAAAAGGGTCTTGAAGACTAAATTTTAAAACTGTATTAAAAACCATTTAGTTTTAATTTCATATTCTTAAAGAGTTCTTCAAGGCAACCTTAAATTTATGTATTAAAACGTTTTGCATTTAAAATAAAATTGCAGCAGACTAAATTGCCTTGAGAATCATTATAATTAATCCTAAAAGGGTTTTATTTTGTTTTAAAGTCGGACAACTTTATGCGGGAAATAGTTAAAACAACGGCAAGTCTGTAATGGGGCAGAGTGGTAATATTTTAAACGTAACGCATATAAAGCTGATCAAAAATAATATTCAAATGCAAACTATTCTGGTAAAAATTACCAACGGATGGCACTTTTCTGACAAAATATAATAAAATACTTCTACATAACTCGAGCGCCACCAATATAATGTTTTTTTTTATTATCTAAAAAATTTTTTAAAAATATCGTCAGTTTTTATTTTGCATTTAAACATCCAAATGCATTTTTTTTATTAAATTGCATGTTTGGACACACCGTCCTTCAGTTATTTAGGAGGATGTAAAGCGCATATATTTCAATATTTTTTTCTTTGGCTATTGAAAATATCCATCATGGCGGGTCTGTATCTTATATAAAAAATGGCGTGGTCTAGATAAAAACTGATTGCAAGTTAATAGAACATTTTAAATCTTACAAGACTTAAAATATCGTTTTATTTGCCACTTTAAGTACAATTACTCTCCCAGACATTTATTTACTCTTCCTTTTAAAACTGAGTTGCTTTAATATGTTCAAACTCGTGGCCTTATTGATTTAAAGGGATCTGGCGCGCGCATGAAATCCTAACCTTAAAATTGTGCCGGTTTTGTGATTGCTGGATTTAGTGACTTCGTTTTAATTTAAAATACTTGTTACTAATATTTTCCATTTTAAATATGTCTTCTAATTTTCATTCATGCATAAAGTAGGTACACGGACTGCACTGGTTCACTAAATCAGCAATCAGTTTATTGAGCAGATGGCGTGTTTTCTCCGATTATGGAGGGGGTAGAATTAGTTTTAATAAAGTCATCAAAAATCCAACAGGCATTTCTTTTAATCAAATTGACTAAATTAAAACCTTTGAACTTTAAAATATTCTTAATTTACTCTTTAAAAAGTAACAACTATGTTTTAGGATTTAATGTGGAATTTCATTGAGCATATAGGCTTAAGATAACATAGTTTTCTTAATGGGTTTTAATGACTACATCAAGGATACTCCATAAAACTACATTAAAACCATTTGTTCCAAAATGGATTGTTTTAAAACCAACTTGCTATTTAATTCTTTAAAAGGCAAATTAGTTTTAAAATAGCCAATGTCAAGAGTATTATAAAACTAGTATAAGATCAATAGGGCATTAGGAGCAAACAGTTTTTTTATTTTAATTTAAAGAGTGCATTAAATCCTTTGCATAAGAATCAGTCTTTAAGAACTTTTAGTTCATCTTAAGGTAATTTTAAAACCACTATCATTTTATTAAACATGTTAAAGCACTTTTAAAACCTAAATAAATCAAAAGTATCTTAGAGTTGTTACTTGGGGAAGAATCACTTCTATTAAACAAAGTAACTTCTGATGGTTTAAAGCTTAATCAACAGTTTTTACGGTAGATAACAAAACCAAAACAGGAATCAACATTTTGCCATTCCAGCGATATTTCCAACTATGGAAAATGTTCCTTAGATGTTTCTTTTTCTGTCACAAATATTCGCCACATCCTACATATTCACTACTTAATGGACCATGAAAAATCACTATCTTTATTCATAGAATCAATGAATCATGTATAGATTTTTTTATTCCTTATTGTCCTACTGGGTCTGTTGTTTCTCAT